>JARVGQ010000390.1:33478466-33492383 GCA_031762355.1 Hypsolebias martinsi | reverse complement strand
TTTAACTCTATCATCAATATTATTCCTTTAATTTTGATAATCAGAGACTCTAATCAAAGTCATTTATAAGGACACTCAAAATGTCATAGAGTGTCCTTATAAATGATATATGATATACATGTTGAAAAGTGTAAAGTGGAATAAGGTAAGTCTCCACTGCCTTGTTCTCCTACAAGAACATATCACTTCCTACATAACCGCTGTGGCCTTTTTATATCTCCGTATTAGTAGCAGTGGTTCCAGATAGTGGCTGCCAAGCCATGTGGCTGGACTGAGTCGCAGGTCGGGAAGCATGCTGAGAGATCTCATTACATGATTAATAGGAGGTATATTTAAACTTTAATGGGGCAAAGAAGATGCAGGTCTGACGCTGACAAGACAGCTAAGAGGACTATCAACACAAGTGTTTCAACATCTCGGAGTTTGCTGGAAATGAAACAGACATGGCTGCGGTTAAGTAAACACTTATCCTCATGCGGAGCAACCTGACACAAGCGATTATCCACAACTTGGCACTCGAGCAGAAACTGCAGCATCGGAAATGACTGTGGTTCACAGAGCAACACAGCAGAGACGTCATCACTGACAAACTAACAAACAACACACCAACCGCAACTTATTTTAACATGAGCGTGTTTTCGACCGAGGCTGTGGGAAAACATGGGAGGAGGGTTCAGCAGTAGTTTGTCTAGGATGGCTTCAGACAAGGCGGATGTTGAGGCTGCAGGTGGTGTGGAGATATCTCTAAAGATGAGCAGTCACAAACACACCTGAAGGAACAGACAGGTGTGGTTCCTGACTTTAACAATGTCTCTCGTGCTGCCATGCTGTGGTGAATGATAAGGCTTCTTTGAAGAACATTTACACAGAAATGAGTCCTTTTGAAATAAGCTCAAACTGAAGAATCTTCAACGCTCAATAATAATTTGGGCCTAATTCTGTTATCATCTAAACTGGCATTTTGATGTATACGAAAGGAAAGAACCAAGATCAAACTAAATTTAAAGGGTCACCATGGTAACCACACACTTGTGTCTCATGCTCTTGCAGCACTCTAAATAAGATGGACAGACAGAAATGTAGAGCACAAGTTCAGCCTCAAATGACAAAAAGCTAAATAGTTTAAAGAGTGGAGGGTTTGTGGGAATTGTGTGAGTTATTTCCCAAAAAAAAAAAACAGGACAAAAATGGGTGTGTGACATCATGATAATCTAAGTTGACTATTTCATTGTAAAACATACAAAAATCATAAAACAGTGATTGGGTAAAAACCATAAAAAGTGCAAAAATGTCAGCTTGTTCATGTAAAGTCCAACTTTCTGTGACCCGTTTAAACTTGGAATGATGTTTCTGTTGTGGAGTCTGTGCTGTAGAGCTTCATGGGGATTCCTCACATTTTGCCAAAATCCTACTGTTGTGTCTGAAATTTTTTCTGTTTTAAGTTTGTTGGGATTCATCTATCTTGTACTGCTATCAAAAGTCAATACAAATTTTCGTGAAGGAGCCACACATAATATATGTATGTATTTTTTTTTAAACTTTTTTTGAAGATGCAGGAGTAGTAAATTAAAAATTGTGACAAAATCAGAAAAGTAATGAAAAATAGTGCCTATATTTGAACAGACATTGAAGATAATGAGAATTAGCACAGCATGTTTTTGTTTTGAGGTTAAACCATAAGTATTCGACTTACCGGTAATAGGAATTTTTATTAAATTTATTTTAATAAAATGAATTTCTAATTTTGTAAAGTCAACTACAGTATCCCACAATTGTGAAAAACTTTTTTTTTAATGTTTCATGATTTCAGGTCTAAAATTGTGGAACTACAGCAACAATGTCAAATTGCATCAGTTGATATATATTTGGGTAAGACTAAACCAAACCGTAAAAGCAGACATTTCAGTGACACAAACAGGTATATTAAAGCTACTGTACCTAGAAACAAAGTCTGCTACTGCACATTCTTCAAACCCCACCATAAATCTTTTCTGCACAGGTGCAGAAAGTGACTTATGGTTGTTGCTCCAACACCTGAAGTGGCCAAGCTCAGACACAACTCAACTTGATCATCACTTGTCAATCACTTGATTGAAACAACTTGACAGTACAGTATTAGAATTTCGGGGCAGCCACTAACATGGTTCCATAATTATCTTTCAAATAGGTTGCAGCAAGTGCAGGTTGACTCTCAAACTTCACAGTTCCTTTCAGTTATGTCAGGTGTACCCCAAGGCTCCATTCTTGGTCCAACTCTTTTCTCCATATTTATAAATTATATCTTGCATTCTATTAGTGAGGACATTCATTTATATGCCGATGACTATTTTATATGTGTTTGGTTCTACTCCAGATGAGGTTGTGAAGTTCCTTGCATGTGGTTTTCTACAAATCCAGCAGGCCTTTTCTGATTTAAATTTATCCTTAAATGCCAAGAAAACTAAAATTATGTGGTTCGGTCATGGGGGAGGAACCATACCCACCTTGGTGGACTTCACAACTGTAAACAGTGATATTACAGAAGAGGTAATAATTCATAATAGTTCCTCGAGGCTCAGTGGGATTAACCTGCCTAAATAAAGGTTGAATGAATAAATATTTGGGAATTTGGATTGATGGTGCTGTTCTTTTCACATCGTGTAAATGTTTTGCAATCTAAGGTTAAAGCGAGACTTGGTTATCTAGATAGAAATCGATCTTCATTTACAATGACTGCAAAATGCACCATTGTTGGAAAAAAAAAACAACATTCTACCTCTGTTGGATTATGGAGACATAATTTACAGACATGCTTGTAAGGGTGTCCTTTGTAAGCAGGACACAATTTATCATCGCTCTACTACCGTATTTGCTTTGTTACAAATGCACCTCATAGAAGGCATAGTTGTCACCTCTACTTTCGTTAAATGGCTTTATCTACAAAATCAACGTATAATTCATTAGTTTACCCTAATTTATAAGACGTTGCTGATTATTTACCTTCATATTTAACTAATCTACTGCAGCTAGCACCGGTTTCAAAGCACAACACCAGATCCTGTCAAAATTGAAGAAACGTTTAAAAGATAATGGATGGATGGATGGAACTCCAAAGACCAAGTCTGGCTTTGGCTCTGTGGCCTTTTTATTTGCTGCTCCATCTGACTGGAATCTGATTCAAAAAGCTTAGAGTCTGACCTCACTTGTGTCAGTTTTTAATTTTAAAAATCGTTTAAAAGCTATTTTTATAGATACCTGCAAATGTTTTCATGCTTAGTAATGATGTTGTTTGACTTTGACAATGAACTGTTGTTAATGTAATTTGTTTTTCCTTACTTATTAATGACTTCTATATTGCAAGGTTTTGCCTTGGTGCTTGCCAGACCAGCAACGTAAATAAGAATTTGTTCTTAGTGTTTATGCCTGGTTACATAAAGGTTAAATGCAAAAAAAAAAAAAAAAAAAAAAGGCTCTTAATTTCTGAATTCACATTTGGCACTAGGAAATGATTAACAGGGCTATCGTTTAATTAGAATGCTATTGTAACAAATTGTGACTTTGTTGGACTTTCTTTCACAGAAACAAAAATAAACTAAATATTGTGGAGTATTATGTGAGTTTCTGGATGAACACATCACATGGATACACAACTTTTCTTAATGAAAGAAAATAAAAATGTAACTGCAAAATTCATCATATTACATTTTTTGTTTTGCTGTAAAGTCTTGGGACACAGCAGCTTCAAGCTGCTGCAGGGACGAGCTGACAGCAGACAATGACTCATACAAACAAACCAATAGGAAATCTTTGATTGAACCACAGCTCATCGCTCATAAACATCAACTGGAGCCAGTGATCTGACTTCTCCAGCCACATGGTGGCCTCTTTGTGCTGTTTGTTTACATCCCCTCCAAAGTGCGGTTTGGTAGCCAGGCTTGGCATCGCTGTGCGATCTTAATGGAGCAGACACAAACTGACTGCTCTGATGTCTTTATTGCACCGAAGGAATGGGCGGATGATTGTTTTCCTCGTTGCAGGACAAGATGCGTAGACGTGTCAGTGTTTGTCATAAATTTAATGCAGTGTGAATAACAGGGGTCAGAAGTGGCTAACGTTCTACTGAAAACAAAAAAGATGAGACATTTCATCTTGTAAGAGGTAAATACAAACAGTAAGTTAGCCTCATGAAGAACAACTATACTGAGTCTCAAATTTTCCTTTGTCAACACAGCAGATGAAAATGGCCCTAACCACAGCCTACGTTGGTACCTCCGTTTAAATTTCACACAAAGAAGTACTCCTCCAAGGTTCTGCTTGATTCTAATAAAACACTGAAATATCCATGCCACACCATTAGGTGGCGTGAGCATCCACTTTAACAGCATATCAAAATGCAAAGACATTCTTAACTTGGCTAAATATTCTCCATTTTTTTTTGTTTGTTTGTTTCTCTGATATTGTTTACAGTTCTCTCCCAGTTTCAAACCATTTTAGGACACATTCAAAGCTTGATAATGACTGGATAAAGATAAAGCAAGACAGAAGCAGAAAAAGAAACTAAAACAGTAAGAACGGCTCTATTGTTGTTTTGGTTTCCAGGCTCCAAAGCAGGTTGCTATGTCATTGTTTCTAAAACATCTGTATTTTGAGTCCATGTGCATTCACTGTAATCTGAGTTTTGAAAAATCTCCAACTGGAAACTGTTTTGATCACTGATGGGCTTCTTTGTGTCTGTGCTACTGGTGCAAATGCAGCAGAAAATATTTGTTTTTAGAATTAACCTGCTTAGTGTAGGCAGGGTCTAAAATTACAGGTTGGATGTGCTAATTTACATCTCTGCAGATACTTTTTAAAAAACTATTTTCAACCTTTTTACCAGGCAAATCTCATTAAGATCACAGATCTCTTTTGCACGAAGTTCTGGGCCAGAAGGCAGCCTAACATGCATGATTTTATACTGTGGGAGGAAACCGGAGCACCCGGAGAAAACCCACAAAAACACAAGCAGAATATGAAAACTCCACAAGAAAGGCCCCTGGTCCAAACCGGGGATTAAACCCAGGACCTTCTTGCTGTGAGGCAACAGGGCTAACCACTGAGCCGTCATGCTGCAAATCACATGAAAGCAAGATGGAGATTCACAAACTTTATTACGAAACTCTTGGAATTGTGGAAAAACTATGGACAGTAATATTTTGTATTGCTGAAAGCATAATTCTTAGTTCAACCAGCAATAACTACAAGTCTGAGGAACAAAAGTTGTTTCTAAATTCATTACTATGTTTTATCAGATTGGGTTCTAGTGATACTCTCAGCTCATGCACTTTAAAAAACAAAAAGACCTGAAAACTAAAAACTGCTGACCTCCAGAATTTGACAATTTTACTCACATTTTTTTGAAACTGACACCATTGAATAAATAAACAAACCATATATGAATTTATAGAAAAAGTAAAGTAAGTAGATGGACTGACAGACGGACGGATGGACGAATAAACAAATGTAATTAAAAACCAGTTTGATTACTGGTATCTATTCAGTCCAGCAATCCATCTCACTTCAATCTGATTCAAGTTTTAATTTAGGTACATAAACTTAAGAACAAATGTTTACTCTCTGCCACACGCACATGAAATATTAACTTCCACTGCTGATATAGTCGAGTCAGTTTGACTGAACCCACCAGAGCTAAAGACAGTCTCTCAGTGAAAACTGGGTCACCAGGATTTGCTTGAACCTGAGTCCAGTTCAGTGCACACAATGTAGCTGAAATGTGTTGTGAAGTCACCTGGATGTAACTGTGGAAACTTCTTGCTGTGAAGTCCAAAACCCTGTTAAGAATCAAATAATGGACAGTCAGGTCATCTGGACTTTTTTTTTTTTTTTTTTTTTGAATAAAAAGAAAGAAACTGCCCAGATGACCTGACTGGTCAGTATTGGATTTTGTACCTGGATGATTGCGCATAAACTTTGATGCCTGTTTAGAATAAATCTACCAGCTGAAAGAGAAGTCAAACAAACCTAAAACTTCAACAATATTTATGCCAGTCACTTGAGAGCTGGTGTTGTGTCCTTTTCTTCTTTTTGCAGATAAAACTCTACTGGCTGCACAGCGTGGCCCCCACTGAAATGGACATGTTGCACTAAAGCATTTACAGATCCCTCAAAGCACAAGATGCTGAATTCTCCACCCCTTAGGTTATATTCCAAGCATTTTACCAAACACAGACACAAATCTTTAAGAAAATATGCACACGGCAAAGATGAAAACACTCCTGCTGAAATTACTTTTCCCTTCATTCAGTAAATTACATCAAAATAAATACAGTATTTGAACTAAATATTGTTTTCCTTACTTTGAAGTGGTATATTTAAGTCTATTTGTGTGTGAATAATTACCGTGTGTGTGTGTATGTGTGTGTGTGTGTGTGTGTGTGTGTGTGTGTGATTGCAGGGTGCTTGCAGCTCTGAGCTGGCTAAAGAAGGGAAGGGTGTGGCTCCACTTGGTATCTATTACTCACAAAAGTTCTTTGATGTGGGGCCTCTGTAATTGGGGGAGGGGGCACACACTATAAAGAAAAAAGATATGTGTGTATGTGTGGGGGTGGGGGGTAGGCAAGTCATGGCAGGTGAGTAGATTCAGGAAAGTTTTAGGCTTTAAAAAGTGGGCCCTAAATCACACACTGCTCCTCCTACTTGTTCCTCACATTTAACACACACACACACACACACACACACACACACACACTACAAACAGTTATGCACATCTGAATTGCAAAGCACAAGGTGACAGAGACAGAGCAGTGTCATCTGATACGCTATCGCTTGCTAAACACATGATGGGGACATGAAAGAACCGTGAAGCGAGCGCAGTCCCCCCGGGGGTTGATGAACCCATCGGTTTGATGTGTCTGCCAGTGACAACATCGATGACACGTCCCATGTTTAACCCAAAGAACCTACCGCTGGGCACTGAGACGCCGCCAGTGTTAACTGGAAAGTTAAATGCCAGTAAAAGTGTCAAGAAAGAAAGGCAGCACGACAGGCTGAGCCGCTCCCTGAAGTAATGATTCAGGCTTATTAGCACGCTTGTTTGTGTAAACTCAACAAAGACCTAGAAGTACAGCAAGACTGAAAACTTTCGGAAAGCAGATGCTTTTTTTTTTATCTCCAGCGCACAGGAAGCAAAGTTTAAAATGACCAGCAGTTCTGGTTAGTTTTGATCTCAAAAGAAAAATCCTGGCTCTGATGTCAAGGAGCACATTTAAGACTGGTCGTCTTTTAGAATATTTGAAATGCTGCATAAAGGAGTATCAGAAAACGTATGCAGCATGCTCGTTTCACACCAGCAGCTCAGTTAATTACTACAAACGTTGCTTTGATGGAAAAGTTCAACTTTTGTCTTTTATAAAACTACCAGTTGAGGGCACCAGAGACAAAAACATTCAACACATTTCACTACAAACATAAAGAATCCTGACAGATCGTTTCAAAGGTTACCTGCTCAGTTGTCTGATAATAAATGAAACATTTCTTGCTGAAAAACAAAATAAAAACAGAAAATGCCCTACTTTTGGTTGTAACATTTTATAGACTGTAAAAGAATAATTAATAAGTATATGTTTTTACTGATTAAAAAAAAAGCAAGCACGTGCAAATTTCTACACACTTGTTGCAATCAGTGACAAATATAATAATATCGATGTGAGACCAGAAGAAACTGATGGAAATGTTTCATTTGTGACATTTTTATTCTGAACTTATTGGCTTTTTAACCCAACAAACATCCTCAGCCTACTTCTAAACAATCAGTCTGCAGCATATCTGCAGGATTAATTACAAGTGCAACTGTCACGATGTGCAGCTGCACCTAACCACGCACAGTTAAGTGAACCACGTGGGCCCACGGCAAGCAGAGAGATGTAAAGAGGAAGAGCAGGATCTCTGTTTGGAATCAGGCCAAGGTCTCACACATAAAACCCAACCTCTTTTACCTCCCCGCACACCTTTGCAAAACCTCCGTTGTGTAAGTTGCCACATGAGAAGCTGTCTGATGCCACAGCGGAGCCACGATCTCTTTACTGTTGGTGTTGATCAAAATATTAATTAAGGATGCCAGTGAATAAGAACCAAGTATCCTAGTTACTTCTTTTTGTCCTCAGATAAATGAAAACATCAAAACAAGCAGCTCAGGCAAGAATAGTATGTATTTAGTAGAAGTATCTCTTATAATTTCACTACGGTCCTGAGGGCAGTGTGATGAAGTAGGTGGAGGAAGAGTCCTGCCTGGTTTCTCTGTGACCGGCTCTACACATGATGGGCGTCACCACGCAGACTCAGGGAAGCCAATTAGACGGCCCTTCCTGGCCTTTTAAGAGGAAGATAATGTTCTTGTTTTCATAAAGCATCCTGTTATTTAATCAGGCCTGTAAGTGAGAGCTTGACACCCCTCCACAGAGCAGAGCGGCCTCCCTCTTGTCCGCCACCCCTCCCATCATTCCTGTCCCGAGCCCTCCATCTCATTCAACAGCTCTTGTAAGCCTCCAGGAATTCACTCCTGGAACGGGCCGTGCAGAGAGCTGTGGCTGTCCACAGAGCAAACACACACACACACACACACACACACACACACACACACACACACACACACACACACACTGCATATGACTGCCTGGTTGACATCAGGGACTGGATGACTTTAAGTTTCTTAAGTTTTAATGAGAAGAAGACTGAAGTCGTTGTTTCCACCTAATGGCACGACCAAGAACCACCGTATCCACCGTATCCACCGTATCCACCTCTCCTCTCTAGCCCCGTTAGAGAAACAATGAAACTGAACAGTCAAGTAAACATGATTGTTAAATCCTGTTTCTTTCAGTTGAGGTGACTGTCTAAATTGAAGCCCATACTGTCCAAAAATAATCTAGATACATACTTTCATAGCATCCAGGCTCGATTACAACCATGCACTCCTGTTTGGAATCAGTCAGACCACTATTGCACGATTACAACTGGTCCAAAAATGCTGCAGCCCGATTTCTAACTGGTACGGAAAAAAAATACAGCACATTACTCCAGTTCTGGCCTCCCTTCACCAGCTCCTGTTCAATTTCAAATTCAGTTCAAAATCATTCTGTATATTTTTTAATCTCTGAACAGTTCTGCCCCCTCTTATCTCGCTGATGTGCTGCAGCCATATGTCCCACAGCGCTCTCTGAGGTCAGCAGACCAGGTGCTTTTACTGATTCCAGGAACTTGTTTTAAGGTCAGAGGTGACAGGACCTTCTCTGTTGCAGGTCCAAGACCGTGGAATGACTTACCACTGCATGTCAGGCAGGCTCCCACACTTTGTGTTTTTAAGTCTCATTTAAAAACTCACTTTTAGTCCCTGACTTTTGACATTGTGCAAGTTGATTTTATCTTGTCTGTATTCTATAATGTTAGTCATTCAGTTCTTATCTTTACTTCTGTGGATCTATGTTTTTTATCCTGTGTTCTTTGCTTGTTTTGTTTTTGCTGTACGGCACTTTGGCTGACCTTGTTGCTGTTTTAAGTGCTTTATAAGTAAAGTGGTATGAGGTTAACTTAGATATAATAATAATAAAGTGCTATGTGTTGTCATCGCTGTATGTTCCCATACAAACACAAAATTGGCTCTCTGAATTTAACCCATCGCACCTGGGATGCACCCAGGTGGAGCGGTGGGCAGCTATGTGGGTGCCTGGGGAGCAATTCGGAATTGGGTGTCCTGCTCAGAGACACCATGACATGTGCAATGACCGAGGATCGAGCCCAGGACCTTCGGGTCCTGAGTTGGCTGCCATGCCCCTACACCATCTTGGCCCCAGAAATGTGCAAATGACAAAAAAACAAAACAAACCCGTGGGTTTTATTCTAACATGATGTACAAATGTGTCAAACAGCTGTATCATAAGCGGACAAAACAGGTTTCTAACATTAGTGTTGCTCTAAAAACAGACTTTCATGTTTCGTAAAATAATTTTAAACTCGGTCATAAATATTTGATACTTAAAATTACAGCGTAAGTACAATTTTTACATAAACTACCAAAATAACTCTATACTGTATTTCAAATTTTCTTTTTATTTATTTATTTTTGGTATGTTTACAGTTTCAGCACTACACAATTCCACTTGAAGAAGAGTTGGAACACTATAAAATAATAATGAAGAATGTGAAAAATGATTTATAACCTCCTGATGCCCTGGAGTCAAAATGACCCGAGGCCTCAGTAATAAACCCGAGGCCTTTTTGGCCATTTTGACCCCATGGCAGCCGAAGGGTTAAAGTCCTTCATGATGCAGCAAATGTTGTCAGTAGTGAGCTTGAATGAGCTGCAAGAAGTGTCTTTTAAGCAGCTGATCCTGTTTATTTTTCTCCTTTTTTCTCCGTTCTTTGGTCCAAAACAGCACCAAGTTAAAAAGCTTTCTGTCACTAAATAGCTACAAATAAATATGAAAGCAAATCCTCCAGGTCGATGAATAGAAATATTTATACATTTCAAACACAGTTGACAATATTTTCTATGTTCCTTAATATGCCAGATTATAGCTAATTAATATTTTACTATGTTTGCACACCCATAAAGTGCACAGGCTGAATTTATGAAACTGCTGATACTAAAAAAACAATAACCTGAGCAGAAAAAAAAATGCTTCTTTTTAGCAAACATTACTCCTCTTGTGTATCTGACTTTATTTTTCACAGATATTACAAATGATACCTCTGATTGTTCCTCATTCTGTATAATAATAATAATAATAATAATAATAATAATTATTATTATTATTATTATGCAAGTTAGATGTTTAGTGACAGTGCTTTCACAGGCCCAAAGAGTTTGATTTTCAATTATTGCTTGGGTATGGTGCATTTACTGACTGAGATAAATATTATTTTTGAGAGCTGGATCGTCCAGTTAAGCTCAATATTGATTGATTCTGGTCATTAGCTGATTGATGGTATATCCCAACTTTAACTGGTTTGAGATGATAAGAACCTAAAATCTGTTAAATTATAGACTATCAAAATATGTTGATTTATGTAACACAGTTAAAACAACCTCAGTGTTTAGTACTTTTTAAAAGAAGCAGGTGCTTCAGCTCAGTGGCACACAGCCTGTTGTTAACAAAAACACCCCCTTTCACTGTGTCATTATGGAAACCAGAGCACATTATCGTCTGTGGTCGTCAAACTAAATCACTAAATTCTGAGTTATTACATCCATTACAGAAAACATAATTTACCATCTAAAGGCCTTTGCAGCTCGCTGCAGAAAGGGCTCCCCAAATGTGGAAAATGATTTGAGTTTTCTTGCTCTTCAGCCGACACAAAATAATAAAAACAGAAGAGAAGCAGGTGAAAAGTCCAATAAGTCGACAGCTGCTCTAAAAGATTTAAACCCTGTTTTGCCCTCAGTGCACTTTCCCTAAAATTTGCAAGTTCACGTAAATGGTTAATTTTCCAACTAGTTGAACTGAGACATTAGTAATCTGCTCGGCTCGTAAACACCTGTACAATTCAGTGGCAGTTTGAGTTTCTGCTTCTTATCAAACCTGAAGTTGTTCTGAAGCTCAAACTCTGATCAACAGATTCTCCATGCAGATCTGAGTCTAAATGGTCTCATTGTATCCCGGCGCATTTCACACTGCAGAGCCTCACTGTCTGCCCTGTGAACGTGTTTTGTCAAACCCTTGTTAAAAAGCGGATGGGGTGGGGGTGGAGGGTACATTTGGCACAAACTCACCTGAATCACAGCTAAACAAGGTCACAATGCCAAAGAAAAACCAGAACTCGCTCTGCAGCCATGTACAAGGCCTATGTGCTAGTTTGCTCTAAACTTTGTGGGTACTCGTTTTATTTTTGCTGTTTTGCTCGTGGACGTAGTTATTGATAATACAAACCTGTTTACTTCCAACTCCACTTTCTGCAGTAGTGTGCCCTTGCCTTAGCCTGAGGGGAGCCAAAAGAAGAAGAAAAAGTAAAAGTTAAAAGGACAAAGATGGAATGAAAATGAAAGAGAAGGGTGAGACAGAGTGGGACTGTGAAAACACAAAGAAATGTCTTTTTTTATGGGAATGTTTCACTTAATCTCATGAAGGCAGCGTTTAAAACTTCCTTCTGTTTGCTGAGCAGTTCAAAAGAGGCTCCACATGCCTCTGCTTGCTGTTATATAAAAACAACATTCTAATGCAGATCCTGAAGAGGGCCGGCAGCTCAGCCTGCACAATGAGAAGCGGGATGTGCCAGATGTACTGATGGAGGATGGGCGGTGGAGGTGGTGGCGGGGAAGAGATTTCGGTGGAAATGCGAGCAGCAGGGCGGACTGAGGCAAAAGACGTGATAGAGAGGAATCAAGGCGGCACTTCTTCCTGAGGACGGGCTGTGTATGAGTTGACAGACCCCGACCTTCAGGGCAGTCAGACGGACAGGACCGGTGAGGGTCACCCTCCGGCCTCTGCTGCCACTCCTTGAATCAACCCGTTCAACTCTCCCACTTTCCCCCGCTCTATTCTCCTCTTCCCTCGTCATGTTTCACCAGGAGACTTTCCATTCGCCTTTGTCATTAACAGAAGAATGTCCTGGCAAGAAGGGCACACTGCGGTTCAGAGACTCAAAGCAGCACCTTTGATACCTTTGAAAATAAAACCGTGCAGACCCTTAAAAAACCTTACAGCACAAGAATTTCAACAAAGACAGCCCATATCGATAACAAAGAAATAACGAAAAGGACTTATTTAATCCATTTAAGCATTAGGAACCAGAAATCCAGCAGATTGTGGCGTCATGCCTCTGTATCCAGGTTTTCCTGTACGCTGGTGCCTCTGCACACCTCCAGGCCTCCTCTCACACATCCAAGGCAAGACCGGACCCATCTGCAAAGCTATTTTGACGAGCCGTCCCTCCAAAATCTCCAGGGTTCAAACTGTTGGAAGATCAAAGGCCCAATACAGCAGTAATAATAAGTTACTGCCCTATGAACGCCTCATTCATCAGGGAAAGGCAGAAATATAGAACAGTTGTAAATGCAGGGCCATTAAATACTCATCTCATGATCTTAGTTTTTTACCCCCTTGTGGAAAAACAGCTTCAGCATTGCAGGCAGGAGGAAAATAAGGCACAAACTCAAGGCAGTAAGGCCAAAACTATGCACTGATATGAAAATCAATTCAAATGTACTGTTAATGTATTTTGGAGAGCCATCTTAACCACACCAGTACCACACTTGCTCACCCTTAGTTGGCAAGGACCAGTTAAACAACTGAGAAAAGAATTGGCACAGGACAGTATTTATTGTTTTTCATCTTGACATTCTATTTTTAGCGTAGCATTTTCCTCATATCTTGCGTGCTGATGCTTTAGCGATGAAACCCTGACCTTCGCTCTCTGCCTTTGAAGTGACAAGTGAAAGATGTGCCGACCTAATAAGAACGCCTTGAGACGCATTCATTCTTGAACACCAGAAGCACCTTTGCAAGAGGGCGGCGCGTTTGCCCTCGGGCAGCAGATAAAACAGTCTAGTGTGCACAGATGCTCAAAAGTGGGGCAAACATAAAATGTGCATGCGTTGTTTGTTTAATGTGTGAGCACCACGGTACGTGAGAACACAATGTCACCTGTCTCGACTGGTAAAAGCATTACTGGAAGTTGACTTTGTTGGCGAACATGCGTCCAACTAATCAGATAATGTCATCTTTCAGTGTAAATTATCTTGTTTCAAGGTCACATGTGTCACAATACACTGGACAGCATTTCCAGCTGGTTGGACTTAAACTGAATAAGCACTAATGCCCCTTTTCCATTAGTACCGGTACGGCCCGACTTGACCCCACTTGGCCCTGTTTTGAGGCTTTTCCATTAGTACCGGTACTTAGAACCTGTTACTATTTTCAGGACCCTCTCCTCTGTGGTTCCAAC
>JARVGQ010000390.1:33380917-33392564 GCA_031762355.1 Hypsolebias martinsi | reverse complement strand
AGAAGGGAGGCCATCGAAAATGGAAAAAAAAAAAAAAAAGGAGGTTGGACAATACAACTATTTGTGTGTGGAGCTGAATTACTGAGAAACACATTTACAGAAGTTAAAATAATATTTTTTTATTTTATTTTATTACTGGAGCTGCCGCCCCTTTTTATATGTGAGGCGACTTTTGTAGATTATGAAGTTGATGCTGTTGGAAAATCTCAAACTTTCCAGGTTAAAATGTCAACTTTGTGGATTTACTAGTTAATATTTCCAACTTTTAAGTACCGGTAAAAACTGAGGATACCACCTCAGATCCAAGTTTTGATTTCTGGATGTGCTTAGTCAAAAACCTTGCCCTCTAAATCACGTGGTTGTGGTGATAAAGTAGCAAACAATAGTCATGACAGGAACTTTAACTTTTCCTCAAAATGTTTTGGGAGAGATTCTAAGTTATGTCTCCTTGGTGTTTGAATGCAACAAAGTCTTATACTCTTAACAAATACTTTTAATGATCCATGATACAACTATCATAATAAAACTTTTATAAACATTATGAACCACATTCAAGTGAAGAATTAAAGCATCACAGTGCCACTATTGTGTTTCTTATCATCCCTGCCCTGTATTTAAGAGGTAGGGTTGAAGAGTGAGGACTGAACGCCGCAGTTAATTAAAAGCTTTAGAGATGAAGCTCAGACGAGAAGCTACTGTCTGCACTGCTTTGTCAGGGTGAAAGAGCCCACGACTTCCAGCTGGGGTGGGTAAAGTGAGCTTGGCAGAGGTGTATGCTCAGATGCTCCACATTAACCAGCTCAAATGAACCAGGAGAGGAGCGTACCATGTGGCCTGAGGCCACGAATCTGGCTATGTGCTCTCAGATACAGTCCATGCCACACACACTTCAAAGCAACTTCTGTTTATATTTCAGTTATGAAGAATATAAGCCCACGTTTAATAAACACACAGACACACAAGCAGCACATTAAAGTATGTAGTGTTTATATGCCTTAAAATGTGCCATTGTGAACCAGTTCACACTAATATGGGCGAGCACCTGATTCTGGTACAATGCACCTGATCAAATAAGCCAAACAATACACTGCAGATGCACAATCATGGTATTCATTCAGCTGCTGTCAGATTCTCTAGTCTGCATAATGCATAAAAACATGATGTGAGGAAGAATACCAGTGGATGGCATTGTCACAAACATGCTTTACTCTGAAATCAGAAACACACAGAAGCAATGCATCAGCATTAACCAACAGGGGGATAACAAATGGATTAAACAGGCATTTGTAAAGGTGACTGCCTACAGTACAACATCTGGCACACATGTGCCCCGTAGTACACAATGTTTGAAAATGGGTTGTAATGAATTCCTCGTGCTACAAAACCAAAGCCTCAAACTTGCACTTGAAAATTTGCAAACATTACACTGTGACATGACTTTTGTTTGGGGCATGCAACGCAAACTGAATGAAAAGTGAAAGTGGGAGACACAAAGCTTGATATGTATGGTGATCCACCAATGTCCCATTAACTATGAAAAGCCAGGACTGTAAAAGAAGATGCTGAAACTGTCCTTTTCCCAAGTTCTTAGACAACTTAAAACATATCTCCTTATCATGAAATAACTAATCAAGAAGTTCTGGTCCAGGGGTCTGCAACCTTGACTTTCCAAAGAGCCATTTCTGCCCTTTCATTGACTACATTAAAATGTCCAGAGCTACAAAACCTGCTCAAGCTGTGATTATCTACTGGTGGCCTGTGGACCACCAAGTTTTTGGAGAAAGCTTTTCAGGCCAGCAGGACATAAAACTAAAACTATTTAATGATTTTCAACACTTATTGATATTTTTTACATTTTAAGACAAAAGAAAAGACAGAATTATTGTAAAGAAGGATTTTTAAAATAGTTTTTACCAATAATAAAAAAACAATAAACTATGCAGGACTAGTGTTTTGTTTTTAGGTTTTTTTTTTTTTTTGTAGAAAATTTAAGCATCCTACTTTAAAGAAATAAAGCATAAAGTTAAAGTGAGTACGTTTTACTCCTTGTATAGTACTAGTGTTCACAAATTTGCTAAAGAAATAACATGAAACTGTTAAAACTAGCAGCGGTTTGCTCGTTTTGGTCAGAGCTTGAAAGAGCCACTGCAGAGGAACCAAAGAACCACATGTGGCTCCAGAGCCACAGGTTGCAGACCCCTGTTCTGGTCCTACAAGCCTTTCTAATGACACAATTACACAATTATCTCCACATAAAATAATTTTCTTGTGATCTGAAGATTTCATCAACTCATCAAAGGAAATTCACAGCTTTGCTAATCTATTTAAATTAGATACTAAATCTGTAAAAGTAAGCCAACTTCTAATGTAATCCTTGGAAACCACAAAATCAGTGGCTGATTGGTATAAAATTTGATTGAAGCGAAAGAAAGTTCCTGATGTCTACAGATGTCTTTTATGGAACAGCAAAGATATTCATGGTCAGTCTTATCATCTTCAAGGAGAATAAAACCGTGACTGTGAGATGTGCTTGAAAGTCATTGACTTGAACACTTTAAGGACACTTTACATTGGATGATGGCCCTGGTATGACATACAAAATAAGCAAAGTCATGATTTTCACCATGTTTTCAAGAGCAAACTGAACACAGTGGACTCCCAGTTACATAGTGGAAAATATCAGTGACAACGGGACCTGGACACCAATGTAGACACACACACACACACGTCTGTAGCATTGTGCAAGTGTGGCGTGATCTTTTAACATGGAGCTGCATTCTGGTGTAGTATAAGGCCCCACATACCTAGGCATAGTTCACTCCGTGGAGGTCCGCACGTACTCAAGGCGAACTCACTGCGGACTCATTGCAGATGTCTGCAAGCTATGTTCGCGCAAAGATCAATTTTTACGACCGTGTGCCCATACTCGGTGTCGCACAATAAACTGCCCGGCGACGGACTGTTTTGTATGAGACATCAATGTATTAAATTCCCCTTCTTCATCCCTGGTCAGGTTTAATGGACTTTTCCTTTGTTATTTTCCAAAAGCCAAGCGATCTCTTCCTCCTCTGTTGACGCCATGACTGAAATTAAGAGAAATGAAGGTATTTGTCACGAGAGAATTAAAATTATGTCCAGTGTGGCTGCAGGAGGATCTGGAGATTTCCTGGGGGAGCTGGTCTGATGTGTGGGCTGCAAGACCAGTGCTCCCTGTTTTTTTTTTTTTGTTTGTTTGTTTTTTAGAATTTTTTTATTAACAACATATAAACACAAAACACCGCTGCTGCTGGGCTGCCAGCTGCCCCCACCCAGGGCCGTCGACAGTTTCCCCCCCCCACCGTTTTTTTTTGGTGACCTGTCAATCAATCCAGTAGGCATGTCAGCAAATGACCAATCAGCGACCTGAATTTGTCCTGAAGGTAAATACCCCTTGGTCACCAAGCTGGGCTGCAGCTCATCAGGGTGTACACTCAAATATGAAGTCTCAACTGTCTGAGGACAGTGCACGTGGAGTCCACACGACTCACAGAGTACACACAGTACGCCCAAGTATGTCTGAACCTTAAGAAAGTGCTGCAAAGGCTAGGTCCAAGGCGTGGTACAAATTCATTCATTCATTCAACCTTCATTTATACAGGCTCATCCCATTGAGCCTCGGGGGCTCATTTACAAGAGAGACCTGTAAATGTTGGTGTACATGGTTGTAGAGTCATGGGAAAGTACATTTGTACATGAACAGCATGATGGGGGAGTAGGAGAGTGTCTTATGGATGAGGAGAAGAGCAGGAGTACTCTAGTAAATAAGATTGTATCAGCACCATGATTGCCTTCACACTGAAAGACGTTTTCCTGATTTGTTCTGATCAAGCCCCCTTCTAATACATTATACAAGTTGTGGAGAAAATAGAGGTTGTCGCCTTGTAACCAAGAGAAAATAAATAGATCTGCCCTTCCATCCATTATCTTCTGCTTATTCTGAAGTCAGGTCGTGGGGGCAGCAGCTTGAAGAGGTCCAGACAACTCTTTCCACAGGCACCTCTTCCAGCTCTTCTGGGAGGATTCCAAGGTGTTCCCAGGCACACCGAGAGGCGTAGTCTCTCCAGCGTGTCCTGGGTCTTCTCCGGAATCTTCTCCCAGTCCGACATGCACGAAGCGCCTCTACTGGCTCCTCTCGATGTGGAGGAGCAGTGGTTCTACTCCCGAGTCTGCCCGGATAACTGAACTTCTCAGCCTATCTCTAAGGGAGAGTCCTGCTACCCTGCAGAAGAAACTCATTTCAACCTCCTGCATCAACAATCTCATTTTTTCAGTCACTACCCAGAGCTTGTGATGATAGGTGAGGGTAGGAACGTAGACTGACCGATAAACAGAGAGCTTTGTCTTAAAGCTCAGCTCCTTCTTCATCAAAACGGACCGGCACAGAGTCCACAATACTGTAGACAACGCACCGATCCGTCTGTCAATCTCACGCTCAATTCTTCCCTCACTCATGAACCAAACCCTGATACTTGAACTCCTCCACTCCTCCATGCTTTTCACAATAATGAAATAGACTTGTGATAGCATTTTGAGAGAGATAAAGCAGCAGGTTTAGGTCATTTGTTTAGAGTTTTAGCCGTGTTCTAAATATAGATGTAAAAAAAGAAACATATGTGACATTTATTAGCAGCAAATCTCCTCCTGGGAGTGTCTACCTTCAAAACACCTGCATTGTGCACAATAAAAAAAACATGCTTAGTCTTAGTAGACCTACTAAGCCTTGAAAGCATGACTTCTAAAATGTTTGGGGTTTAAATACATTCATTTATTGAGCATAGCAATGGAACAAAGAGCCCCTCTGTTTCTGTTGATTTTATGCCTTCATAGCAAACAGTGTTGCCATTTTTATTTGATATTTTTGATTCTCTTATTCATAGGCTGTATGGTTTATTCAAACATTTCTATTCACTGCTTAACATCCCAGAACACAGAGAGGGTTCTGTCCACAAAAATCTACAAAGCCTAGAGCAGAGCTGGCTGGTAAAAAATAAATAAATAAAACCCTTACATCATACAAAGATAATTCAATTAATTTAAGCCTAAAATTAACGATCAGTGTCTTCACAAAAAGAACCCAAAACCTAGAACATTTTGAAAGAAATTTTGAAGGGTGATAATGGAGCTACTGCCCAAAAATCTAACAAATATCAACATCAAGATGAAAATAAATGTTACATCTGCTGCCAGTGGATCATTAGGGTCACCATGATAACCACACACTTGTGGCTCGTATTCCATGACCTCAACCTTAATAAGACAGGCAGACAGAAGAAGTCACTGTGTGAAAACTATGTAAACTTCTGAATTACAAGTGGCTGATCACCGTGTGCAAATATTAATGTGTCTATAATGTTTTAGGTAGGAGGCATATGTCAAGTAAGAAGAGCAGATTTTGAAAAATCCCTTGGAAAGTTAGCTTAAAGTTTAATGTTTGGGACATCATCATATGGCAAGGTGAACATTTTGTGGTAAAATCTTACAAATTCACAATACCTAAGCTGAGACTGTGTGAAAATAATTCAAGATGATAAAACAGCAGTTCAACTTTCTGTGACTCTAAACTTAAACTGATGTTTCCAGCGTGAAGCAGGCCCGACTGATCGGGCTGGACTTTCTCACACGGAGCTTGTGTGTACTATTTGGTAAAATATGTCAACAACATATATTGTCAGTCTGTTTCCACTTTTGACTTGAACTACATCAAAACATCTAAGATATTTGTTGATGGAAGAAGCATAACTGGGAACAATGCATTAATAGTTTATGCATACTTAGTATGAAGGCCAAAAGTTTATTGGTTCCAATTACTAAAATGTAGAAGTAAATTTAGCGAGAGCTGTAGCAACTCTAAATGCAAACACAAGAGGGATTTTATATCTACATAGAAATAAAATCCATATGCATTTATTGATTTTGTTTGTTGTAGCAAAGCGATGAGTGTGAGAACGGAGGTCAGTGAGGGAGGAAGAGTGATGTCGAGACCAAACAGGCGGGAGAGCTGAGACGGTGTTGCAGTGGTCTTAAAGCTGTGGCCCTGTTGGATGGACTCCAGTGCTTGTAATGCAGGTCTTCTTTGATATGGCCCACAGTATGTGTAAGAGTGCTGGGCTGCAGCCAAAGTACACAGCCTTCTGCTAATAGTTAACCGAGTTGGTAAACAGTGGAAGTCAGCGGCATGGAGGTAGGTCAGAGAACTGCAGCAGACACGCCGTTACTCCCCCCATCTCCTCACCCCTGTTCTCCAGTGCAGCCCAACCCTCCCACCTTCTTTCTCAGATAGGTCTGGCACTGCAGTGAACACTTGGCTCTGCTCCTGCAGATCTGAGCTGTGGACTCATATAGGACAGGGTGATGGGACAGAACTTTTTTTTTTATTAAATACGCCAGTTTAAATATTTAAAACTTTAATTCCCATTACATTTAAAGCACAACAAAGCTCATCACAAATTTCCTTTACCCTATACCATTACTGTATATGCATTCACAAATTCATTTTTGACTCTGCGGCCTGGCTGGAGCATTATATATCATTTATGTGTTCACGTCAATTATGGTTTACCAAATCACATCTTACTTGGCAGATATTATAAATGTTAAGTTGTTTTTGCTACCACGATGTCAGCCTGTCTCTTGGAGGATTCTTCGTGGTCAGGTTCCCTCTGGTAGAAAAAGAGTAAGCCACGCTTCTGTACGTAGGTATGTGTGCGCGTCTCGCTTTTTAAGTAGCCCGGCCGCCTCAGACAGTCCAAGGACTCTGAGAGCGGTAGACATGTCATTACCCGATCCTCTGCCAACCTTCTGCTAATCTCAGAGGGAGCACACCAATCACCAAACCGCACACAGCTCTGCTTTAGTCTTCATATCTGGCTTTCAGTGCTGCTGTGGTGCACATGCTGCACTAACCTCAACCTAGGGCCCAGAACAAAGAGCAACACCACGCTCTGCTCCACTCCCGCACTGCAATCTGTGGGTTTAAATAGCAGGCTTTGAGGGAATGAGGCCTGGCAGCTGGAGTCACAAACAGATCAACTCAAAGTAGAAAATGAGCTGATATAACTTTATACAGCTCTAAATGCAGCCTTTGTGTGCTGTCAGGTATTAGTCTTGTTCTTTTCTTTTGTTGCTTTGCAGCACGCTCCAACAAAGGAGGTTATCAGGTGAACGACCCTGATGAGACATCATGGCCCAGTTCTCTCAAATACAAACTGTCTTTTGATCCGCCCACTGCATCTCTAAGCGCTGTGCACTGAGGGCAGCTGACATTAAAACTGCAGTCTGTTTTTTACTTTACGGCTGCAGGAAGTTTAGTGTCAGGATGATGGTACACACACAGACGTTATGTAACCCACCTTTAAATGCTATTCCAAAAACGTTATCACTCCGCTCTGTGTTCAAGGGCGTTTGAAGAGAATAATCTGAATAAGTACCAGGTGGAAAGCCAACACGGCACGCTGACATTTAAAAGCCAAGATAAAGTATGCCTTTTTCAAGTGAAATCAACAATATTTTCAACGCTTTTGATGACTGCTGTTGGCTGTTGGTGCATGAAGCACATGTGAAGGGAGTCAGTCTGATCCTGACTCAGAGCACCCTAAACGACAGGCTGTCAACATTCCCGATGAGTGCCAAGGTATTTACTTTGGCCAAGAGAAGGAGGCACAGTAAGACTGGCTGTAATTAGGGGCAGCCAGTCAGAAGGTCATGACCAATTGGAACGAGCCTCCTATGTAGACCTCTCCTGGGGGTTAGTGAACAGCCAACCAGGCACAGGCTGCTTTGGGTTTAGTTGTTTTTGGACCATGCACCAAGGTCACAGCTTGGCTCTAAATCAGTTATTCCACCTGGGGTAAGACTAATAAACGGCTGGGGGTAGAATTGTTGCAATGCTTTAAGTGACTACTTACGTTTGAAGCCAAAAGAGCCTTCAAAAAGATGCATTTATGTTCAAATAGTGCCAAAAGTGGGGAGGGGGGCTTTAATGAATCCACATGACTCACACATAAAGACAAAAAAAAAAAAAAAATTACATTTTTGACTGAGTTTTATTTTTTCATCATTACCTGTAATAAAACAACACTTTTATTTAGCCCTAGCACATTTTAACCAAAAGCATAACACTTCAAGCCCTGGGCTTATTTTTATTGAGCTAAAGTTAATTCAGCCTTATTAGGTCTTCTGTATTTTCTCTAAGGTCTAAAAACTTTTTTCCAAATTGTTGTGTGGCAGATATATGTTAGATTGCTGGGACAGAAAGGTGAAAAGGAAATGCTGGAAATAATCAACCATTTGGAAACATCCAGCCTGAAGGCTTTGAGTAGGGTTGAAGGATGTTCCGCAAAATTCTGTTCAATCCCTTATTTAATCGTACTGGATGATTTAGCAACCAAGGCCATAATAAAAACCATTTCCTAGAATGAGCTCTTCAAAAATCAGCTTCTCAAACCCAACTGCATGGTAACCTTTTCCAAATCTCATTAAGTTTATTTAAAAAAAAAAAAAGAACAATCAAAGCCACCAGTTTTTCACTGCAAGTCACATGAAACATTCACCCCTTCATCCACGTCTCCTTTCCAAATCACAATAGTTGTCATTCCTCGCTGCAGGGCGACAGCTCTAGCCACTGCGCCACTGTGTCGCCCCATATGGAACATTTTGTCTTCAAACTTGAGTGTGTATTGTACCCAGAATGCCCTGAAGAATGAAAACTGTCTCTGCACATCAGAAATTAGCAGATCAGTATAAGTATGCCAGACACTCTAACGCCTTTGGCTAACGTGGCGGCAGGCCTTTTCTGTTTATCCTGAAAGAGACATCTGTCATCATCTGGCACACATGTGCCTGGATGAGCAGCCATCAATCACATTGCTGTCAAAGAGCAGAAGGGATGGGCGTCATAACTCTGAGGATTTTTAACTGTAGGTTATGATATACAATAAAACATAGTATTTGTGTAAAATGGTGGAAAAGATAAGATGCTGGTCCGTTTTATTAAACACAATACTCCCTCGCTACGTCACGGTTCGTTCATCACAGACACGCTCTATAGCGGTTTTTCAAAATAAGATTGGACGTGACACAAATGGCTTGATTGATGGGTGAGCCGTATGATCGGCATGAAATTTTTATTTAAAATAAATTATTTAGCACCTGCTGCACATTTGTGCATCCCAGAACTGCAGAAGGAACTTCCTCCTGAAGCTCCTCCTTCCTCCTCTGTCGATCTCCGTTCTGCAGGACACGCCGTGGTCTTTTACAGAGTTTAGAAACATTGTATTGAATATTGCAAGAGTGCGAGAACGGTTTAAAGTCTTTATATTATATATACACATATAAACATACACTAAAATAAACTACTACTTACTACTTGTACTACTATTCCTACTTTGCGGTTTTTAACTTATCGCAGGGCTTCAGGGTACGGATACCCCGTGGTAAACAAGGGACTACTGTACAGTATATATATTTAAAGCCACTACTGGTATGTTTGTTATTATTAAAAGGATTAAAGCTATAGATAAGTTTTTTTTTTAATGGCGTCACAAAGAATTATATAAAATAAGTTTTTTTTTTTTTTGGAGTGTTATTGCAGCCACTGTCTCAAACATATACTGACTTTCTTACATAGGAATTGAACCATTGATGCTTTGAGGTAAAACTTCTTCCTGTTTGCCCATTCAATTATTTTTTTTTAAATTCTATTTGCCACAGGATTATGAGACCAGAAACGAAAAAAATGAAACAATATAACAATGAATACAAAATAGTGACTTGAGTCCTACGAGTCACAGTTTGCCATGTTTCATGGGAGCACAATGCACCATTCTTTACCGGACTGGCAGACAGAAACACAAACTATAAACTGAGCCTCAAAGAAACTGTTGTTTGCTTAATCTAAAACTAAAACTAAATAACAATTGAACAATGAATAGCATGACCATAACAGATAAATACCATACCAAACCGTATTATTTATAGAGTATTTAAAACGGCAACAAGGCCAACCAAAGTGATGTACAAACAGAAAAACAAACAGGCAACACATCAGCAACATACAAAATGAAGTAAAATCAGACACACTTGGTCGTGTGTATTATTTTATATTTATGGTGTTGTAAATAGGAGCTATGACAAGTTTAAAAGACGCTTCACTTCTAATTAAGATAAGAAAGTATGAGATTAAATAATAGGGGTGTAAATGTGTGTGCAAATTCTGCACACAGTGGAGGTCCAAGGGGAAACTGTAAGTTTCAAATTAATGAAAGTCAGACTGAAACTTTGTTTTAGTGCATGATTTATAAATGTTGTTATAAAGTTGTAGGGATTTAAAAAAAAAAAAACAGCAAAAAGTTTTAGAACGGTTTAGACAACTCAAAAGCTAAAATGGGTGACATCAACACGCTCAAAGTTAAACATTCTCCAAAAATGATAAAACTTCAACTGTGACTGTGTAAATCAATAACAGATATCAAAATGTCAAAGTCATGTAAAGTTCAACTTTCACGACTTGTGAAAATTTTGAAGGTGTTTTAGTGTGAAATATCCCTGAACTATAGAGCAACAACGAGGGCTGGGTTTATCTCATTTTACTTAAACCCCATTGGTGTCTAAATGGAAACATTTATACTGTTGCTGCACCGCTACTAAACATCAGAGCACACCGTCAATTTATGTTTTGATGTATTTTTGTAAGGGTTATCCAAATCTGCAAGAGGAGAAGCAAAATTAAATTCATGATGTAAATGGAAGATTACAAGTTATACACTAACCACCTTAGAAACATGCCTTATTCCTAAAACAGGTCGGTTAGTTGTACGTTAGACTAACACCTGAAACAAATTTTAAACCCTATTAAAACCATAATTTAAAAATTTTCCACTATTTCTCAACCAACACCCTCTAGAGTTAGCGATCCATCATCCATCTTTCTGCTGGATATTTATAGTTTGTTGTCAAAGTAAAGGCACTCACTATGGTTATTGTGATTGATTATTATTTTTATGGTTTATTTGCTCTTTGGATTTCCTTCTCAAGTCAGATTGGATTACTCTGTATAAAAATTATTTAATTTCTTCACAATTAACATTTTCATTCTCCTCTGTTGACACCAGCACAATATCAACATTATTGTACGCTGATGATACTCAGCTGTTTAAGCATCTGACTTTATTTGAATCATTGCTGTCACTGAAATCCACTACACAACAGTTAGTGATATCTAGAGGTAAAGTTGGAGAGAACAACTCACATTGTGTTAATCAACTAAATACAACACATCTCCTCCCTGTCTGTGGGTTAAAATAGCCTTTG
This sequence comes from Hypsolebias martinsi, assembly GCA_031762355.1. Lineage (NCBI taxonomy): Eukaryota > Metazoa > Chordata > Actinopteri > Cyprinodontiformes > Rivulidae > Hypsolebias > Hypsolebias martinsi. The sequence continues at coordinate 33,381,218 of JARVGQ010000390.1, read as the reverse complement.
GGAAGAAAACTGTAGCACATCAAAGACTGGAACCTGACAAAGACATCAGTGATTTCCATCCAGGAAAAAAACAATCTCTTCTGTTGATTTAAAAATACAGTACAGTATATATTTTATTATTTTCTGTTCTCGCCTATCTCAGTATCGTTTTGCCTTTTCATGTTCTCATATCATTAATATTGTCTATATAATAATTTTATTATTTGTTATATTAAACGTGCAGGCTCTTCTTCTTCTTCTTTTTCTTTCGGCTTTTCCCTTTTCAGGGGTCGCCACAGCGAGTCATCCTCCTCCACCTCAC
>JARVGQ010000390.1:33053415-33068587 GCA_031762355.1 Hypsolebias martinsi | reverse complement strand
GTCCCCCTCTTACAATGCTGTTATTGCTAGTATCACTCAGCCCCCTGTGAATAGCAAACAACCATCAGGGTGCTAACAATCCATCGTTAGGCTGATGGTCCTCCTTGATCATGTGAACAGCTGGTTTTGAATGGCACCAGCAAACTGGTTGACTCACTATAAGAAGGTGCTATTTATAAGACTGAGTTTGTTGCAGCTTTTCAGACTAAAGGTCTTTAAGATAAAAGACGAAACGTTTCATCAAAGAAGAATCCGTCCAGAGGACCTGATTTAACCTTGTTAGATTTATCTACCTGGATTATTGAGCATTTATCAGGACATACTATATCTCCCGCTGCTTCTTATGCCAGAGTTTTAAACTAAAGTTGTGTGTGAATTGTCCATTCATTGATTATACTGTGAGTCAGCCATTTTGTAGTGCTGTTTAAAATGTTACTGTAATCATTCATTTGCTAATTAGGGCCTTAGAAACTGGTCGCACGGTCTAGTAAAAGTAGTGAACTGAGGTTGTATACTATGCTGCTAGAAATAGACAATTGTTGTGCTGCCATACTGTTGACTAAAATCTCGCTGTAGATTAAAAAACAACAACTCGTTAAGAATGACTTGTGCATGCATTTTTCATTCTGCTCGATTCTTTGAAATCAGTGTTTTTTCTATCATAAGGCAAGTTTTGTGCTTTTCCCCAACAAAAAACATAAACATGAAATAAATATAAAATGCTGCAAAAGACAAATACTGTAAGTCTAACTTGCTGTTTACGAAGGCTATAGAGTCTGTAGCTTTCCTCTTTCTGAACGTCTGCCTTCACAACTCAGTTTTTAAATGTGAGCCAACAGAAATCATTTTATGGCTACAGAGAGCCCTCAGACAAAAGGTCTGTCAGTGTGTCTGTTTTATCAGATTGGTTAAAATGAGGCAAACAGCAGCCTGAACTAAAATATACAAAAGCAGAAGTAAAATGTCTGACTTTATCTCCATCTTCTAGCTAACGGTCCTGCCTCTGATCAGGACTGTGATGCAGCAGCCTCAAGGGAGCACAGCACTGCTACATCCTCTTACCTCATTCCTCTGCATCTACAACAAATAAAACCTTTTCTAAATCTACCAGCAAATGTCCAAGAACCAGATTTTCACCAAACAAACAAACAAATTAATTAATTAGTTAATAAATAGATACATAACAACATCCAAGGTTCTTAAATCTCCTGGCTTTCTGCTGTGTAAAGTGCTGCTGCCTCGCTGAGCTCTAGGCTACCTGGTTTTGTTCTTGTAATTTGAACCACAGTCTTTTTGTGTTTTTATCCTCAGTTGGCTAACTCACTATAGCTTTTTTCATCACTTGTACTCTCTTGAGTTTGATGTAAGTAGATAAACCGAACATTATTCACAGCTCTGTTTTAATCGCACTACAATAACCTCTGCAGAAAACCTCCTGCGTCTAGTTTAATCAGCCATGTTAGCATGATGAAGTGGGACTGGTGATATTTACTTTAACCTAAACCTCAGTGATCAGAAGTGTAGGTTACATACAGGATTCTGTAAAACCTGTTGCACGTTTTCTGACATAACGATCTAAAAAAAGATTAAAGAAGAAGAACTTGGATTGTACAATCTGTTTCTGCCATAGTAGTTTATTTTGAAAGTATTAGAAAGGAGAAACTATGGTAATGGGTGAGCTCAAGTTTACTATAAGAATGGTAAATGAACTGTACTTATATATCACCTTTCTATCTTAAGACACTCAAAGCACTTTACAACACAATCTGTGCCTTGTTTACCCATTCATACAGCACTCTACTAGATTATTATATCCTATTGTGTTTCATTTACTGTATGATATTATGTATTAATATGTACCCCACCTCTTACATAATGACAGCTGGAGATAGGCATCACAAGCCCTGCAACCATGAAACTAGGTAAAGAAAGTGGATTATGTGATATTGTGTAACAATGTATTGTACTGAACTGTATGGTTCCTAGTCAACCACACACTAACCAGCAGTAGTTGGGGTCACAAGTCTCTGCCACTGTCATTTTGTGTGTCAGAACTTGAAAAGTTTGGGAACCACTGCTGCATGATACGTTGCATTGTATTTCATTAGTATATGTTGCTATTATTATTATTTATTTTACAAATGTAACATACATTACAAATATAGCCAAAGATTAAGCATGATTGTTGCATTTAAAAGTATAATATTAAATAAAGAACATAACACAGAACGATTAGCAAAACATAGCTCAGTGAAATGCACTTAGACCCTGTTTACAGAAAGATGTTTTAAGTAAACCAATACCTTTCTGTTGCATTTTTGCTGTTTGTGTACACAACAGCAGAGGTCGTATTCTCGAACCATAAATTTAATCCAGGTTTCAGACTGGAAATTTCTGGAAACACAAGGCATTATTTGAAGGTAGACCGCAACTTATGCAAAATCACACATGCACACCACTAGTCCATACTAGTCACTGCAATAGTTTTTCTGTGCTTGTGCGCATACATTATCAGCAGCGGTAGTACTGTCGTTTGTGCTGCTCATTATTTTCCTTTTATCAGAATTTCTACTGCAAAACTAATATGTGCTGTAAAATGTCTTGGATCATGCTAGTACATTCTGCAAGTGCTGCATTTTCATTCATCCAACCTTTATTTATACAGGTTAATGAGCCTCGGGGGACTCATTTACAAGAGACACCTGATTGAATTGACCGGCAAAGCAAAAAAAAAAAAAAAAAAAAATAGAGGGCTAGACGATGTGACCTGGAATGATGAGTAAGCTGTGAGATAACTTTGTTAATTATGTTGCCAAAAAAAGAACAGATGCCACTTTTTTGCATGTCCAAAGTGTCCCTATATGCCTGGCATGACAACTATAGCTCAGTCCATGTTTTTGTGCTCTTATCTAAATAGTGACTGCAATCACAGTGTTAATGTAAACATGTAACTTTTCAACAATTAACATAAAAGAATCTTGAACATTTCGAGAGATTGTTCAAGTGTACACAAGGTCTTAAGAGTCTTTAAAACTCAAAGGTGTTTGCCTCTAGTTAAGATGGCAGGAACTAGCAAAATGTACAAAATGGCTGTTTTAATGTTCTGCTCAGAGGTCCTGATGATAAGGCCCCTTGTGGTGCCTGAACTTTCATACTGTGAACCAAATACAATTAACGTGCGTACCGGTAATTGTGGTTGCTCCATCACAGTGGTCACGAGGGTTTGAAGAAAATAAAGGAGGTGTTGGTATTAGATATTATGAGGACATCCTCTGTTGCTGGCAGTAATGTGTTTATTCCAGCATGCCCTCAGCAGAGGAGACGCTGGTGCGTGCTTTGGAAAGATAACCTTCACTGAGATGTTAGAATAAAAGAGTGCATGTTGCCTCATGCTTATCTTACTGCTTAGCTCAAAAATAGGTTTTGTTTTTTCCCCTCAGAGGGTCTGTTGAGCAGCAGATAATGAGCTTGGTGGGGGCTACCACATTACAGCTCCCCCTCCTTTAATATCAGTCTAATATCAAGTTTGAATTCACAGTCTGTGACTTTGTCTAGCAGACACTGTCTGATTGAACTACTAAATAATTCACCGTCCACTATCCATGAACATTACCTGTAGGCTGTCTCTCAGAGGACAGTCTCAGCAGGCTGCCCTGCTGTTTGAGGCTGCAGTCATGTTGGCATTTACTGACTTACTTTACACTCCACAAGTATGAAATGAAAAGGCTTGTTTGCTGTTACTCCTCTTTGTATTCAGCTATTAAAGACCAATAGTGTCTTTTTACTTATTAAGTGTCCTTAATAACCACAGTTTGCCCAACTAAAGTCATGCACAGCCTTTTTGTAAGAATTCTGGCCACAAAATCTGTTGGAATAAATCTAATCTGAGGGTCCTCAGTGGGAAAAGGGAGGATTGTCCTCTTCATGTTGGGAGTGAGGTGTTGCCTCAAGTGGAGAAGTTCAAGTATCTTGGAGTTTTGCTTATGAGTGAGGAACAATGGAGGGTGAGATCGACCAATAGATCAGTGCTGCTTCAGCAGTGTTGCGAACTCTGTGCCGGTCCTTTGTGGTGAGGTCGGAGGGAGCTGATTTGCAAGATGAAGCTTTATGTTAACTGGTCAATGTTCCTAATTTATGGTAAAAAAAAACTCTGGGTAATGGCTGAAAGAACAAGATTACACATAGCATCCATCCACCCATCCATCCATCCTCCCTCTTCCACTTGTTATGAAGTCAGGTTGTGGGGGCAGCAGTTTGAGCAGGGAGGTCTAGACATCTCTTTCCACAGCCACCTCTTCCAGCTCTTCTGGGGGGGAGGACCCCAGAAGGTTGGGAGTGCTGGGCACTGATGTCCCCAGGCCAACCGAAAGACATAGTCTCTCCAGCATGTCCTGGGTCTTCCCCGGGATCTCCTCCCAGCTGGACATGCCCGAAGCACCTCCCTAGAGAGGCGTCCAGGGTGCATCCATACCAGATGCCTGAATCACCTCAAATGGCTCCTCTCGATGTGGAGGAGCAGTGGTTCTACTCCGAGTCTCTCCTGATAACTGAACTTCTCACCCTATCTCTAAGGGAGAGTCCAGCTACCTTGAGGAGGAAACTCATTTCAACCACCTGTATCCATGATCTCATTCTTTCAGTCACCACCCAGAGCTTGTGACCCTAGGTGAGGGTAGGAACATAGACTGACCAGTAAACAGAGAGGTTTGCCTTACAGCTCAGCTCTCTCTTCACCACCATGGACCAGTACAGAGTCCACAATCCTGCAGATGCTGCACCAATCCGTCTGTCAATCTCATGCTTTAATGTGTACTGTATTGTATTAGGTAGAAAATTAGAAAGAGTTATTCATTTTGTTCTGCTACTGAAGATTAATTTTGATTGAACTAATTGTTTGAAAAAATAGGCAGATGTAAAAAGATTTTTTTCTTCTTTCTGCCACCTTTCACTTTTTTATATTTTGTATGTTATCGTTTATGGGATTGTTTTGTATTGTATTTTAAAAATGAACAAATTTTATAAAAAAAAAAAATTAAAAGTTTTCACAAAGCCTGATGAATTCATTTGCCCATTATTTACAACAGCAAATGTATTTTGTGGGAAACCCAGTCCTTACTCTTCTTGTTCAGCAGCAAATTGAGAGAATGTTACAGAACAAGTGACAGAACATTACATCTGGGATATAAATGTCTGGCTTGCTTCACAGCATGTTGGACTTTTACATATTAACTGAAAAAAATCAGAGGGTTGATAGATTTGGGAGAAACTAGCCAAAATGATTTGGCTTCTGATGAGTTAGCAGGTGTTGCTTCTCCTGTCTCTGTTTGTTTGGCAGCCAAGTCAGCTGAATTACCAAGAGATATCCTGTGTTTATAAAAGAGAGGAGCTCCTATTAAAATGTTTTTTATGTTGCTCAATCCATCAGGTTGAAAGGCAGAAGAGTGTTGTGTCCACAGAGACAGGCACAGGAAAAGGCACTGATGGCCCATTTAAATGTGTGAAAGTTGTAAAAACGATAATATCGGTGTTCAGTTCATCTACAATGTCCATTTTTCATGTTGCGGTCCAGAATATATCATTTTTGCAATGATTCTTTGTCCAGAGTTGAAAGTTACATTGTTAAAATTTTTATGTTTATTTTATTTTATTTTATTTTACTTACAAAGAATAAGCAACTAAATTCAGAAATTTCTGGGAAAAAAAACTGCTGAAAAACTATGACCTGAGCAGAGAGTAATTTTGTAACGTTTAAGAAATCAACCAAAAATTGTCAGTGGTAGTAGTAGCGGGTATTCAAGATTTGAAAATAAAGAAATTAATAAAAAATAAGCTTAATTTATCAATAAAAGATTGTTTTAGTTTAACACTCTGACATAAAAGGAGGTGCACGATATGCATTCTTTCAAGGACTGTGTGGCCTTTAATTTCTCTTGGACTCGCTTGGCCCACTCAGTTAATTTATATAAATTCACAACAAAAGTCATCTCAGTGCACTGTACAAAAATGTTTACATACATTCTAAAATGCCAGTTAGTAAAAGTTATCTGTCTAAGGAATCCAGCAGATTAAGTCGACTCTTCACTTCGTTACCCTCCTGAGCAGCACAGTGGCAACAGAAACACACCCCATATGTTTTTAATTCTGCTTCTGCAACTTGTCTCGATCCAACAGCCTCTGTCATGGTTACTTGTTGTGTCTGTGTACCTCAGTTTCCAGGGCCTACGCTTTCTTTTTTTTTCCAGCCCGGCTGACAAAAGAATTTGGACTCTATTTGAAGCAGCGTATCAGTCGGATGCTTTGTTCAGATCTGGCGTTGAGAGCGGAGTACGTCCGCTTTAATCAAGTGAGTCATACAAACAAAACAAAGCTGCTTCAGTGCCAAAGCCCATACAGTATGTAATGAACAGAGTCGGTGAATCTGATGAATGTGATGAATTGCAGGCGCTGCGTGAAGCAGCAGGTGATTTCTGTTGTTTTATGTCTCTGTTTCACAATTATGTTAATGACATAATAAACTTATATCACACTGACAGGTTGTCTTTGATTTAAGGTGACACTCCCATCCACCAGTGAACATTTTCATCTCCAGGACTGCAGGAAGTAAACGCAGGCAGGAGATTTGTCAAATTTGTCAAATTTAAATAAGAAAAAACATGTCTGCCTTAAAATAATGAGAGACTGTTTTAATGCAACACTCACGGAGCTTATCAAGTACAAAAACAGCCTCTGGTCATTACCTGGCATCAGAATATGATCAGACACATACTCATGAGCTTTGGGGCAAGCTTAAAGAAATGTTAGCATAAAGATTTCTTCTGCCAGTTCCTAATGGATGGAGAAAAGCTACAGCCCTAAGAACTAATTAAAGGCGGAGACATTGGTAAAATAATCTGAGACCTTAAAACTAAACTAAATTTAAGTTCTAGCAGGTGGTAGAAAAAAAAGGGACATAAAGTATACATATTGAAAGTAAAATAATTAATAAAACAATATACACAAATACAGATTTAACAGTAAATAATAATGTTTAACCAGTTACTGGCTGATGGTTGCTGCTGCCCCTGCTAGGCAGGGGAGGTTTTATTTACGTCTTCTATGTATGCCACATGTGCTGGGGATATGTTTTGTTTTGATGTTTTCTGTGAAATATCACATCATGTTGCTGCTGATCTGTTTGTGTTGCTGCTGATCTGTTCATGTTGATGTGTCATCTGCTCATACAGACTCATGTTCGTGCTGCTGTTTGGAGTATTGTTATTCTGTGATATTAGTGCTTAGTGTATTTTTAGTTGATGTTTTTCTTAGTTCACATCTTAGATCTTAGTAATGTTTTCTTTTGCATTTTATTGTTGGATGTAACTGGGACCCTGTGTACATAATTTCGTTTCATCACATGTATCACATGTGGTGCAAATGACAATAAAGACTCTCCGACTCTGACGGTGATCACAAAAAAAAAAAAAAAAGGACAGGACAGGACAAGACATGACAAATATTTGTAAAAATAAAAAAATAAAAAACATTTGCCACAAACTCGACTGGCATCTCTGTTTGGTTTTTCACCAACCTCTTCAGACCTTAGTACGGTGCTTCTGCTATACATGACCTAACGTCCCATTGAGGTTAGTTCAAGTATTTGAACTCAGGGCATTTCAATTCAATTTCACAAGAAGCCACACTTAAAAACATGACAAACAGCTAACTGTCTCTTTTCCCCAGATTTCTTAAAAATGGTTATAATCTTCAGATTTTCTAAATAAAAATACTGAGATACAAATATGAAAATAACTTTCTCAATATGCATATTAAAAAATAAACTAGAGTACTCTTATTAATTTCTTATGTTCTAATATGAATTGCTTTTTACTGATATGTAATGCAAATATTTCCCCACAAACCATCAAAACTAAAAACAAAAAAATAAAACTTGCCCCAAACAAAAAGCACTAACTGAAATTCAAACAGCTAATAACATTTCACTATATAGAAAAAAAATATGGATTAAATAAATCCAGACAATGTAGCTGCAATGTTGCAGTGTCTGCGTTGGAAAAACTAAGAACTGACTAAAGTTATTAGGATAAAACTTATTTGTGTTTTTTAATTTATTTCATCACAGAGAGAAGTGGCCTACACTAATGAACAGTTATTTAAACAGCTTGCGTGGAGAGCAGGAAGGAGGAATGGTCAGATTTTTTTTTTTTTTTGTGTTTGTTCAGTTTTATCCCTCTCAACTAAAAAAAAAATATTAAGAGGTTCAAACTCAAACTTTTCATCTTTAAACTTGACAAATTAATTGTGCACTTGGCGCTGAGTCTGTTCTGTTTTAAAACAAGTGTGCATCCTCAGAGACGTTTCCAGCGTGAAGCTGCATCCTTTAACAATAGGAGGAAAGCTTCAGTGAGGTGATTGCTGGTGCTAGTGCCTGACATGCTAGTTCAAACTGCTGCCATACAAACTATTCTAAGTAACTGTTCCACAGTTACCGTAATTGCCAGTTTATAAGCCGCTACTTTTTCTCACGCTTAGATTCAGTGGCTTATACACAGGAGTGGCCAATTTGTATATTTTTTATTTTATTTTAATTTGACAGGCTGCTGAGCTTCCTACTGCCAAATAAACATTTTCCTTTGACACACACCAGTCCTCATATAGCTGCCAAACACACACTCCTCTTGGTATGTGTGACACAGACAGGGTACATGCCACAGGTACTCATGGCATGTACTTCTCTCGCTCATGGTTCCAGTTTTGCTCCCAAATACCCATAATCCCACTGGCAAATGGCCATGTGACCAGGAGTCCACCTAATGACCAATGAGGTACCGTACTCTTACTGAGTCACGAGAACAATCCCCAAGATAGATGTGCATTGATCAGATTCCTTGTTTAAAAATCTGCTGGCTCCTTAGATAAATATTATTAACTGACTTTTTATACATGTGAATGTTTACTGTGCAGTTCCCCGAGATGACGTCTGTTGTGACTTTGCACTATTTAAATAAACTGAATAATTAAGTAAATAAATATACTGAATAATGAAGTAAACAATAAAAATACATTAAAAAAAGTTTTAAAAATAAAAAAATAAACTGAAATGGTAAGGGGAGACCTGTGTGAACACAGCCACTGCAGCTGAGGGGTGGGGTCCACCATGCAGATTATGACTGAAAGCCCATATGGCCAAAATATAAAAAAAATTGTCAAGGAAACATCCATCAATCCATTTCATCAGGGCATGTATTCTGCCACCTCAGACTATGAGGGAACAGTTTCACTTTCACTTAAGTGGAAAAATCCATCAGACTTTTTTTAACAGCTGTGTTTAAAAAGGAATTGTTGAGGAAAAAGGAAAAAAAAATATTATTATTTTTTTTAATTTACGTACGTAGCCTGTTTTATGTACCGGTATGTTATTTGTACATATTCAAATAAGTTTGAAAAAAATCTTTCTGTGAATATTGTTCACAACGAGAGAATGGGAGGGGGTGTTCCCCCTCTCCCCGTGAGTCATAACTCGTGTCCTGCAGAGCAGAAGTCGTCAAATTTATTTATAAGACACATTTGGAAAACAGCAGCTGTTACCAAAATGTGCTTAATGATAAAAAAAAAAAATAATAAATAAAAAAAAAAATCAATAGTAATTTAATGAGCATTTACCGTACTGCAGTATTTTACCGGGTATTGCGGTCACATGATCTGAGGTTGGGATTGTGTGTAAAATGTACCTGTATGTTTCTTTTTTTTTTTTTCATAATTTTGGTTACGCAGGTGTTTAGCTCTGTTATCTCCAGTAATTACGGGCAGTGTGTTCTTAAGACTAGTTTTTTTTTTTTGTTCATTCTATAGGTTGAATGGTTATTTACCATAGATTACAGTACCAGTAACCATGAGTCAGAGACGTTTTATCATGTCCCTTGTGAGATCACCAGTCCATGTGTGTTGAAAGCAAAAAAGTCTATGAATCGCCATCTGGTGGTTCATCCTTGTACTACAAGAGATGCACATTCTACCATTTGTGCGGCTTACAGTCAGGTGAGTTGCATAGACTGACAATTATGGTACATACCAGATTTTAATCTTTCCAGGTTCTGCAAAGCATATTACAGCTTTTTTATTCATTCATACAGAATGAATACAGACTTAAGAAGTCTTTCGGATTAAAGACAAAATGGTTCTACAGTTTTTTTAAAACGTCCAGAGGACCTGACTTAACTTTCTTGGATTTTTCTACCTGGATTATTGAGCATACATCAGGATGTCATTTATAGTGTTATCAGTTATACATCTTACACACACAATATGAAGCACTTATATTCTTACTATACATTGTCTTGCCCAAGGACACTTTGTTGCAAAGGCTGAGAATTGAGTCTCACAACCCTCCAATTCGAAGACAACCACCAAATCCCCTGGGCTAAACTGCCAAATCACTGGGTCAAGTGTTGAAGTGTATCTTCAAAAAATGTTTTCCTGGTAATGGTTTTGCAAGAGTTTTTAATTTAATGAAAATCTTGTGACCTTTTGATATAAGATTTCATTCATTATACCCCTATTTTTAAAATAAAGTGTTGCTTCATGCAAAAAAATACTGCCGCCACATATTGCATTAATTTATAACAAAAAAGAAGAAATTACCTTATTTGTTTAAGCTCTTGAGCAGCTTTTAAGATGATCTCATGCTGACGTTGAGAAAGTGCAAGTACATTTGCCCCGTTTGTTCCTTGGGTTTCTGAATCAGCTGAGCTTCCAGGCATGTCGGAGGTAGATCCAACAGTGTGTGGAGGCATATCCACTAATGAATCTTCTTTACGTTCATCATAGTGAGGTCTACGATCGTCATAGTTAAGATAACCTCTCTCAGGTGGTGGAGAAAGCCTATCCAAGTTTGAAAACTCCTGCCTATATGGCGGCTCATCCCTGTACTCACGAATTCTAAGCGCTCCACTTGAAATGGCAGTGTCATCATATGGATATGGGTGATCTCTCTCAGTTTCCTGATGCCAACGTTCATCTCTGAGATGTTCTGGTGGTAGCATGTGGGGAGGATAGTCTTCCTCAGGAAGTAATCGCTCTCTGTCCCACACAGATTCATGGCGATAGTCATCAGGATGACGATCTTCAATTGAACGTAAACGGTATGCATCCCTCCCATGTTCATAATCCACAGTGTAACCCTCAGTATACTCGTCTTCATATCTGTCATGTTCTGGACCTGGACGCCACATTCCCCTTGCCATCCCTCGTCCCACAGGCCTTCTTCTTATTCCTCCTCTATCCATTATCTCATGTGAATGCAATGGAGGCTCTCTCCCTGGTGGTGGACACCATTCTTCCTCCCCTGCTTCATCATACAATGGATCTTCCATTAGTTCATGAGGTGGTGGCGGTCGCCTGCCTCTTTCTATTTCAGGATGCACTGGATGGCCAAATGGGTCATTGTCATGGTACACTGGGTCCACTGAAGGATCCAAGTCCATATCATCAGACTCTACCTCATGGCCTAATGGTTCATGGTCTGTTTGACCATGTAGCGGGTGAGGTGGGCGTCCTCGTCCTGGAGGGATAAAACCAGGGTGACCCAGAGGGGGACGACCCCGACCAGGTGGAAATGGGGGTCTCATACCTCTTATTGGATGTCCCCATTCTTCCCAGGAATGGTAACTATCCTCATAGAATTCAGATGATTCAGTGTCTTCTTCCCAGGGCCTCTCCATTGGGTCCCCTCTACCCATTGGTGGACCCCCTCTACCCATTGGTGGACCTCCTCTACCCATTGGTGGACCTCCTCTCCACATAGGTGGTCCCTCTCTTCCCATGGGTGGTCCCCCTCTTCCCATGGGAGGTCCCCCTCTGCCCATGGGAGGTCCCCCTCTGCCCATGGGAGGTCCCCCTCTGCCCATGGGAGGCCCTCCTCTGCCCATGGGAGGCCCCCCTCTGTCCATAGGAGGCCCCCCTCTGCCCATGGGAGGCCCCTCTCTGTCCATGGGAGGCCCCCCTCTGCCCATGGGAGGCCCCCCTCTTCCCATGGGAGGCATTTCTCTTCCCATCAGAGACTCTTCTCTTCCCATCCGAGGCTCTCCTCTTCCTATCGGAGGTCCACCTCTACCCCTTAAAGGTCCACCTCTCATTGGAGGTCCACCTCGTCCCATTTGGGGTCCTATTGGTCCTTCAAAATATTCGTCCTCTTGAAAGTAATGTTCTTCTGGTACCCATGTTTCTTCAGGAGGCACCCCTGATTCATCACCACCAAATTCTTCATTTGAAGTATCTTGCCACTGATAGTTTTCTTGCTCCCCTTGGCTCTCCATGTTCTCTCGAGGTGGCATGAATTCATATGGCATTTCTCCTATCTGCTCTCCAGCTTGTATGGCATTTGGTCCCTTAAACTGTCCAGGCTCTGTCTGGCCATGTCCATGCATTGGGGGCTGGCCTAGTCCCCTACCAATAGGGGAATTTAGAGGCTCTGGGTTTGATAACATTTTTCCAGAACCTTGTGGCTCTTGTTTATTTTCTGAGATGTGTTGAATCTGTGGTGGATTACTGTTTGTCAATTGTCCTGCTGCTTTAAAAGAATCTTTTACAGGACTTTTCAAAACTGGACCAAAATCAGTAGTTACAGAAGGCTCACCACTAATGAGTTTATCCTTTCCACTGTCATTTTTGTCATCTGCATTTTTAGGCTCAGTGCTAGTTGATAACGTTTGAGGAATGGGATCGTTTTGAACAAAAAAGTCTTCAGCTCCAAGCAAGCTGTCATCTGCCAAGTTTTCAACAGAGCCTTTAACTGGTTTTGTTATAGTTTTGTCTTCTTTTAATTGTGGCTGATCAGATGGTTTTATTGGAATCTTAGAATTCATACTGGAAACTTGCTCAATGGTTGTCTCTGACTTGGACTGGGGACCATGCTGCTGTTTTTGCTGAGGTACTTGTGGGGATTCCAAACAAGCCGAAGGGCTGAGGGGCCTTGAGGATTCAAACCTGGGCTGCAGTCCAAATCGAGGTTGGTCAAATCTGGAAGGGGCAAAACGCGGTTGGTCAAACTTGGATGGCCCATCAAAGCGTATTTGTGGTGAATCAAATCTGGGTGGCCCATCAAAATGTTGTTGTTCTTTGTCTTTGTCAAAGTGTTGATGATCAGGTGGTTTTGATGGAGTCTTGGAATCCATACTGACAGGTTGCTCAGTGCCTGTCTCTGACTGTGATTGGGGATCTTGCAGCTGTTTCTGCTGAAATGCTGGTGGAGAATCTAGATGAGCTGAAGGGCCGAGAGGCCTTGCTGATTCAAACTTGGACTGCTGTCCAAATCGAGGTTGGTCATATCTGGGGGGGGCATCAAAGCGCTGCCGCGGCTGGTCAAATCTGGGTGGCCTATCAAAGCGTGTTTGTGGTGGATTAAACCTGGGTGGCCCATCAAAGCGTTGTCGTAGATGGTCAAATGGAGGGGGACCATCAAAACGCTGCTGTGGTTGGTTAAACCTTTGAGGACTATCAAAACGTGGTGGAGGTTGGCTAAACATTGAAGGACCATCAAATCTTGGTGGTGGCTTGTCAAAACTTGGGGGACCATCAAAACCTGGTGGTGGCTTGTCAAACCTTGGAGGACCATCAAAACCTGGTGGTGGCTTGTCAAACCTTGGAGGACCATCAAAACTAGGTGGGGGCTTGTCAAACCTTGGAGGAGCATCAAAACCTGGTAGTGGAGGGTTGAATATGGTTTGTCTGGAATCAGTAAAAACACAAAAAATTACAAATTAGTACTAATAAAGCAAATATTTGTATATTTTGCTTCAAAAAGGTCAGTCCTACACGTTTATGTATATAATAAATCACATGCTAAAGAACAACTCTTACTGACCCTGGTTGTGGGGTGTCACTGAAACTAGATGGCTGTCCAGGTGGGGGACCAGGCGGGGGACCAGGCGGGGGACCAGGAGGCATCACTCCGACAACAGAAGAAACATTTCCTTGCAAAGTGGATCCAGCAGGTGATTCTTGACCTGGAGCTACTGTACCAACAGTAAGTGGAGGACTCTGAATACCTGGAATTTTAGGTTCTTGAGGGATTTCTTGTGCAGGGTATTGACCAATCTGTGCCATCATAGCAAACGGTACTATGGCAGTAAGAGTGGCCACTCTTTCTTGAAGATGTGCATTGGTGGCATTCATCTGCTCTTGCCACTGCCTCCATTGGTGCTCATATTCCTGCAGTTGGTCTTTGTGTGGATAAGTCTGAAACTGCTCATACCATAAGGCAAAGGATGAAACCCAAGTTTGGAATAAAGCAGTGAATTGTTGCTGTTGCATTCCATAGTGTCTCAGCTGCAATTCAGCAGACAACGACTGCAATAAATGACAAAGTGATAAAGCTATTTTTAGTATTTGATTTACTGCACAGAAATGAAACAACACAGTGAAATTGAAAAAGTGTATTACAGCGCTGTTGAACATGTATGTACCTGTAAGTCTGGAGGTTGTTTAATCAGTTGTTGGTACTGTTCAAGAACCTGCTGAAGCTTCTCGTGTTGTTGCATGAGAGCCTGGTATTGCATACTTGCTCTCTGCTGTTGCACCTGCTGCCACTGAGCTGCTGCAGCTTGTAACTGCTGGAGACGGGCAGCTTCTTCAGAGTTTTGTGGGACATCAGGCTTTAAACAGAAACAAGCAAAGATTAAAACACTTCTAAAGCACAGAGTTTTTAATTCTAAAAGATTTTTTTAACCATTTGGAGAAAGCAAACTGTATAGTTGATCAAAATTTTTTTTGTAGATGGACTCAATGTCTAAAACGTTAAAATAAAAACAAAACACTGCTTTAGTCAAATCTGAGCACTCCTAGTAGTATTTTAAAGGGTGGAGTCACACAACAGATGGATGAATAAGGTTGGGTGCTATAGGAATTATACCCTCGCAGGTTACCACAATGTAGGATGTGAGAACAGGTTAGCTGTTACATCCCCAACTACCGTAATTATTCAAGACTAGTTCAAGTCCAAAGAATATTAGTTGTTTATTTATCACGGATTCACTTCTTTTTGGATTAAATAAATTCTACTGTGATCAAAATGAATATATAGTGACATGAGACGTTATTTATATTTGACCCATCAAGTAAATGCAGTCATTTATTTAACAGAATCATTAAAATAACATCATAACATATACACATGATT
>JARVGQ010000390.1:32708453-32719469 GCA_031762355.1 Hypsolebias martinsi | reverse complement strand
CTGTTTGTCAACAGCACCGGTGGCGGTCGTTGTTAACCCGGGCCTCGACCGATCTGGTATGGTTTCACTTTGATGAATTTGCATTATGGTTTTGGCAAAAGTGTTTTACATCGGATCGCATTCCTGACACAACCCTCACCATTTACCCGGGCTTGGGACCGGCACATGAGATACACTGGCTTGTGCTCCCTAAACTAGACTTTAAGTCATTAAGTAGGTGAAAATGCTGCAGAGTCCGGAGGTCTGCAGTGATTTTGCTGCATGTTGAACAACTAAAAAAAACAACGAGGTGAGAACAAAACAGGTCATGAGATAAAAAAAAAACACACACAAAACTCATCTTATAATGAACTAAAGACACTGACACAAATGGTTAAATCATGTCATCTGGACAGTCTAAAACCAACCAGAAGAGATAAATGGAACAGAATGTTTGAACAAAAAGCACAACTAAACCCAGAACCCAAGTTAAAAAATAAATAAATAAAATTGTGTGTTTGTGTGTGTGAAAAGTAACACATTTCAAATGAACTTTTGACCATACTCAAAGTTTGCACAATGCAAACTCATAAAAAAAAATACAACCCTGTTATTCTGCTGTTGTTTCTGATGTACTTCTCTTATCTTTCACCACTGACTGCAGATTAAGAGTCTCACAGAAAATAAAAAGAACATCCAGACTCCAGTCGGCAATTTCACTTTGGAGTTAACAGATTCCAATTTAGATGATAATGAGCAAGTGTGGCGCTTTCATTATATGATTAGTCTTCAGATGAGGCAGAGAGATTAATGTGTATTTGTCTAGGAAGTCAGTTTTCCTGGAACAAGGCCGTATTTCCTACCAGGCACAGGGTCTCCACAGCGAAATGGAAAAACGCTGTCGGCTGTTTGATGTGAAGCTGATACATGACAGAGGAACAGATCATGGCTATGATAGAAGCCTTTACAGTTTCAAGACTTGGACAGCCCCAGTTTCATAAAAGTTGTGACTTTTAAAAACATGAATAAAATCTGAATGTGATGGTTTGCAAATATCTTAAAGCCATACTCTTTTCACAACAGGACATAATACACATAGCAAATGCTGAACAGCAACACATCTTTAAAATGTTGGGACAAGTCCACGTTTACAGCCATAAAGCGTCTCCTCTTTTAAAATCAACCAAACATGTAGAAACTGGGGAGAACAGCTGCTGCGGGTTTTGTAGGGAAATGTCCTGTACTTCTCGTCTGATGCAGGATTCTAGCTGTTCCAACAGTCCTGGGTCATCTTTACTGGATCTGTTTATTTACTGATGGGCCAGATGTACTAAACTGGAAGTCTGGACTGCAGGCAGGTCAGTTCAGGACCCATTCTACGAAGCCGTGCTGTTGTACTGGATGCACTGCACGGTATGTCTAGCTGAAATGTTGTATGAAAGACCTTCTCTGAAAAAGACAACAGTACTCTTCCTAAAACCTGTACACACTTTTCAGCATTAATGGTACTATTGCATATCTGAAATCTACACATACCATAGACACTAATGCACCCCCATACCATCAGAGAGACAGGCTTTTGAACTGTATGATAACAGCTTAGATAGTACCTGTCCTAGTTAGTATGCATTATGTGGCATTTGTGGTTTTCAAAGTTCATCCATCCATTATCTTGATCCGGTTCTTCCTTTTCGGGGCCACAGGGGCCACTGGTGTTCATGTCCAGCAGTCACTGTGCAAGAAGCTGGGAGCGTCCTGACAGGTCTCCAGTCCATCACAGGGACACATAGAGACAAACAACACAAACAACCATTCACTCTCTCACTCACACCTAGAGACAATTTAGTTACCAATCAGTCTAACATGCATGTTTTTGATCCGTGGGAGGAAACTGGAGTACACAGAGAAAACCTATACATGCACGGAGACAACGTGCAAACTCCACCCAGAAAGGTCAATGGCCAGGATTTGATCTGGCAACCTTCTCACTGAGCGGCAGCAGCTCTACCAACTGAGCGACCGTGCTGCTCTGATTTCCAAAGATTATTACAATTTTTGATTTGTCTGCTCACAGAGCAGTTTTCTATTTTGCCTCAGTCCATTTTAAACGACCTTTGACCCAGAGAAGACGGCAGTAGTTCTGGATGGTGTTCACATATGGCTTCTTCTTAACATGATGCAGCTTTAACCAGCTTTTGGGGCTGGCACAGGAAATCGTGTTTGCAGACAATGATTTGTGGAAGTGTTCCTGAGCCCATGCAGTGATGTCCAGAACAGAATCAGACCAGTTTTAATGCAGTCCTGCCTGAGGAGCCCAAGATCACAGGCAGCTTTTTTAAGGGAAACGTTCACCTCCTGTGGGGCTTTCAAACAGGTGTCTAAGACATCTGACTCTTCCCTGAAGCTGTGGGGCAGCTGCTTCTGAAAGGAAGGCAGAAAGCCTGTTTTCTACAACCTGAGTGCTTTTATTCCAGGATTTTAAAGAAGCAAAGCTCATAAAATGTGTAGTCTGGTGCTAAATTCCTCTTAATTTCTTATCGCCTGCCACAAAAGACGATGTTTGTGTATGTGTGTGTTTGTTTATAGCGTGACCTAAGTTTCTTGTAAACCAGCTGACAAATTTGAATGAAACTTTCTTAATGTGTTTATTAGATGCACAGCCACAACAGTTTTATTATTGGAGTGATTCTAATTCAAGAAGGTCACCACAGCCAACTGATCTTAGTAAACCCGTACCCTTTACTGGACCTGTCTGGCTCCAGAGGTTCTAATCAGATAAAAACTGGGACAAACCTACAGAACAGGAGGAATCAATGTGCTAGACTGGAGGTAATGTGTTCAACATAATGATACTTCTTTCAGTTATTTAATGGTCTCTGTGTGAGTGCAGCTACAGCGTGCACTCTCAGGACATGATTACCTGCAGTGTCCCCTCAGAGAGGACTGAACTAGGCAAAAGGGCCTTCTCCTACTCCACCCCTGTTTCCTGGAATATCTTACAAAAAGATCTGAAGCTCTCGACCTTGACCTCTCTAAAGGATTTTAAACAACTGCTAAGTTCATAGCAAAAACCAGACATGTTCCTGTTTTTATTTTTTTACTTCACTTTACATTGTAGCTGTTTTTGTTCAGTTTTTAATATAATTTTCGTTCATTTATTTTTCAGTTTGCATTCTTTCTTTTATTTTGTTGTCCACTGTTGTCATCACTCGTTGTTAAAATCAGGTCTCTCTTGTAAATGCTTCCTCGAGGCTCAGTGGGATTAACCTGTATAAATGAAGGTTGAATGAAAAATCAGAAACAGGTTCTGGATCCTCACAGCAGTTCTGTTTGGATTAAAACGGGCTGATGGAGAAGTTAAGTGCTTTTATTCTGAATTTGTTTGTTTGTTTACAGATGACACCGCTGTTTATCTATACATGTATACAACACAGACATTCTTGTTTTTAGTATTTTAGCTTGTTTCATAATGTAGCTTGTTTTTATTTTGTGTTATATCACTACTTTTATTTAGTTTTCATTTACAGTATATGCTTTTTATTGCTGTTTATTGTTGTCTGTATCTCATCTGTGGTAAAACAAGTCTCTCTTGAAAATGAGTCCTCGTGACACAATGAGACTAACCTGTATCAATAAAAGTTATACCAATAACTTTTATAACTTTTACCAATAAGCGGCTATAATTCAGCCATATTTACAGATACTGAACTAAAACTTGGTGTGGTAGTGGCTGACAGTCATCCACAACACATAGTCTAAGCACTAACAAACGGAACAAAATTTTGTCTTCAAACTTTGACAATAGTGTTGGCCTGAGTCATTCCTGATGACCGTTTTTGGCTTAATAACTCAGTTACTTAAAAAAAAATAGTGGTCTGTAAATTAAAAGATTTGCTTCCATGCAACATATTGTGCTTTTCTGCTGCAAACAGTCGTGCAAATTGTTTATTTTATTTTATTATTATTTCTCAGCCGCTGCTGCTGTAAGTTCAAATAATAATTGAAGTGGTCATTAACTATTAACTAGCTCCCATTCATCCATGCAGAGGCTTCATTGTCTGCCGGGACCACTGAGGGGTGGGGGAGGTGGGGGTCAATAAAAGTGATGGAATTAAATATATCATCTTTCATGGCCATGACTCCACTGGACCGTCCACAGTCAATGGAAACGAGCTGTTGTGCAGTGAACTCTTGAGAACATTACGTCACGCTGCGAGTTAATGATACAGCCACAAGCAGACGACCGCAGCACACTGATGTGCATCAAAGTGTAACCTGGATGTAGGGTGAATGGATGAGCAGCAAGTTACTGCACGCCCATACTTTAATCAAGTTTTTAAATCTTTTTTTTAAGTATCAAAATGAAGTGGACATGTAGAATAGAGGTGGTAAACTACACACAAACCTCATCTTTCTACGTGAACCACAGATACATGTACTATTATGATGCACTGACTAATACTTCTCTCAAATGGACTTTAGCTTTTGCACTGTTGGTTGTCATTAAATCCTATAACTTAAAGGGATATTTCAATCATTTTGTAGTGGGAGTCTTTGGGAAAAAAAAAAGTCAGGATCTATAGACATCTTACCTGTTGTAGATACAGTAGCTCACTGAATGTTGTCAGTTTAAAGACAGCAAGTGTTAAAGTCCAGCAGAACTGACAGGCTAATGACTGCTACAAACCCCTGAGCTTCTGCCACCTTACACACAAACCCAGCCTAGAAAATTTCATAGGAGTTTATATTAACGCTTTTTTATTCCTCTGTCAGTTTTGCCCTGTGGTGATTTGCGAGTGAGAATAGTCACAACAGCTAGCTGTAGCACCTCCTGTGCAACCTGGGTCACTTTCAGCAGGTAATTTAGATCACTTTTACAGCAGCTTTTGCCATCTAAAACTTAATTCTTTAAGATCTCACAGCAATATTTGCAACAGTCTCAATTTTGAGTTACATAAATAATCCAGCAGAAATAATATGAATATTTTTGTGGTGGTACTTTGAACTGCATTGGACGTGCTACAGCCAGTTGTTGCTGCTACTAATTGTGCTTATAAATCATTGAGTTATGTTCTAACTAGACACAGGACTGAAAGCTGGAAGTTGAAGCCACCAAGGGTGCCCACTAGTGGCTAATTATTGCCTGTGTTAATTTTAGTTAGTTCACACAACTCAAACTTCGCTTCTACAGGTTTTAAATATCCCTATTTCAAGATTTAGTTTAATCAGTTACATTACCATTGACAAACTGTTAGCGAGCTGGGAAAGTGTTTTTATTATTAGACCTTTATTTATACAGGTTAGTTCCCACTGAGCCTCTGCCCCTTATCCACAGGGCTGGTTCTTGTAAGGTCCCATTAAAGACTCATTTGTACAAGTGATACATATTACATGCAACATACAGGCAGATGAGAAAAGGAGAACACGAGGGAGGAGGAAGCCAAAAAAAAAGTCATGTCTCACACCATGTCCTGGCTGGGACACAGTGTAAAATATGAAAAAAAGATCTCACAACATAAACAGCAACATACAATGACATCATAAGGCATTCTGTATATTCATAGAGGGTCAACAAAGGCAGTGAATTGTCCATGGACACTCCAGAAAGTTTCAAAGTTCTGATAAGATGGTACAGTGTCTATCAGCATCACAATTCTAATAAGGCCCACAGATGTCCAAGGGAGGGAGGGGGCAGGCAGAGCTTCTAGTTTACATATCCTTCAGGAGCCATTTGAGATAAGTTGGCCTATCCAAGGCCAGTGGAGAGGCCAAATTCAGATAAACAGCAATTGTTTTGGGCAGGCCGACTCTACTGACATGTCTGCCTTCAGTTCTGCTGGTACACTCAATGGGGAATCCAAACAGCCAGATCTGAGGACATTCTGCCGATCCGTGTTTGATTAGCCTTCTCCAAGGTTGATTCCTTCATGCCAGCGAGTCCCAGGAGCTGCAAGTGGCCCACGATTCTCAGAAATCGTGTCCGTCTTACGGTTCAGCTTGCAAAGCATATTAGTCTGAGAGCTCAAAGCACGGAGTAATACTTCATATGCTGGCAGCTTTACTACTGGCAAACCTGCAGCCAATATCTTCCTTATTAGTCAATAACCCAGGTATTCACCGATTCCAAAAACAGAAACCCTGTTATCATAAATCCAATTATGTATGAGTCTTCTATGTCCACAACAGGCAGCACAGACAGGCACATCATCTTCCAGATGACATATCCGGCTGTGTGTGTCCCTTCAGGGCATGAGGGCTCTCCAGCACCCTGTCGTCTGGTAGAAAAAGTTTAATCAATTGTGTTGAGAGACCAGCTGACCAAATCCATGATAATTTTCAATTCAGAAGATGTGTAAAAGCAGAAGGGAGGGAGCGGGTGAGAGCGACCATCTTCGTCGAGATCAAAAGAGAGAAAAGGCAGGTGTTGGTGAAACTTTCATATCGATGTTCAACCCCCGTCCCTCGTGCACAGACTTTGGCTCTAAAACTTCGAAATGGCATAAAAGTACATTTTGGCTTCAATTTTGAACAATGGGAGTTAAAGAAGTACAAAGTAGCTGTCCATCTTAATTTATGTTGATTGCAAAAACCCATAAAATTATCTGTAAATAACAGCTCAATGATAAACTGGTGTGTAAAGTGTCAGAACTCAGGGAACCCAGAGTGGTACGAGACCAGAAAATGAGGCAAGACTTGAGAATGCAAAAGAACAGTGTTTATTATTTATAGTGCTGGTTATTACACAGTTGATCTGCTGAAGTCCTGAGGAGGAAGGAGAGGGTCAGGTGGTTCTGGCTGAGGGAACTGAATGTGGATATTAATCCGGTGGTTCTTTATCTTACAGGTTCGGTGGTGGTTGGGAGGCACAGGGCCTGATCCGAACTGCGCTCCAGAGATGGATGGCAGGCAGGCGAGTGGCTGGAAGGCAAGGAACAAGGATCCAGGAACAGGACCGAAGGGGAACCTAGGTAAATTGCTGAAAAGACATTGTAAGAGGTCAAAGAAGCATAGCTAAGCTTACTGTATTACCGTACGGTTGGTCTGAACTCAAGATTTTTCTACCTTATGGCAGCAAGGACCTCACAGAGAAAAAGTTCAGATTCCCTGCTTCAGTGTCTTTTCTCTAAACTGTATTTTCCATTTCCCCCTGCATCCACTTTTCTCTTCATTCTGTCCTATATCTAACTTTAAACCACAGTGTGTGTGTGCACGTGTGTGTGGGTGTGTGCGTGCATGTGTGTGTGGAATCCTGACAGTCCCCTGGGCTCTGCTGAACAAGCTTTGTCCCTGTACAAAGCCCATTTCCAGCAGAACATTTACTCGGTGGCATCTGTTTTACTTTCCTGCCAGCCCACAACACTCAGGTAAGCAGTGTGTGTGCACGTTTGCTGTAAAATTGTGGTGTGCTTAAAGGTGGGAATTATATTTATGTCTTTAGGAGAGATAGTGACAAAATCTGAGCTGCCAGAAACAGATAATTTGAGTTGAAGTGATGTAATTATCCATTCATCCATCCATTATCTTTTACCCGCTTCTTCCTTTTCTCATTCACAAAACGCTAAAACTGGGAACATTTCCAGGGACAGCTTTAGCTGGGGACAGGTTGTCCAAAACGGGGACTGTCCCTGGAAATCTGGGACATCTGGTCACCCTAATCCAATCAGAGGTTGCTCAAAAAACTATCTACAACAGATAAGATGTTATTTCTTCAAAATCTTTCCACAAAACCATTTTCTTAAGAGCCAAAGTATTTATTTAACAAATTTAAAAAATGGGTTTAGATTCCCTCCTTATTGAAACTTTTGGAAACCAGAATGTCACCAGAACAGTTAGAGCTGAAATGTTAGCATTAGCCACAGTTAGCTTGCTGTGGCTACAATGCGTTATGGTCTCTTTCCAACCGTGGCAGCTGGCCAATAGAGGACGCTAGGGTATCGTCCCACCACCACATTACCTTGAATAAGACAAAAACAAAAAAAAATTAACTAAAAATGAAACAATAAAATAAAAATATTTTGAAATATATGTATTTTTTCCTAGTTATGTAAGATAAATATGTTGTAGTTAATAATGGGTAAAGCTGTTTCATTCAAAAACATTGTCTGATTGGTGATGTATTTCTGCCCTGGGGCGCAAAAATCTTTGCCCATACACTGTCATTAAAAGCTGTACATATGCAGTTAGCTCCTCTTTAATACAAGACATAGGACCATTCTGGGCGCACCTCTCCTGCGCCCAGAGCTGAATGCACAGTACGGATCGTGCTTCCGGAACAGATTGTGCAATGACACTCACAACCAGGCCATGTGTGAGAGGCTAGCTGCGGCAGGTAGGCTTTAAGCCATTGAAAGCTCTTTATTAATGCCTGTTTTGCCATTTCTGACTGATATGCCCCTCAACTTTTAGAGGTTACTGTTTGTGAAAAAACCTTCAGCTGACTGTGTATTCTAAAATTGGGAATTGTTAAGTTTGTTTGTTTGTTTTTGGAGCTAGCATGCTAGCGCTGGCCTCCAGGTTATTGTATTGGGCTCTGTGATAAATCAGTGCTATTGCTACATTTATCTGAATGTGCTTGTAGAAAAAAATTATTAAATATTAATACTTTTTAATACCAAATGTTACTGATGGTATTGCTATATTATTTCTTAGCACTTGCATCTGTATTGATCAGGATAATGAAAAATAAGCCTCTTGCAATAAGTAAACAGCTCCTAATGTTAACATTGAAGCATTTAAATTGAAGGTACATTGAAATGGTGAAATGCTATTACTATATTGTGTGCCAAGTTGCAATATTAGGACCTTTATTTTAGGAATAATTAAGAATACTGAAATGATGAGCTTGATTATATTTATATTATGAACTTATATTACTATAGTAATGAAGATAAAACATGTACATGTATTGCTTATACTTATGATGGTTTTGATATTGATAAAATCCAGGGTTATTGATTATTAGGTCTGTTTCACACAGGCCAGGTTCCTGTTTCCATGTCTGTTGCTGAGCTGACAAGACTGGATGGAGAGCTAACCTTAATTATGAACCAGGAGATTGGTTGAATCTTCATAACTCCTTCCAGTGTGGTAGGAGGCGCTTTTAGTCTACAGCTACATCAGCTGCCACTGCTTTCCAACCCATAGTGTACAACTTCTGTACACTACTTGAACTGAACTATGTGACCGGTTTCTAAGACCCCATACGGAGGATAAAAAAATATTGTAGACCAGCAAAAATAACTGACTTATAATGTGGTGCACTAAGGCGTAAATAAGTGGAGAATTGGAACACAAGCAGGGAATAAATGATGATTGCATACAGGTGCAGTTAAATATAAACCAGGTGTGGGACAAAAAACAAATGAGCAGGGACTAGATAAAAAAGAGAAGTGAATTAAAGTGAAATAAACTGGATAAATTTGACCAATAAAGCACAAAATAAAAGTCAAACATGGACATTTTGTTATGTTAGCTGCTAGTTATTTATGAAAGATTTAGGGGAAAGAGCAGTGAGGAGAGAAAGAAAAGACACTTCTGTCCTTCCGGTGCACCTGGTAGATACACCTGGTGTCTGCAGCGTGGAGACACACGGAGGACTAATGCAGGATTTATGCAGCGTTCAGCCATCTCTCAGCACCTGAAAACCTCCTACAGGAAGCAGCATGACAACAAGCAGACCTCCCGTGTCACAGACGAGCAGCCAAGAGAGAACTAAGGCTGATGGCACTGCACCTCCAAGATAACCCTCACTTTGTCTTCACCTCACTGGTAACAAACCTTGAAACTTTTTCCACGACAGAGGAAGAAGCATAAATACACAAGCTCCACTCGGACTGACGTTTGTTTGGAAAATAAAAGGCGAAACCAGTGATGGCCACTTGAGGCTCAAGAGTAACAGATTTCTTTTCGAGGAGTGTTTATCTTTCAGCTCGAGTCAAACTCAACACGGTGCAGAGGTTCAGAAACATGAAGTCTGGTTTAAAAAAGCACAAACTAATCCCTGATTGTAAAGGAAGAGTCTTACATGTTGAAAATTAATGTTTATCTTGATAACTTATTTATTTTTTATTTTATTAACATTTATTTAACCAGGCAAATCTCATTGAGATCACAGATCACTTTTGCAAGGGAGGCCTGGGCCTGAAAGCAGACTAACATGCATGTTTTTGGTCTGTGGGCAGAAACTGGAGTACCTGGAGAAAACCCACGCATGCACGAGAAGAACATGCAAACTCCACACAGAAAGATCCCAGGTCCAATTGGGGATTGAACCCAGGACCTTCTTGCTGTGAGGCAACAATGCTAACCACTGTGCTGTCGTGCTGCGCAAGCACCAAAATATAAACTCAGATAATTTAAACTTTAACTTCAGATTTTAAGGATTTATTCAAATGATATTTAATTATTTGTGAAAAGGCACATTTTGACCAGAGGAGCCTAAATATCTGGATGTCTTGATCTTCTGCGTGAACATAAATATAAATGATTCTTAACATTTCTGCATAAATCTGTTTAATGTTTCAAAACATAAAGAAAAATAGACAACAATGGATCATGAGTTTCACGATTATGGGGTCATGCCCAGAGAGAACCAGACTGAGGGAAAACAGACTCAAACTTGAAATATAATTACAGTGATTTATTTACAGTGACAAATATTTTTTTTGCACTATTAAGTGTTTGGCGTGTTCTTAGTTCATATCTTAGACGTTACTGTTTACTTTGTAACATGGGACCAGATGTACACAATTTCATTCCACCTCATGCACCACATGTCATGCGAATGACAATAAAGAACCTTGACTTGACTTTATATTGAAAAGTGATATTTACTGGGGGACCTGGGAAAACTGAGGAAGGAGGAAATAGGGTTAGCCCAGGATAATGGAAGAACGTTTGGTCAATCTCAGGTTGTTTAGCTCTTACTAGGAGGTGAAGAGCTCAACACGTTAAGAAGAGGGTAAGTACAAACCAGATTCCAAAAAAGTTGGGACACTAAACAAATTGTGAATAAAAACTGAATGCAATGATGTGGAG
>JARVGQ010000390.1:32624917-32636478 GCA_031762355.1 Hypsolebias martinsi | reverse complement strand
GGGAGACGTTGTCCAGCAATGATGTTATTTTAGCTAGAGTCCTTCTGTCTCCCACCACCTGCACTGGGTCGAGGGGGGCATCCAAGCACAGAGCTGGTCTTCTTGATGAGCTTATCGAGCTGCTTCTTCTCAGCTGATGATAAAATAAAAAAAAAAAGGTTCAATACAGAGACAACTGGACTTTATTTAATAAAGTCCAGATGTCTCTGTATTGAACCTTTTTGATTTTATCATGTCCTGGATGACTGAGAATCTTCACCAGCAGCTGATGATAAGGTGCTGCTCCAACTGACAACACCATAGAAGATGGCTGATGCCACTACCGAGTCGAAGAAGGTCTTCAGGAGCACCCCCTGCACTCCAAAAGACCTCAGTCTCCTCAGCAGGTAGAGTCTGCTCGGACCCTTCTTGTAAAGTATGTCAGTATTGCGAGACCGGTCCAGCTTATTGTTCAGGTGAACACCCAGGTACTTATAAGTGTCCACTATCTCAGTGTCCACTCCCTGGATGTTCACCGGGGTCAGTGAGGTGGGTCTGTGACTGCAGAAATCCACCACCAGCTCCTTAGTTTTAGCAGCGTTGATCAGGAGGTGGTTCTGCTGGCACCAGTCCCCAAAGTCCTGAGTCTTCTGTCTGTACTCTGAGTCGTCCTCACCTGTGATGAGGCCGACTACGGCAGAGTCATCAGAGAACCTTTGCAGATGCTAGTGTGGGGAGTTGATGGTGAAGTCTGCAGTGTAGATTGTGAAGAGGAACGGTGCCAGCACAGTTCCTTGCGGGACCCCCGTGCTGCAGACCAGCCTGTCAGAGACACAGTCCTGTGGGCGTCCAGTGAGGTAATCCAGTATCCACCGGGAGACGTTGTGATCCACTCCTGATAACTCCAGCTTGTTGTGCAGAAGTCCTGGCTGGATGGTGTTGAAAGCACTGGAGAAATCAAAGAACATGACCCTTACGGTGCTTCCAGGTTTCTCCAGGTGGGTCAGAGCTTGGTGCCTGAGGTACATGATGGCATCATCCACCCCGATGCCAGGCTGGTAGGCAAACTGCAATGGATACAACGAAGACCTCACCAGGTGGCGTAAATGGTTGAGGACCAGCCTCTTGAGGGTCTTCATCAGATGTGAGGTCAGCGCCACGATAACCAATTATTGGTTCCTTATGCTACTTTTAACTAGTTTTCTACGACTTTTAGGTAGCGCTTTACTTTTTTTTTTGCTTTAGCTATTACTTTGCTACTTTTAGCATTTAGCTAACCTTTCGTTACATTAAGATTTAAGCTAGAGTTTTGCCACTTTTAGCTGGTGTTCTGCTTTTTAGCTTAAACAACTTGGTTTCAGGTTCTTCAGCAAAATTTAGCAAAATTATTCTCAGCTGAGTGTTCAGATTGCATTTTCTGGGAAAATAAAAGTCCTCTAGTGTTACTGTATATAATTAATACATTTATATATTAATTTAACATTTATGCACACAAATTCATAGGTGAATGAATGTCTCATTAAAAAAAAAAAGTAGAATTGCTTGGCACCTTTAAAACTTCAATGAGCAAGGCAAATATCACCTATTTATGGCACGCAGAAATAAAAAAAAGGACCATCCAGAAGGCAAATCAATCGTTGGGCCCCAAGCTTGTTTCTTGGAGGGATCATGGCCCCTGAGCAAATATTGAGTATCTCTGCTCTAAACTGTAGGTCCTGCTTGACAATCAGTCTTCTGTTGTCTCTTTTAACCTCTTTTTTTTTGCGTCACTACATTCCAAGATCCCAGCAATGAAGTTGTTTAGCTCAGTGACGCTCCTCCCACTAAGAAGTTACCAAACATAAATAGAAAAAAAAATAAAATGCTATAAACCCGAATTATATTTAAAACTACCTCAAAACCAGAAAATTACAAGTCAGCATTGGACAAAAAAGGCTGTGAAGAGTTCTGCTGAAGCAAAGTCAAAGATTAACAAATAAAATTTGTGGCCAAGATTGAGGATAATAAACAACTTCATGTCAATAAGTAATGTCAAGAAGCAGAAACAAGACAAGTTTCTGGTTCTTTGGAAACATTCACTTCTACTGTACGGAGCAGGCTACTCACATGTCCTCAAGCTGCTGTCACCTTCAACTCCAATGCTACAGAAAGACAATCAGACCATCCTCTGCATCTGTGTCAAACATAAACTAAAGAAAGTCTGGACACACACTCCTGTCTACAAGTGTTCTCCGTTTGCAGAGCAGCAGCGTGCACAGACCCACGCTGACGTTCTCCGTCACTCCTCCGGTGAAAGTGTGCACTAAAGAGCTTCACAGCCAAGCGGAGGAGTTGGATTTTAACTCCTGCGACTCCCCAGACAGGGGCAGACAGAAAACGTGCAAATAAAAGAAACGGAGATAATGAAAGGGATGTGTTTTCTTTAAAACTCAGATCTACTTGTATTTCACACAACTATGACACAAGCAAATATTAATAAATAAATAATAATAAAAAAAAAACTCCACGCTGGTTGAGTACATTCTAACACTTTCATGATTTGCATCTCAAAATAAAGTATTTTATCTTTAAAATGTCTCCAATTTATTTTTCCTCATTTCGACCCTCCATTACCATAAAGGAAATAGCCTGGCCCATAACAAACTACAGTACTCAATATCTGCCTCTAAACAAACTACAACAACACCACAAACAACAACAACTACCCCGATCCCTAACCAGATTAAACACTACAAGAAAAAAACAATCTCTGTAATGTCACTTTTTAATTGGTGATATGTGACTTATCTGTGCTGCTTATTATCTCATGCTGCTGATTAAACAATTAATTGCATTTGCAATAATATTGCAATATGATAAAACAAGATTTTACACAAAGGTTGCCATTTGACTGGTCACATGATCTGGTTATGTGACTTGCAGGTGAGCGGAGCAAAGCAGAGCAGGGAGCGAGAGACGCCAACACTGCCTTTTAACTGGTCGCACAATGACGTCAGGCTCGACAAAAGCTGATACGTCTGAAAGTTTGGCACCAAAGAGGGGCAGCGCGTCCGTTGTTTGGAATTATTTTGTCTATAAAAAGAAGATGCTGAGCAGCGACATGTATTGTGCAGAACTTGCCTTGCTGCTGTTGCTACCGCTCGAGGAAACACCACAAATCTTTATCAACACTTAAAAAAAAAACTACAAAGCCATTTACGATATTCGCGTGGCTAGAATGCCAACAGCCTGTGCTTCAACTTAGAGTAGGCAAAGTACCAGCTGACAGGGATCATTGACCGAACCGCTCGAAGGTATTACTCCGTGTGAACATAATTCAAAACGGCACACGGAAATAACTCGAGCAAGAACGGAGTTCATAGTGAAAGACATGATGCCCATTAATATAGTGACCAAGCCTGGGTTTACAGCTTTGGTAAACACAGTGGATAAGCAGTGCAGAATACCCTCGCGCACACATTTTAGCCAAGTTGATATACCGGAGCTATACAAAAAATGCAGAAACAGAGTTGCAGCGGAGCTGAAAACTGTGGAGTGTTTTGCAACTGAAACAGATTTATTTAAAAATACATGAGAAGAAGACACTGAAAAATATTTGCATACTAAACAGTAATAGCAATATAGAGGTAAAAAAAATTATAATTAGAATATTTTCCTAAATTGTTCAGCCCTAGTACCAACCGTAAAGTTATTTCAAGGACTATTAAAAAAAACTAATGGCTTTTAATTTTTATGCCACATTTTTAACAATGACCAGTATTAAAACTATATTTCAGACATTTTGATAGGCTGTGTAAAAAGCTCATGAACAGTTACCTGTAGTAGATGGTTTTTTGAACGACTTCCATTTAAAACAAAGTTTTCATCTGACAGAACTGACAAACTAACGACTAGTCCAAACAACGTCAAGACCAAACAGATTGGTACCATCTTAAAACATCTAACAACCAAATATTTACAGCATTTCATGCAAATGCTGAATGTTAAATCTTTATCAGTCGTTTGAGCATCATAGCTTTTCTTATTGGAATTAATATTTATTTGAGCACAAGTACTGTCAGAGGCAGCTAGTATTAGGCCTGTCACAATAAACAATAAACCAATTAATCACATGATAAATGAAAATTATCAACCTCATTTCCATTTATCAACTTCATAGTTTCTTTGTGTCTCTCTTTCTACTGAAGACACTGGGTGACAAAAGGCTCAACTCCAGTGATCCTCACTGGCCCCTCCCTTTCTCTTTAAAATCCATTTTAACTGTCTAAAATTGCGTTTTTGGATCGTTAAAAGCAGCTATATGAGCTAAGCTAACAGGCCAACCTCAGGAAAAAAAAAAAAAAGTCTTGTCGAAGCTCCAAAATTAATGGAAGAAACCCGCGCCTTTGTGTAAAAAGTCGTTTTTTTTTTCTGCAAAAAGAAGCTGAGAACTTGTTTACTGATTTTTTTTTTTTTCCAATTAAAAGCTTTGTGTGAAAAATGCTACGCTAAAGAGCTCAAACCACACCAAGCATCTGCCATTTTAAGAACAAAAAAAGGAGAGAGAGACAGCCCATGTTATGTCAAGGGGCCTCCCTCCCATTTTTCTTAGACACGCTGCTCACTCCTTTACTATCCATCCTTCATTTCAAACAGTCTTAAACTGCCATCCAGTGGTTGAAAAAAGATACGACATTCAAAACAAATTAACCAACAATTTTTCTTAAATTTGACAATAATTACTGATTATTGTCAAATTTCAAACAATATCATTTATCGCAATAATTTCTGAGACAATTAATCGCCTGGCAAAATTTGTTATCATGACAGGCCTAGCTAGTACATCATATATCAGAATATTTTTGCCAAAGTAACTTTGTCATGTAAACATGAGAGCAAATTTAAAAGTTTTAATAATAGTGTTTTCAAACACAGCAATCACATTTCAAAGATTGGAGTTGATTCAAGATGGCAGCAGTACACTCTCCAAATAGGTCTGCTGATATTACCATAGTTGATTTTTATTTATCAATATAGTCCAAGCAAACCTACATCTAAAATGGATTTCAATGCAATTGATTTCAGATTACACATTTTTCTTTTAATATTTGATAATGCTGAGGAGGTGCTACAGCTAGCTGCGGTGAATATGTGTAAATAATCAACAATTTAAAAGCAAATAACTGTAATGTGAACTTGATGACAATGTAAAGTTCTATAAAACAAAGATCTCATGAATACTTAAGAAGTTTTGAAGATTGGAGCCATTAAAATAAAATAATACTTCCCTTTGGTCTTGTTCATCTTCAGACAAGCCAGCTCATTGGCATTGTCAATTGTAAACTCTTTTTCTCCACATTAGGTCTTTCAAAATGCTACCTATAACTGGTAAACTACCGGTAATTGTTACTAACATGAGTGGAATACTAAGAAATAAGTATTTGGGTTTATGTGAAGGCTCTGAAGTCTTAAATATTTATGGTCTGTTTTTGTCTTGATGATTATTATGTTTTTTTATTTGACATGGGATAGGCATAAATAAGCTTTGCCTTTAGCCTACTCTTTATTCAGTTATTTTTATTCATACTGTTAATGTAAATGCTATTTTTAATTAACTGTAATAAAAACCAATTAATGTAACATTTACACAGAACTGCCTTTCAAAATTACTTATCATTATTGCAACCCAACTTCAGTCATCAGAAGAAAAATGTGCAGAAAAATCACGACTTAGAAAATTGTGTTCTATTTCATCCCTCCTGACCACCACAGGGCAGTGCTGTAAGCAATGAATGTTCCCTTGTTTTCTATTGGTGAAGGCTAGCGTTGCGCACCCTCTCCCAAATAATTTTTCACCAACCACATAAACAGTTGGACTGAGCTAGTGGTGCTAGTCTCTCTCAGTTTTGGCTTTGTTTACTATTGGTGAAGACTAGCATTGCACATCCTCTCCCAAATCATTTTTCACCAACCTCAAACGGTTGGACTGAGCTACCGGGGCTAGCCTCTCTCGGTTTTGGCCTTGTTTTCTATTGGTGAAGGCTAGCGTTCACGCACCCTCTCCCAATCATTTTTCACCAACCTCATAAATGGTTGGACAAAGCTACTGGTACTAGTCTCCCTAAGTTCTGGCCTTGTTTTCTACTGGTAAAGGCCAGCGTTCGCGCACCCTCTCACAATCATTTTCACCAACCTTGTACACGGTTGGACTAAGCTGGCATTACTAGCCTCTCTGAGTTTTGGCCTTGGTTTCTATCGGTGAAGGCTAGCGTTGCGAACCCTCTCCCAATCATTTTCACCAAACTCAAATGGTTGGGCTGAGCTAGCAGTACTAGCCTCTCTGAGTTCTGGCCTTGTTTTCTATTGGTGAAGGCTAGCATTCGCGCACCCTCTCCCAATCATCTTCACCAGCATCATAACGGTTGGGCTGAGCCAGCATTACTAGCCTCCTTACATTCTGACTTTGTTTTCTATTGGTGAAGGCTAACATTTGTGCACCCTCTCCCAGTCATTTTCACCAACCTCATGAATGGTTGTACTAAGCTAGAGGTGCTGGCCTCTCTGAGTTCTGCCTTATTTTAATTGGAGAAGGCAAGCGTTCATGCCCTCTCTCCAAATTATCCTATTTTACCAGCTGAACTAGCGGCGTTAACCCGCCTGAGTTTCTTTGCCTTAATTGGTGACGGCAAGCATATGTGCCACCTCTCCCAATTTTGGCCTATCTTTTCGTCCTTGTTCTCGTCTTGTATCCTGGGCATAGCTGAGGGTGCCAGCCCCTCTGCTGAGTGGCAGTTTTTACTTTGAGTAAACTGCCTAAAGTAAGGAGCATGGACGGCTCTCACTGCTGCACAGATTGTGGGGCCGTGCTCCAGGCAGATGACGGTCATGACCATCTGGTGGAAGCCCTGTCAGAGAACCCCTGCATGAACTGCAGCTTCATGCCTCATGCTGTGAGGGTGGCTCGGCTGGTCCAGTTTTGCCTCGAGCTCGGCAGTGACCCCCCGCCTTCTGGGCAGGAGGCTCCACCTAGGTGCTTGAAGCACCAGACTAAGGTCACAGTCTCTGTAGTCCCTCCTAGAAAGAGGTGAGCCAAGTCTGATCAAGGTCTCTCTACGAGAGTGGAGCAGCTGATCGCAGAATTGGCGGAGATGAAGTCCCTTTTTCAAGCAAGTCAACTGGGGGCTGAGCCAGTGGCAGCGACTGGACTCTCCTCCCAACCCATGCCTGAGCTGGCTGCAGAGGAAGATATGTTATCCTTGGCTGCCTCTGCCTCTCACTTTTTAGGTGAGGAGGAGGAACAGTCATCTCAAGTCTCAGGTACTGGTTCACTTTCTTCGTATCAGAGCGCAGCTAGTGGGTCAGGTGACGGCTCGATGCAGGACGTCATGCGTATGGCCCTCAGACAATTGCAGCTGGACGTCCCACAACCAGAGGAGTCCACCCCTGGAAGTGCCTTCTTCAGGCGTGGACGGGCCCCTCCTTCCTTTTCCGTCCCTTCATCGGAGGAATACCTGAGGGAATTGCATGGTTGCTGGCTGGATCCAAAAGTCTTTGCGCACCTCTCCGCGAATGGCCACGTGTTGGCGGCAAAGCATGAGCCAGCTGCGGCGGGCCTGGATCGCATGCCGGCAATCTAACCTGCTGTTGCCTCGCTCATCATGTCACCAGAGGACGCTCTGCACAGTGATATTGGGTGACCATGAGCTCAGTGTCGCGTCACGGATGAATTGCTCTGCAGAGATTATCATGCTGTAGCGCATGCTGGCCTCCTCGGCAATTCCATGGCACACCTCCTGTTTGCCCTCTCCGCATCCCTTCAGGGTACTAGTGGTGCGACAGCAGCAATGGGCTTTAGCAAT
Organism: Hypsolebias martinsi; assembly: GCA_031762355.1. NCBI lineage: Eukaryota > Metazoa > Chordata > Actinopteri > Cyprinodontiformes > Rivulidae > Hypsolebias > Hypsolebias martinsi. The sequence goes on along the minus strand of JARVGQ010000390.1, from coordinate 32,628,661 downwards.
GCGGCGCTTCAGGCCTTTGCACTGATGATAAGGAAACTTGGGCATGTGATGTTCTTCTTGGCCCAGGCTCACTGACAGTTCTAGTTGGTGCAATCAACATTGACCAAGCCATATAGTAGAACCCTCCATAATGTCCCAGTGGTGCCAGGGAGTTGTTTGGTTCAGCTGCCTTGGAAACGCGGGAATGGACCATCCAGGCACGACAGACAAGGCAGCAGGTTTCGAACATTAGCAGGGTGATGCCCCCTGCACCTCCTCAGCATCCAAGGCGCCTGTCTGCTGACCCCAGCATTTGGCCGCCGCCTTTTGTGTGGTTCAGCAGAGACCCAACGAGAGCTTTCGTGAGTCGGTCCATCAACCAGCTGGGAAGGTTTGGACCAAGGACTCTGGCCGCCGCCCCTCCATGTCCCCTAAGAGCCGTGAAGGGAGACGGTAAGGCCAGGCCGACCATTGGATGTTTCTCCCACCAGCAGCTCAGTTACTGGGCTGCTCACGCCATGGACCCATGGGTGGTTGCCACTCTGACCCATGGTTACCAACTACAGTCCCGACGGCAGCCTTACATATCACGCCAGGTCAAGATGAACATGACCATCTGGTGGAGGCCCTGTCAGTTGCTGACCCGGTGAAAGCTCGAGCACTAGGCCAGGAGTTTTCGCCCTCCTGGCCAAGTGTGCAATCGAGGTAGTGGGCCCTCTGCAACAACCCAGAGGCTCTTACTTGACTTACATCCTCATGCAAAAGAAGAAGGGCGGGTTTTGTTCCATTTTAGATCTGAGGTGACTCAACCAGTACCTAAGAGTGCTACCCTTTCACATGCTCATTACAGCAGAGATCATTCAAGCTGTCACAAGGGGAGAATGGTCCACATCTATAGACCTGAAAGATGCTTATTTTCATGTGCCTATTGTGGCAGAACATCGCCACTTTCTCAGGTTTGCCTATCAAGGTCATCACTGGCAGTTCTGGGTACTCCCATTCGGGCTATCTCTTTCCCCAAGGGTGTTCACCCGAGACGTGAAGGCAGCCCTCTCTTCTTTGCAGACCTACGGAGTGAAGGTTCTGCCGTACTTAGACGACTAGCTTCTCTGCGCCCCGTCTCGGGCCTTCAGGGAGTCCTCGAGGAGGGCCACAGGATGCTGCTGGTGGCTCCATATTGGTCAGCATGATCATGGTTCCCACTGCTATGGAGTCTACGTCTGGGCGTCCCATGGTGTCTTCCGACCAGGAGGGACTTGCTATCTCAGTTGAGGGGACTAATATGGCACCCCAATCCTCAACATATTCAGCTGTGGGTGTGGCCACTGTAAGGCAAGGACAGCAGCTGACTGGAGTTTCGAGCCCCGTCAGACACACCATCCTGTGCACAAGGGCACCCTTTACTTGTAAGCAGTACGAAAAGAGGTTGCGTCTGTTTTCCCACTGGTGTTATGATCACAATGAGGTTCCAGTCTCCTTTACAGTACCCATCATTCTGGAGTTTCTCCAGTCTCTCCTTGGTAAGGGTCGCTCTCCTTCGATGTTTACAGTTTATGTAGCAGTAATATCATCTAATCACGCTGGCATCGATGGCCGTGCGGTGGGGAGCCATGATCTAGTCTCTCTTTTCTGCGTGGTGCCTTAGGTTGCACCCACTGATGGCTCCATGAGCAACAGGTTGGGATCTGCCCTTGGTTCTCGAGCTCTATGCCACCCTCCGTTCGAACCTCTGACGCAGGCAGACCTCAAGTGGTTTTCATGTAAGACGGCTTTTGTTGGCTATGGCCTCAGTGAGAGGGTCGGCGAGCTACAGGCTCTCTCTCAGCTCCTCATGTCTCAGGTGGGGCCCTGAGGGCTCTGTGATGTTACCTTGTGACCAAACACTGCATTTGTACCAAAGGTGTTATCTCACTCTAACTGTAACCAATCGTTGAGGCTAGCACGTTTTCAGCCTACACCTGGCGAGGGGTCTGGATTATTGTGCCTAGTGAGAGCACTGGAGGTATACGTTGCAGCTACTGCCATTACACAATGTTCAGACCAGCTGTCTATGTGTTACGGAGGCCCTAAGTTAGGTTATCCTCTTTCCAAACAGCGCCTCTCCCACTGGATCGTGGATGTCATTTGCCACACCTAAGCCGCAGGGCACAGCCCCCTGCCGGTCAGTGTGAAGGCACATTCTGCCAGGAGCATGTCCGCTTGCTGGGCTGCCCTGAGAGGGGTTCCGATAGAAGCAATATGTGCTGCCGCATCATGGGCTTCCCCAAGCACATTCACCAGATTTTACGAAGTTAAAGTGGCCACCCCTCATCCCCTGGGCCAGGATCTTCTACATGGGTCCTCTGGGCCTCCTCACTGAGGTGCGTGCTCAGGATTCCTTGTGACATTGTTGGTATTAGTCATTCAGTGCTTTCAGTACTGCCCTCTGGTGATCAGTAGGGATGAAATAGAAAGAAAGTTATGTATGTAACTATGGTTCTATGAATCCCGGATGACCGCCAGAGCTTCTCTGTCACTCAGAATCCATGCATTCCGTGACAAGATTCTGTAGGAACAGAGCCGTGGATGACGTCAGGCTATATAGCCTCTGATTGGTCATCCGTGTCACACTTGCAACTTTGTTGGTAATACTACTTGAACAGCGCATACACAAAGGGAACATTCAGTGCTTTCAGCACCACCCTCTGGCGGTCATCCGGGATTCATAGAATCGTAGTTACTGGTACATACGTAACTTTCATTTTAACAGCACTCAGTCGTTACTTTCAGTTCTCTCTGTCTGCTATTTATATGCTGATGTTAAGAATATAACAGTGATGCCAGCTTACTCTGCTATCCTGAGAAGAAATCCATCCACCTCCTCCAGGATGCTCACAGAGAAAAACTTTGGGAACTCGGTGGATGATGGAGTTAGAGACAGAGGAGGCATATGTTGTAAGGCTTTCCTAGGAGGAAAACAGCACAAAGAAACTTCAAACTCAAGAAATAAAGTTTTACCTCAGAGTCAGAGGGATGGGATAACTCTTGAAACTTCTTGAATGGCAACTTCATAAAGGCAACAAATACAGCTGCACTTGCTGTCCATTCTAATATGAAAAATCACAAGGACTGTGTCTTACTGCGTGCTCTGAAGGACCTTCTGAGCCAGAACAGGGTTCGTCTCCATGGATGTGGTGACCAAAGAGGTGAGGAGAGACAGGTACCAGATGGCCGAAGCATCCGAAACAGACACCTCTTTACTCTTGGTAATCTGATAGCCCAACGTCTTCAGACCATGAATCCGTGTGTCGCAGCCGTCGCTCAAGCATCGCTTAATGTTTATTTGAACATCTGGGATTTGTTGAGGAGATAATGTGGTTAGCTCAGTGAGGGAATACACCAAAGATAGACCATAAAATAGATGTTCATTTTCTAAAACAAACACAAAACAAACCCCATCTAATAATAACCTATTATCTGATGCAACCTTCAGAAACATTGCAAACACAAGCTATTAAGAAAATATACTGAAAAACGTGAGAACAAGGGTAATAAACTCGTCGAAGCAGATGACCTCTTATCCTGAACCTGGTTCTGCTAAAGGTTTCTTCCTCATAAGAGAGTTTTTACTTTCCACTGTCGCCTTAATGCTTGCTCAAGACGAGAGTTCTGTGATGGAGTTAAATTCAAAGCAGTGTGCTCCTTAGTTAAATACAGGTGGTCCTCGGTATACGACCTACCTGGTTTACGGATTTCCGCACTTACGACCCGCATCATAATTAATAA
>JARVGQ010000390.1:32586637-32598987 GCA_031762355.1 Hypsolebias martinsi | reverse complement strand
TTGTGTGGGCCTGTTGCTTTGTGAGGATTTATCACCCTGAAAGTACTTCTCACTTCTGCTGAGGTCACACTGAGAAACTCTTCTTCTGGTGGTGAGGTGAGTCTGGTGCTGGGTGGTCTGTTCGGGTCTTCAAAGCAGGCATAGAACTTGTTGAGAGCATCAGGCAGCGATGGGTCTCTAGGGCATTGTTCACTCCTGCCTCTATAATCTGTTGTACACTTAAAGCCCCTCCACATGCTCTGCAGGTCTTGTAAGGTGAATTGACCCTTGATCCTCTGTGCATATGTGGCCTTGGCCCTCTTAATACCAGCAACTAGCTCTTTCCTTGTCCTTCTCAGCTTCTGTGAGTTGCCAGACCTGAAGGCAGAGTTAAGAGCCCATGTGAGGAAAACGAGGGTGGAGGGAGGTGTGTCCCCCTCCCAAAAAAATTGTGTTGTCTGTCCAGGGAGTCAAACCCAGAACATCCTTTACTAACTTCTGTGCCACCACTTCCCCATTTATCATATTGGAACATATTTGGTGACAATAGCACTTTAACTCAAAAATAAATAAATAAATGCTGCATTTGCGAGGTTTTAACAAGGGCAAGTTTAATTCTTGTGATGATGGACGTCTCTCTGGCCAGTCAGTTACCTGCGGTCTGCTGACGTCAGGTCTTCAGCTCCACTCGTCTCGCTTGGAAACCTCAACCGGGAAGGTCCTCAGAACTGGACTGGTAAGAACGCTCAATGGAAAGACTCTGAAGCTGTGCCGAGTCGACCCATGCAGAGCCGAGGGTTTTTTCCACGACACTTGTTTTTGTGTTGGCCGACTGTGATGTTGTTCAAACTGCACCAGTCGTTCACTCTGTAAACTAGAGAAGTAGAAAATTGTCTGGGACTTGGGTGGAGGGTTGCCACCTTTTTTAGAGGCAAGTCTTGGAGTATTTTGCCATGTATGCAGTTCCTCTTCTTTGACCATACATGATTCATATCTGAGTAATTATTTGTACTGTATATTTGTGCAGTATTGGAGTTTGCACTCTTTCACTTAAGTATTATTCTGTTTTCTGGTGGATTTCAGAGACAGGCTGTCCTGTATGACTGGAGTGGATTAATGAAGTGGCTGAGGCTAACACTAGAGCAAACCAAACAAAATGTGTTGCTATGTGGATTAACATCATTCTGTCACAGAAATTAGTTTCACGTTTTAGAGAAAACTAGATAAGAAAACCACAACTAGTCTTTCATGTTGTGATTATTAATAAAAAAAAATGTTTAAAAAAAAAAACATATTTCTGTCTTAGTTTTAGTAGAAGAGACACTGCAGAGGAAGTAAAGGGCCACATTTGGCCCCAGAGCCACAGGTTGCAAACTCTTATCTCAGACAGAAAAGTCCAAGATCACGTAAGACTCCCAAAGATTAAGAGATGATATTATGTTTAGGCTAGATGTCCATAAAATGTACATTTCACTGAAGAATTACACCTCATCAATAAGAAGCATCGAAACAGAGACTGTGACACATATTGCACAGTATAGTTGAGGATTTAAACTGTTCACTTCTTAAACATAAATTGTGTTTGGATTTAAACACATAATAATTTATTTCCTAATGGTTTAAATGTGGATCTGGGTTTTAGACCTGCCCATTGAACATTTTGCAGATTTTCTTTATATCAATGTGCTGCTATCAAAGCCTGTGGCACAATATTAAGTGACCAAGCTGCATGTTTTGGTGTAATTTTTTTAAAAATGTTATTTTATATATTTATATGATCAAAATAATGGGAGGAGCAGCAATGAAAATAAAAATGGTAGAAATGGAAGAATAATGACCAAATAGTAATAAAGGTGCTTTAACTTGTCTTTCTTTAACAAAATTTGCTGAATTTGTCAAGCTCTCTGATGTTTTGTGGACAAAAAATGCCCTTCAATTTCTGTATTTCCCATCTTTTAGGAATAGTGGATTTTGTTACCAAGAAGGAATCAAAGTTCAGATGTTTCGCATTCATTCCCAACAAACATCAGATTTATTTAGTCATTCCTTGAGAACATCTGGAGATGAATGATCTCGTAAACTTGATGTGATTCCGTGATCAGACTACCTTCAACAAGACCAAGATAAAATCGTAAATGAAGATTCATGCAAGATATCAATAAATCCTTCATGACTCTCTGTACTTGAATCTTTAGAATGAGTTCTGTTCTTTTGAATAAAGCGTCACATTTCCTATGAATTCCACTGAGCTTTCCCTTCTTCACCCTCCTGCTGTCATTTGATCCTCGTTACATAGATACTAGAAATCAGGTGACTTCAATTGGGTAGAGCTCGTCAGCTTTTAAAGGTCCCTTTGCTTTTCCACTCTTTATTTCCAGAAATGCTCTTGCATGAGTTTAGCTACAGTCTCTAGATTTTGTCTGAGGGAGCTTGGTTCTCTGAAATACATGTTTATACTGTATTTTTAGATGTGTAATGAAATAAATACCATTTCCAAAACATCATTATCCAGCCATCTGTCCTCGCAATATGCCTGGACTTCATTTATAAACACACATCTTCACGCTTAACCTCTTTCTTCCACTCTGCCACGCACACACAGATCTCTGTGAAGTTGCTCTGGATCTCAGTTTGGCCTTGTTTCTCCGTCAGCTCTGCCAGGGAGCGCAGTCGTCCTCACCGAGCCATATGCTTTTCAGCATGGCTCTTCCTATACGCCCTACATTTCATCACACGCAGCGCTTTTCCCCCTGGATGTGTGAACAATGTGACATACTTCTGATGATTTGCAGACCTAAATGCTGGGGATGTAAAGGTGTGATGTTATTTGAATCCTGCTGGTTAGAGATTTGAAACTAATCGGATTCAGCTCAGCGCAATTGTTTTTGTCTCTTATGACGTTCTTCCAGTTTTCAGTTTATCCCACTTAGCTTCCACAACATGATTCTGTTCGATGCTCTCTCTCCTGTATCTGCTTGTGTTAAATCAAGCTTGTGGTAATATTTGAATTAATATATAACACATGATTTACTCTTGAGTTCACATGGTATGGTGTCAGTGTTTAAAGGGAACAGATGATGAAAAGTATCACTGTTTTATAATTTAGCTGTTAGAAGAGACTAGTAACTCAACAACCCAAACAACTACAAAGTACTTTGGTCTGGGATCTTGCAGTAAAATATATATTTCTGTAAGCTGTTCACGTTTTCTGGAGAGGACTGCATCACACTTGTAGTTCTCAGTTAAATCAAATCAAACTGCATTATGTGTACTTTAAAAGTGAGACATCTCAACTTTATTGTCCCCCGTCGTAGAGCAAAGACGAGGAATAGGAAATACTGTCTGTCTGTTCGTGCATGTTGTGAGCATGATAATGTGAAAAATACGTGCGGTGTCAACTTCAAGTTTGGTGTGTGGCAACATCTATGGAAAGAAATTTCACTAAAGAAATTGGTTGCCACATCCATCCATCCATACATACATACATCATCTTTACCACTGCTTCATTTTCCAGTCACAGGTGTCATTGGTGTCCATGTCCAGCAGTCACTGTGTGAAAGGTGGGAGACACCCTGGACAGGTCTCCAGTCCATCACAGGGACACATAGAGACAAACAAGACAAACTTAACACCTAGAGACAATTTAGAGTTACCAATCAGCCTAACATGCATGTTTTTGGACTGTGGGAGGAAACTGGAGTACCTGGAGAAAAGTCATGCATGCACAGAGAGAACATGCAAACTCCATCCAAGAAGGTCCCAGCCCAGCTGGGATTTCATCCAGCGACCTGCTTTCTGAGAGGCAGCAGCTCTACCAACTGTGTCACCATGCTGCCGAGGTTGCCACATCAAAATCCAAAATGGCTACCACCATGGAGCAGCACGGTGGTGCAACTGGCTCCGTGCATGCTTAGGTTTTCCTCCAACAGCCCATCCAACATGCATGTTAGACTAATTGTTAACTAAGTTCAGTTCTCACTGAGGGAACACTGCAGGTAATCATGTCCTGAGAGCGCACGCTGTAGCTGCACTCACGCAGAGACAATGCTTCTTGGGAGCCTCCCTAGGGAGGTGCTTCGTTCATGTCCGACTGGGAGGAGACCCCGGGGAAAACCCAGGCCACGCTGGAGAGACTATGTCTCTTGGTTGGTCTAGGAACATCTTGTAATCCTCCCAGAAGAGCTGGAAGAGGTGGCTTGGAAAGAGATGTCTGGACCTCCCTGCTCAAGCTGCTGCCCCGAGACCTGACTTCAGAATAAGCGAAACATAATGGATGGATGGATTTGATGATATTGATCAATTCACTTGTGAGGAGGGAACAGAAATTTAAATTTGTACTAGAATCAGCCTGCAGGAAAGCTGGTCCCTTTTCAGCTTCAACTGGTCCAAGGTCTACATAAAGACAATCTATGGCTTAGATGTCAACATACAAGGTTTGCATAGATCACACTTGGAAAAGAAAATCCTACACAGTTTCTTTGAGGTTTTCCTGCCTAAAGCAGACTTTGTTCTGATAGGAGGATTTTTTTTAATAAGTCTCAAGAGAGACTTCAGACCTGTGGCCTCAACTTTACAGCCATGCTGCATCTGCAGCAGAAGACTAAAGAGAACTTTTGTAATGTGCCAACACAAACCCATTCCAGGAGGAAAATAAAATTTGCACATGGGTCCATGATGAAATGCAAGTCTCATTTATATGCTCATCTCCAATTGAGGAAATGTAAATTACTGTAAGTAAAAAAAAGCTACATAAATTAAGTACTTCATAACTTGAACAGAATCCTGGTATTACCTGACGTTGATATCTGCCTGATGTTCAAGAAGAAAAAGGGCACTCTTGCTGTCCTGCCTTTGGATGGCCATGTGCAGAAGGGTTTGTCCGTTGGACATAGTGTCATTGATAGCAGCCCCTGAGCCCAGCAGCTGAGCTGCTATGGTGTGCATACCTAGTGAGGACAGAATGTACTTGGAAAAAGACACTTTGACAGTACAGAAAGAAACACGCTTTACTTAGTCTCTATTGTTGCTGTTTACCTGTCCACAGGGCCAAGCCCAGGACCGTCTGGTCCATGGAGTCTTTGAGACTGAAATCTGGAATGATCTGCAAGTTGTTGGTGGCATGAAGTGCATTGGCTGCAAGACAACAAGAAATATATCATTTTTATTTAAAGAGGTTTGTGTACGTTTTAAAACACACAGTATAGTAAATTAGAAAATAACCAACATAGTTTTTAACTCTGTACCAGTAATTAGTTTGTAAAGCTGTCGAAACTTTTGCTGACCTTTTTGCTCCAAGATGACGGAGACAACATCTGGGTGGTTGTGAACAATGGCCATGTGGAGCGGGGTCTGCAGAGCCACGCCATGGGTGTCGTCAGGCAGAGCCTTCTGGGTCTGAAGGTTGGGGTTAGCCCCCTGCTGGAGCAGCTCGGCTGTCAGGTTGGCCAGGCCACACCGACACGCTGTGTGAAGGGGACTCTCACCCTGTACACAGGTCATGGGATTCAGGATGTATTTCATCCTCCTTTGACTTAAATACTGATGTGTGAAAGTTCAGAAGTTCAGATTTATTTGTGATTCTTAACAAATCAAGAGTTATATAATAAAATTAGATGAAATTTATGCAACTGTTTTTCTTTATAGCTGCTAGTAAAACATTGGCATTATTAAAAATGATGCCACTGGTCATAAACACTGATTCATTAGGCATCATATTATGAATCAATATAAGGTTTCTGTAATAAAGCTCAGAACTGGACCTGCTCTACAGACATGCCACCTGTCCACCACTACAGTTCTAAAACTCTGCAGTTGGTTTGTTCATGCAACATTCAAACTTTTGTACGTACCAATTTGTTTACATGGTTGACCTTTGCCCCATGAGTTGCTAAGAAAAGAGCAGCTGCCTCGTTGCCTGTCAGAGCTGCTCTTTGCATAAGGCAGTTTCCTGTAAGGAGTAAAGGGAGATGAAGATATACTGTATTTTTTGGTGTATAAGTTGCACCTTTTTCCATTAATTAGCATACCCTGTGACTTATACAGCGAAGTGACTTATTTATGTTTTTCTCCATATTTATAACCCAATTTTGGGCTGAGATTTGAAATTTTTTTTTTCATTCTGGCAAGGAAAATATTGAACACTACCTTTTTTGACCACTAGAGGGTGCTCGAGTAATATGGCAAGCCAAGTGTCTCAGTAATAGGTAAAAGTGGCTATTAATGAGACACTTGGCTTGCCATACAAACCACCTTGTTTCTCTCCAGAACTCCTGGCGCAAACGTCAAATCAGCTGCATTTTACCGTGTCGCCCAGGGGACATGCAGCTGATTTGACAATTAAAGTGCATTTATTAAGGAAAAGTTCAACTGAGAAACACCTTTCCTATAATGTCGAGTAAACAAATAATTGTTTTTATGTGGTTATCTTGGTAAATTTCGAAGAAATGCACAGCAAGTCCTCCCTCTGCGCGTTCCCGCAGCCTCAAATCGATTTTTGAAATGCAGCTGATTTGACCATCAAAGTGCATTTATTAAGGAAAGTTCAACTGATACACACCTTTGCTATAATTTCGATCAAACAATAATCGTTTTTAAGTGTTAATGTAGTTAAATTCTTGTTAAAGTCCTACTGTGCATGCTCCCGCGGCCGCCAGCCATTGATTTTTGACACATCGGCACACATTTCCGGGTTGTCAGCGGTGACACAAAATAGATGTGACATATACGGTTAAGCAACTTATTGATGTTTTTTCCCACTTTATTAGACATATTTGGACTGATGCAACTTATACGGCGGTGTGACGTGTACAGTGGCAAGTACGGTACATGTGACAGATGATCAACTAAAATAGAACTGTTACAGAACAGCACCTGTGGCAGAGTCAGGGGCGTCAGGATTGCTCCCTCTCTTAATGAGCTGAGCTGTGAAGCCGTTCTCGTCAAACGAGGTGCCGTTCACAACCGGTGCGTCGTCCTCAAATGGGTTGACTGAGAGGTCCGAAGATATGGTGATGTACTGCAGTGCCAGCCACAGTGCTGTGCTGCCTTCATGGTCCTTTAGTTCCAGGTCAAGCCTGAAAATGAACGAATGAGTTCAGCTTAGCAGGTTACAAATGTTCTTAATGCTGGTTAAGGAACCATGAAATGAATGAATGAAACATGATCCCACTGTTACATTATATCATGTCAAATTAAGTGATTAATTCAAAGACAGATGATAACTCACTGTTTGCACTGCAGCAGCTGGTTGAACACTGCCTCGTTCCCAGATGCCACAGCTTCATGTAATGGAGTCCTAAAGAGGGCAAAAGACACAAGTGAAGCACCATCATGTGTTGCACCGACATTTAACATGTGAAGAATCCAAAGAGACTCAAACGCTGCGTCATGTGACCTACCTGCCTCTGCTGTTCTGCATGTTGGGGTTGGCTCCAGCTTTGAGCAGAGCCTCTGCGATCCGCGCCATGCTGCTCATCACCTCTGCAGAGTGTTTCTTGGGGCTGAATGAACACACCAAGTGAAGTGGGGTTTCCACGGCCCCCACTGTGGACGCATTCACCTGAGCTGAGTGGCGAACCAGGAAGATGGAGGCAAATTCATCACCTGAAAGAAGAAAGAAAAATCAAGTGTCACAAATTAAAAACATTTTATTTGATCAGTCAAGGTAATGTTCAGTAATACAGTGCTAACAAAACGTTTTGAAATACTGTGACACAAAAACTTTTTATGAAAAACACAAAGGTGGTCAGAAAGCATCACTCCTAACCTCTTTGGATGGCTTTATGTAGGAGGCTCCAGCCACTCTGGTCCACCATGTCCACGTCAGCTTTGTTGTTCACCAGAGTGGTGGCGATGCCTTCCAGTTTACGGCAGAGCGCCAGGTCCAGTGCAAGGTCACCATTATTGTCCAGTTCATTTAACTTGCCTGGTAGCTGTGGGGGAGCAGTAGAAACAGGAAAGAAGGATTTATTTCTCTGTAAAGTGTATACGTCTTTACTTCTGTAAGAAGACAATAAATAAATGATTTAAAGCCTGCCTGTGAATCCATCTCAATGAGATACAAAAAGACCACATCTTCACGCTCCACTTTGATGGCTTTATGGAGAGGATACTCCGTTTTAGACTTGATCATCTTGTACAGAAGTTGGGCACTCATGGTACTGAAATCTTCTTTCCGTAGATCATCCTGAAGAAAGGCAGTCGATAGGAAAAAAAAAAAAAGTTCAAACATGAACAGAAAAGAATAACCTAAGAATAATAGTCATAACATTAAAAAAAGGTTGAAACAGCCCTTTTATGCTTTTTTTTTTTTTTTTTTAAAACATGGTATCTTAAGATACTAAACGTTTTATATAATCAACTTTTATTTAGCCAAACTTTACACAATTTTAATGCAAAGCATGCTTTAATAGTTGCTTTACTCTTCCACCATGCAACAGGAATGCTGGACAAAAGACTTTTTAGAGGAGTGAAAACATGTAACTCACGTCCTTCATCCGTGTTAAATTAACAGCTGCTAGAGCTTTTAAATGAGCACAGCTAAATTATTTTATGTAAAGTGTTATAATTATATGTTTATGAATTTATTATCATATAATGCTATGTTACTGATGTTGTATTAAGTGTGTGTAACTGTCTTTGTAATAAATGGTTTTTTTTTTTTGGTGATGTGGACCCCAGGAAGAGTAGCCATTGTTAAGGCAATGGCTAATGGAGATCCAATAAATAAATAAATAAAATAACACAAATATGATTCAATCAACAAAAAGAAAATGAAAACAGAAAATTCTGGTTAACTCCCTAAATCCCGATTTTCTTTTTTAATCTTTTTTAAGTAAACGGTGAGAAAAACCAGATGGATGGAAGCTCATACCACCTAAATTTATTCAATCCATCCTTGAGATAAAATATATATATGTGCAAATCCAGAACCGTACGGTCTCCAAGACATCTGTTGCTGCTGTGGCAGCAAACAAAGAAAACTGTCTAAGAATAGTATAATTTCAAATCTGAGAAATACTCTTGACAACTGAAGGAAATGTGTATCTACATTTGGTGTGATTTGTAAAAAGAGATGGAACTTGTGAAAGGACACTGATCTGATCCATTACAAAAGAATGATCATACAAAACACAACAGATGTTAAAGTGTTGATGGTTTCTGAAGAAAAACATTGAAACAGTAGTTTTTCGGGCTAAAAACAAAGTTTGATCCAGCAGGTCAACCATCTTGTACTGTGTGTGCACAAACAAGCCTTCAGTTTCCTGGACAGTCGTGCACTTGAAGGTACTGACCCAGTGACTGGCTATGATCTCTCCACAGTAATTCATTAAAGTGGAGGCATTTAACTCCTCAGCGGTTTGGTAGAAGCGAATGCAGTTCCTAACATTCACTGAAGACATCACACCTTTTTCACACCTGTTTGGCAGAAGAACAGATTTATTTTATTTTAGTGGATTAACTTATACACATTGTTTAAAAAAAAATGGTCCAACCTCTCTCGGAGCAGCTGGAGCTGGAAGCGGTTGGCCAGCTTCATCAGGTCAATTAGAAAGACGTCGTCCTCACTGAGCTCCAGCTCATCTGTGTACGCCCAGCACAGCATGGCCATGGCGACTTCAGGTTTGCAGTCTGACAGGACAGAAAGTTTACATTTGTTTACTTAACTTCAATGTTAACTTAAAAGACAAGAGTTCATTAAAACAAATTCATACTTGAAACAGCTCCCCCTGCATGCCCCTTTCAGAAAATCTGGCATTTGCACATATGTAAAAAAATCATAATAATAAAAAAATAAATAAAACAAAAATGTTCTCAGAGCAACTACTGAACTTTGACAGTCCATGTGTTCACCCCAAAACAAATATTCTGTCGTTCATTAATCACACTGTGTACTGACTGACAGAACAGTGTGTGTGTGTGTGTGTGTGTGGGGGGGGGGGAGATCTGGACTTTCATTCTATTTAATTCCACCAGTGGTAACACACACCTACAATTGTGGTGCATATCGTTTAATACTGGCTTTTCTCTTCAGCCTCTACATGTAAAGAGACTTCCATGTCCACAGGTGTATAAAATGAAGCACCTAAGCATGCAGACTGTTTTTACAAACATATGTGAGAGAATGCGTCGCTCTCGGGAGCTCAGTGAATTCCAGCGTGGAACTGATAGGATGCTACCTATGCAACAAATTCAATCGTGAAATTTCCTCGCTCCTAAATATTCCACAGTCAACAGTCAGCTGTATTATAAGAAAATTTAAGTGTTTGGGAATGACAGCAACTCAGCCACGAAGTGTTAGGCCACGTAAACTGACGGAGCGGGGTCAGCGGATGCTGAAACACATAGTGCGAAGAGGTCGCCAACTTTCTGCAGAGTCAATCACTACAGACCTCCAAACTTCATGTGGCCTTCAGATTAGCTCAAGGACAGTGCACAGAGAGCTTCATGGAATGGGTTTCTATGGTCCAGCAGCTGCATCCAAGCCATACATTAGTGCAATGCAAAGTGTCGGATGCAGTGGTGAAAAGCATGCCACCACTGGACTCTAGAGCAGTGGAGGCGCGTTCTCTGGAGTGATGAATCACACTTCTCCATCTGGCAATCTGATGGACGAGTCTGGGTTTGGTGGTTTCCAGGAGAACAGTACTTGTCTGACTGTATTGTGCCAAGTGCAAAGTTTGTTGGAGGGGGGGATTATGGTGTGGGGTTGTTGCTTCAGCATACCAAGACATCTTGGACAATTTCATGCTCCTAAATTTGTGGGAACAGTTTGCAGCTGGCTCCTTCCTCTTCCAACATGACTGTGCACCAGTGCACAAAGCAAGGTCTGTAAAGACATGGATGGCAGAGTCTGGTGTGAATGAACTTGACTGGCCTGCACAGAGTCCTGACCTCAACCCGATGGAACACCTTTGGGCTGAATTAGAGCAGAGACTGAGAGCCAGGCCTTCTCGTCCAATATCAGTATGTGACTTCACAAATGAGCTTCTGGAAGAATGTTCAAAAATCCACATAAGCAAACTCCTAAACTTTGTGGACAGCCTTCCCAGAAGAGTTGAAGCTGTTCTAGCTGCAAAGGCTGGACCAATGTCATATTGAGCCCTATGGATTAGAAATGGGATGTCACTTAAACTCATATGTGAGTCAAGGCAGGTGAGCAAATACTTTTGGAAATGTTGTGTATGTAATATTGGATCATTTCCACCATAAATAAATGAACAAGTATAATATCTTAGTCTCATCTGTTTAACTGGGTTCTCATTATCTACTTTTAGGACTTGTGTGAAAATCTGATGTTTTAGGTCATATTGATGCAGAAATGTAAAAAATTACAAAGGCTTCACAAACATTCACGCACTGCTTTATCCCTGAATGTCCAAATCTAATGCTAATGAAAAACTGGTCCAAATCTGCAAATGTCTAAAGTGTACTCCAGTAGAATAAAATGTTCAAGTGAGAACAAAGCAGGGTGACTTTTAATTATGGTTTTGATGGTGATGTGGCTACAATCCACAACATATTTACTGTAACTGCAAGCTTCTGGGTGACTCAAAGCAGGGAATTAAAATTAAGGTCTGTGAGTAGAGTACATTCCATTTCTTAGCACATTTATATTCCTTCTGCTATTTGCAACTTGTTCATTTATAAAACTGAGTTCTGGTCAAGGGAATGTTTTTTTATCTGAAAATAAAATCCAGCAGACTATTAATGTACTGATAATTAGATTAAATATGAAAAATATGACACTGAATAAACATATGTAGTAGGGGTGTAACGGTACACGTGGGTGTACCAAACCGTTTCGGTACGGCACATTTGGTTCGGTCCACCTGCGTACCGTTTCAGTTATTTTTTTCACTCATTTATTTTATTAACGAGAATATCCACCGTGGAACTAAATTTCCTAAGCGTGTTTCAGCACGGCGCCATTATCTTGCAGCACGCATAGCATTAGCAACCTAGCATGTCATTGTGGTCTCCTGTCCGGGAACGTTATGGCTTTCAAGACAAGAAAGCTGTGTGTCGACGTTGTTTCACAGAGATTGAATCTGCAGCAGCAACACGTCTAACTTGTTAATGTGCTTGAAACGACATCATCCGAATGTAAACGTCTATTCTACAGTTGGTGCAAACACCGCTAACAGCAGCATTTAAACAACCTTTATCAGGTTATTCAGATCAATCCAGAGCAATAACACAAACTGTAGGAGTTTTAAAAGCTCTGGATCTACGTCTGAATGTTGTTGATGCGCCGGATTTAAAGTTACTGAGTCCTGCTACAACATCCATCATGTCAAGACTTCAGTCAAAAAGTTCAGCACTTTATGAAAAAGTTAAAACTTACGGATGTTGTCAACAAGCCCTGGAGC
>JARVGQ010000390.1:32462548-32480939 GCA_031762355.1 Hypsolebias martinsi | reverse complement strand
ATATATACTGTATACTAAAATAAACTACTACTTACTACTTGTTACTATTCCTATTTGGTAGTTTTTCACTCATCGCGGGGCTTCAGGGTACGGATCCTCCGTGATAAACGAGGGACTACTGTATTGTAAAAGATCAAACCTGAGTTTTGACCCATTTCAAGATCTCTTCTCATCATGTCAGGTCTCTCTTGTAAATGGGATTAGCCTGTCTAAATAAAATGTGAATGAATTAAACAACTTCAGTTTTAAACTATGGCATGAAAAGTAGCAGGTGACACGTCAATAAGGAATGTTAATTTAGTTAACACAGCAAGACTGATGTTACAGTTCACGTTGTGTGTGAGTCCATGTGTTGTTAGTTTAAAGTTTGTCAGATTACTGCACATTACCTGAGGTGACCCTGCTGAAGGTATGTGTGCTGATCTTTAGTGAAGCTGGCCAAGCTTTTAAAAGCAAAACACAAATTTACCTTGAGGGGCTTTCCCACACCATGAACTATAAACTCTTCTCCTTCTCACACTCTGTGTTGGAGAATTTACACAGAAAGGTCAGTTTTGAATAAAGATCTGTACCTGAAAAGAAGTCTACTTGAAAACAACGATGGTTTTCATTAGCGATGACAAAAGTGGTATCTGATGTTGGTGAGTTTCTGCGAATGCTCCGGTTTTCTTCCACGGTCTGGGCAGATGTATGCTCGGTTAAATGTAGAGTGGCCTTGGGGTTGAGCGTGTGCGTGTGTGTTTGTCTCATATGTGTGTGTATGTGAGTCTGTGATGGACTGGTGACCTGTCCTGTGTGCACCACACCTCCCACTGTTTGATCACTGGAGAAAGGCACCAGCATCTTGATCAGGTTTAAACGGGCCAATAAAATGTATCGATGAGTGTTTTATTAGTAAAACTGGTTTAGAAAAATGTTTGACTGCAGCTCCTCATGTTTAAGTTTCAGTGGAGACAAAAAGTACTGCTCCAAATACTGTGCGTATTTGTATGTTCCATTGCTAGTATCACTCAGTGAATACGCTGTGAATAGCAAGCGGCCATCACCGTCATTAGGGTGATGGTCCTCCTTTATCATGTGAACAGCTGGTTCTGGATGTCAACAACAAACTGGTTGAGCCGCTATGAGAAGGTGATGTTTATAAGACTGAGTTTACTGCAGCTCCCCAGACTGAAGAAGTCTTTAAGATGAAAGACGAAACGTTTCAACATAGAAGAATCCATCCAGAGGACCTGATTTAACCTTCTCGCTTTTATCTACCTGGATTATTGAGCATGCTTCATGATATATTGTTCCAAATGATTCAGTATGGAATCATTTTTATCTCTTTTCTTACCATAACAGCTTTATTTATAGAGCACTTTAAACACACAGAGGACCAAAGTGCTGTACACACAACAAAACAGTCAGATAATAAAAATGATTAAAATGATTAAAAGTCACATGATAAAAGTTGAGCAATCATACAATCAGATAATACAAGCGATTAAAATTATTAAAAATATTAAAATTTTCTTGCCTCATACCTGATTGATAGAAACGACAGATCAGTAGATTCTTTAGATCAGGAGACAAAGATTATGGATTTCACTCAGTAAGCTGTCCTAATTAATATAAACGTTTTCTTTAATGCAGGATATGAACATGCGTGTCATAAATCTGGACTCTTTGGAAGCAGCTATGCCCCATTTGGTTCTTGATTATCAGTTTATTTTTCACCACGTCTGTGTGTTTGTCTGTTTGTTTGTTTGTTTGTTAGCAAAGCACAACACAAAGCATTTATCACACTTCTATAGCAGCTCTAAAAACCAAGTTTAGATATTTTAAATCAGTCCATTGACAGCCCTGAACAATTTGGATAGAAGTGAACAAGCTGTATTGTAGAGAAAGCAGTGTTATCTTTTAATAATCATCCTGCAAATGAGAGTTATTCAATAAATCGAACAAGAGCTGCCTCTGCTCTTCATATGAAGAATGAAGTTCCAACACACTCGATCAAACCTCAGTGAAAGCAGAGGAGAAAGCAACAGATGAGACATGAAATCTCATTAAAAACTCCACATAATGACTTTAATCCTCCTCACTGTTATGTAAAAAGCAGCAGGATTACAGACAAACACACGCACTGTTTCTGGCAGGGGGGAGTGCTGTTAGCATGTGCACACTCAGGGTCATACATGAGCTAAGTGCCTTGAGTCTTTTGTTGTAGGACAGGTTGAAGACACGTCTGTCTGCAGACTTTAATCAGTTCGGTTTGCAGCGCCTCCACTGTGTTTGTCCTCACTAACACAGGAACAGCTGCAGGATGGATGCACAGCCTCATGGTGTCCAACAATCACAGCCGTTTGGGTTCTTGTAGCAGCATTCATGCTCAAATATCCAACCATACATGTGCTTAATGGATATTTTGGCCAATTAAATGTTCTATTTTGTAGTAAAGGTTATGAGCAATTAAGTTTTTACATGTAGGTATGCTTTTTTAAATCAATGTTAGCGTGGAAAAATAGAGTTGAGGCCTGTTGAGCTAACATCTAGTCCAAAGTGGATCTATACTGTCTTAAAATAACTCATTGCCAACGTTTCTGTAAAAAAAAATTTCATAAAACGTTCCTACTGCCATCATGTTCACATGTTGGGGTTATTTCCAAGCAGAAAAAGCTAGCTGGCTCTTCTGGAGCTACTTCAGGCAAGCTCATAACAGCCTGTCCAAGACAACTCACGTTCAGAGCTGATCGTTATGAAACACAAAGGATTTATTAAACGTGTTTGGGTAAAAATCTAAGAAGGTTTGGAGATGAGAACTGTTTTAAGATGGCAGCAGTCCACTTTGGTTCCAGCTGCACTCAGACTAGAGTTGCATTCAGGCCCAAAAAATCCAACCTGACCCGGCCCCAGCCCATCATTTCTGATCCCCACCCGACCCGATGAATTAACAGCAATTACAGGTTAGAATATGAAAAACACAGACATTTTTAATTAATATTAACAGCCGGTGGACGCGCTCAGCTAAGGGGCAGAAACTCAGAGCTGAGGGGGTGTTTGTCCTTTCATGGCCGTCAAAGCACATTAAATCTCTGCTTCTGCCTTCATTCTGCATTATTCAGACATGGACCCTGCTCTGGCATGTCGGATATTTTGTGATCTCACATGTTTGGGTTGTCGGCCGTGCCCGTCTGCTGAGTCCAGCGGCTGAATGAATGTCCATTTCATATCGATTGGCTTCGTTCATGCTGGTCACTTACTTCTGTCCCATCTGAAGCTTAACTGAACTTTTTACCTCTTTCAAGGCCGGTCAGCGCGCAGACAAATGGCCCCGCATGGCTGATGATTGTATGGCAGGCCATGTTATCATATAGCCGCGCACATCTGCTGACCCAATCAAAAGCCCAACATCGACCCGGCCCGCCCGCACATTGAGCACATTATTATGGACCTAATCTGGCTCCGGGTTTGGATTAGAAATAACAGCTCTAACTCAGACTAGCCATTTGTCCGTCACTCCTGAATCAGCTTAAAGGCTGTGTTTTAGCAGCTGTAGCTGAGTGGTTAGAGTGGTCACCCTCCAATGGGAGAGTTGGGGGTTCAATTTCACCAGCAGTCACATGCTGAAGTGTCCCTGGGCAAGACACTGAAGCCCTCATTGCCTCTGATGTGTGTCCCAATGGTGTATGAATGTGATGACGCTCTGATTATTCTCTACAGATTCAGATTGTGTTTGCAGAGAGAGTGCTGGATGAGTGTGTGTGGAGGTTAATGAGGCACAGACTTGTTGTAAAGAGCTCTGAGTGTCTTGACTAAACAGAAAGGTGATATATAAAATCCATTTACCATTTACTGGTGAATGTTGTAGCCAACTAATTAAAGAACAGCCTCCTAAAGGTTTGTGTGGTTCTCAGTTCTCTTCATGTCTGTTAGAGGCGCTCACAGTCTTGTCACTTGAATTCTGAACGTGCTCGAAAAGTTTAGTGCATGAAACGTTCTCTCAACACTGCTGCAGAGCTGCTGCGGTCTCGAACTCGACTTGAACTCTTCCTAATATATGTCCCGTCATTCTGAAATGTCAGGGCTGACTTTTGATACCTGCACAAGAGCTCTCACAGAAATCTTCCCTGAATGTCCAGGTCGAAAACCACATTGATGACAAACATTTATACGATATAAAAACTGGTTCATCTAGTCTCCATGAGTCACAGCAGCCAAATACTGACCAGTTCTTCAAAATGAGGATGCTCAAAACACTATTTACATCATCATCATAAAATAAGCTATTATTTGTAGTATGTTTACAGAAGTCTTTTGACATTGATAGTTAGCTAATGCTAACACGCTCTATCCGCCATCAAGCAGATGTTTATGAACAAAGCTTGTAGAAGAGGTGGTTGAGGTTAAAGATTAAAGTTACTTTCTGCCAAAGTAAAATAAATTCTTATGCTTTGACCTAGTTCTCTGTAAGCAGGTAAAGAGGACAGCATGCGTGTCCCCACTTTAAGTCTAGCTGTGTAACGTGAGTCTTTTTCTCAGCAGTTATCTTCTGTTAATGTGTCCCGCTCTTGTAAATCCCTCCCCCCGTAACGTTTCTCCAGATGATTCAGGGTGAGGTCAGCTGCCGTTCAGTATTCCTGAGGGACGGTGCTCTTACCGAGTGTAGCTCATGGATATCTCGTAGCAATCACACAGTCTCATCACATCTCAAATACCTTTCCCTCGCTTCGCTGCACCTCTTTCCAAAACGCCTCATGCATTATCTCGTACGAACAACCAGGCCGGCCCCTGGATATTTTATTGATGAGCTATAGGTTTAGTGGCTCCCTTGTTGTTCCACGATGCATCCTCGACGCTGCTATCAAATATTTAGCACGTAGCGTCTGGGATTCATGCATTAAAGCTCCTGAGTTGAATACAAGCTTTTGATTAGGGCTGGGAAATGAATAGAAACAGAAAGGAGCAATTAATCAAAGCTGGCAGCCCTACAAGCTTCTCATGTCTGCTCTGAATGGGCTCGCACACATTTAAAAGATTACAAACCGTTCTGTTACAAATGTTGTTTTTTCTGGAATAATTGTACATCCTTTTACTGCTCGTATCGTCAGACTATACATCTGTGCTGCCGTTCTAAGGGAGCAGTAATGTCTTTGTCCACGTTTGCTTTTCATTGGGTCTGGAAGGGCAAGATGTAAAGTAGTGCACTAAAAGCAGCACACACACCAAAAAAAAAAGATGAACGAAAAATGATCCTAAACTTTCTGCTACAATAAAACATTCACACATTAGATTATGAGAAAAAAGAAAAACCCTGTCCTTTCATTTTATCTCCAGATAGTAATAATGTTGCAACTCTTAACACTGATCCAGGCTGCTTCATTCAGAATGATCATTTTCACATTTA
This sequence comes from Hypsolebias martinsi, assembly GCA_031762355.1. Lineage (NCBI taxonomy): Eukaryota > Metazoa > Chordata > Actinopteri > Cyprinodontiformes > Rivulidae > Hypsolebias > Hypsolebias martinsi. The sequence continues at coordinate 32,475,553 of JARVGQ010000390.1, read as the reverse complement.
GACGTGGAGTAAATCTTTTGACCTTTTGAAAACATGACGGCAGTTCAGTTTCTTCTGACTAATGTTCTCAGGTTAAAACACGAGAGCGCTTCAGTTTTACCAGCTCTGTCGGAAAAGTTGCTAGAATTAGTGTTTAATGTACTTTATGTTTTACTTCAAGTTCAAATTCAAGTAGGTTTTATTATCGTTCGCATCAAATGTGGTACGCGAGGTGGAACAAAATTGTGTACAGGGTCCCATTTACATCCAAATACAGCAAAATATAAAGTGTAAAAATAAACAGGAAATAAGGATCTAAGATATAAACTAAAAAAATGCTAAGCACTAATAGTACAAAAACAATGTGCCAAACAACAGCAGCACGAACATGAGTCTGTGTGAGCAAATGAGTACGAATGAACACCAGCATGAAGTAATCAGCAGCATGAGATCAGCAGCATGGATAATCAGCAGCACATATCATCAATCAAAGTGGCATTACAGTGATTTTTTTTTTCACAGTGATAATCTTGATTAGGGATTTATGAGTCTAACAGGAAGAAGATGGTAAAGATAACGGATGAATGGATAGATGGAGTCTAACAGCTTCAGGGTAGAAGCTGTTCCTCAGTCTGGTGGTTCTGCATGTAATGCTCCTTAACCTCCTGCCTGAGGGGAGCGGGACAAAAAGTGATGAAACCTGATGTAAATCGTGATATTTATATGCTGTAATATTATCTGCTGCACAAAATTTTTTAATCCATCCATTTTCTTTTACCCGCTTCTTCCTTTTTGGATCGCCAGTGCCCATGTCCAGCAGTCACTGTGCAAGAGGTGCAGGACACGCTGGACAGGTCTCCAGTCCATCACGAGACAAACAACCATTCACTCTCTCACTCATGGACAACTTACAGTTACCAGTCAGTCTAACATGCATGTGTTTGGTCTGTGAGGAAACATGTGAAGTTAGCGTCAGTGGCCATCTTGAATTTTTAGGTTTGAATTCAGAATGTGTTGTGCATCGCTGTCAGGTACAACCACGCCACATTTCACCTCATCTTTTAAAATTGCTGCGTTATATTTTTTCCCTTTTAGCTAAGGTGGCCATCTTGGATTTTTTTATTTGCATCAAGAACATATATCAACTCGTTCTCGGCTACAACCGTACCAAACTTCAGCTCCTTTTCTCAAAGAATGACTGAGTTAGAGTCAGTTTGGTGTTGTCTGAGGTGGCTGTGGCAGCCATCTTGAACCAAAATGGCTCCTAAAGTTAACCATGTGACCTCACTGTCAGTTAGAGGCTGTTGAGGTTTGTCGTTTTTCAATGCAAAAAGTTGTGTTTTTATTTGCAAATTACGTCGCCGTGGTAACTCAACGTGCCAGTAAAAGTAGTAGCACACATCACGTGTCGAGCCGGTTGTTTTGATATAACATTTGTGGGAGTACACGTTGTGGTTCAGGCCACATTAAAGTTGAAGGAAGACCCTTTTCAGGTGGATAATAACATGGCTGCCTTCAGGCAGTCCCCAATAATTCTCCAGCAAACTGGATACTTGTTTACAGAATTTTTGCCCCAGTGTGTGCCCAGTCCCAAACGTAGCTTTCATCTTGACTTATGATCAGCTGTTCCAACTACAGATTTGAATATTAGTTTTCTGTGCTCCACATGATCTTTTTCTCACGCAGCTCTTAATGTTTCAGTTGGGGTGTCCACCTCTGAAGCCCTCCCGTTCGGGCGGTTCCCTGCACGGTTTCCCAAACATCTGCAGCACGTTTCCTTTCTGTGTGGCAGGCAGAGGAAGTCGAATGGAAAAACTGCTCCTCCGCCCACTGTGGCCACATGGCAAGGGAGGAGAGCAGTCGGTCAGGAGCCCGTCGGCCGCAGTCAGACATATTTGTGGTGGGCTTTCTCCTCGGCTGCAGTCTGAGCCTCGCTGCATCTCGGCCCGCCTCTCTCTGTCTCACACGCTCACATTCAAAGCACAATCACTTTCTCCTCACTCATTACGCCTCCTCGCCGTCTTTCTTCCCACACTATTTACTCGGATGGGGGTGACATGTACAGAGGGCACCCCTCCTCTGCAGGGATGGAAAGGAAAAGATCTGGCCCACATCAGCAGAGCGGTTCACCGCTGCCCGACGCACTCAGGCCAGAATGAATGACTTCCATCTCCCGGCTGGTAAAACCACAGGGGACGAACACACACACACATATATACGTTTAAATATAACAAACAATGAAAACAAATGTTCTGAAGAAACAGACACAAACCCAGCCCTGCTGTAGCCACCACCTAAATCTTTCTGTGCCCCCCCTCTATTGAACTGGATTCTAGCCTAGTTTCTCTGAACAGAAATAGAAGCAGGAGAGCTGCAGATCTATGGGTCTCTGCTGGGGATTTGATATGAAATCTGCCCTCCGTGCCTGCGCCTGGCTGTTATTGGGTGTGTTTGTCTCGTGATCCCGCTGCTGCCTGGATTCAGATTTATTTAGTTCCTACTGTGCGTCAACAGTCCAGGAGCAAACCTACAAGACGCACTATTCATATCTGAGAATGATCATTCACCATTCATGCCTGTGAATGTGCTGTTTGTGGCGGGGCAGCGTTCACCAATTTGAGTCATTTCTTCTTGAGTCCTGCTGGTCATAAAGGCCGACTTTATGAGCGAGTGGAAGAAGTGTGAGCTCTGCACGGCGCTCAGCTCGGCGCTTTAGACTGCTCCTCCAACTACAAGTAAAACACAAGAATGATCGTTTCAGCATCAGTCGGTTCACGGGAGAAGTCTTTAAAAGGAAGTGCAGATGTTTTAAAGTGGTGTTCTGTGCATAAGGGGTATGAGCACTTAATATCTTGCCTGTTGTAGATGCTTTGACCAGAAAAACTTGGGAGAAATGAGTTACTCTGAGCAAACCGATGAGCTAATGGCTGATCTGAGCAGGTCCAGCGTAAACTGCTGCTATTGTAACCCATTTCACTCATTCAACCTTTATTTATGCAAGTTAGTTTCATATAGCCACAAGGACTAGTTTACAAGAGAGACCTGTTTTAGACAAAGAACACAGATGAGGTACAGACAACAATAGACAAGCATATAAAAGCATATAAAATAAAAAGCAAATAGAAGAAAATAATCTAAAAACAAAATAAAAACAGCTGCATTATAAAGCAATGACTACCGTACTTGCTGCCGTACACGTTGCACCGCCGTATAAGTTGCATCAGTCCAAAAATGACTAACAAAGTGGAAAAAAACATAAATACGTCTCTTTACTATATATGTCACATCTATTATGCGTCACCACTAACAACCCGGAAACGTGGGCCGATGTTATGCCAAAAATTGATTGGCTGCCAAATGGTGGCCGCGGGTGCATGCACGGGAGGACTTTAACAAGAATTTAACAAGATTAACACTTATTAACAATTGTTTGTTTGCTCAACATATTTTCCTTTATAAATGCACTTTGACGGTCAAACCAGCTGCATTTTAAAAATGAAATTGCGGCTGTGGGACTGCACAGAGGGAGAACTTGCTGTGCATTTCTTTGAAATTAACCAAGATAACCACCTAAAAATAATTATTTGTTTGCTTGACATTATAGTAAAGATGTCTGTCAGTTGAGCTTTTACTTAATAAATGCACTCGAATGGTCAAATCAGCTGCGTTTCTCTTGGGCGGCACGGTGAAATCCAGCTGATTTGACATTTGTTCCAGGAGTTCTGGAGCGAGACGAAGGTGGCTTGTATGGTAAACCAAATGTCTCATTAATAACCACTTTTACCTATTAATGAGACACTTGACTTGCCATATTATCAAGGGCCCTCTAGTGGTTGAAAATGGTAGTGTTCAATATTTTCCATGTCAGAATGAATGAAATCATCAGGTCTCAGACTCAATTTTTTTTTGGGGGGGTGGGGGGGGGGTGGAACATAAATAAGTCACTTTGCTGTGTAAGTTGCAGGGCATGCTAATTTATGCAAAAATGTGTGACTTATACAGCAAAAAATATGGGACTGCTATAGACTACTGCTGCTAATGCTAATTTTACTGATGTTGATGCTAATACTGGTAATTCAATTACAACTTTTGTTTTTAAACTTTCAAAGCAGTTCTTGGCAACCCAAGGTTTTATAAACCTTTACATTGTCTTTAATTTTACATTTCACAAGTATTAACGAATTCTGTGGTTATTTGAAAGCACAATTAGCTAACTTAACGCTTGTTTTTGTGGCAGAAAATCACTTCGGTCTGTGTTCAAATTAGCCACTAGCTCCTCAGTCCAGTCAGACTTGAACTATTTTTGCAAACTGAGCTCATTTAAAGGGCTATCTGCAAAAGTAGAGGTCAAAATTGTTCATAACCTTTCCACAGAGCCTCACTTCAAAACTCTGAACTACCTCTTTAGGTGTGAGAGGAGACAAATCTAATGATGTCATAAAACAGGTCAGCGGGAAGGCTTTTAAAAGCCTGTCAAGGGAGTTTTTCCTTAATGACAGGAGTGCCGGCCGGGTATGCTGGGCAGGGAGTGGTGTGCTGCGGCGCTCTCACGGCGGTTACCTTGAGTGAACATGGCAGCAGCAGGTGTTTCTGCGTGCCATCAGGAAGAGCCACATTCCTGGGACGTTTGCGTCTTTGGCATGGCACTTACATGGACACACATGATGTACAATATTTAAAAAAACCTCACTGCTGCTCATTGCAGTGCATCGCTGCGAGGCAGATGTGAGATGTTGCCACAATGTGGAACAGTTCTCTCTTCTGTAAGTCACAGCTGCTGTTGTAGTATTTTCACGGTGGGATTTAGGAGCACCTCAACAAGTTACAAACCATAAGAATCTCACAGACACGACTGTTCACATTTAGATTTTAAAACTCAGCTTGAGCACATAGGAAAAAAACTAGTTTTTTCCTCTTTTGACCTTTATCTCTTTCAGCACACAGACAGGGTTGCCATGGCAACTGAAAAGTGGGATGAAGGTCGAAGCATCAGAAGCAAGATTAAGAACTGCTGAAGGATTGAAGCAGGGAGAATACGGCGGTCAGGAGGAAAGAGGTGTCAGAGAGCAGGTCTTCAGCGGGAGCCATTAACAGTGAGAATAAAGATGATGGCTGTGCTTGGCTGCAAGACTAACTTCTGTCCATAATCCCCTACAGATTAGGTGGGCTCATTCCACAGCTCGTTGCACTTGAAACTCATACAAAACACGGCAGCTTTAATCTGACTTCCACTTCTTACCCAAACGTAAAAGGCATGCTACATGTGTGTTCAGCCGTTCTCATCTTATGCCAGTGCGTTGCCAGTTAGAGGCCGTAACTCCCGTTCATGCAGCTCTGCCTTCATTAATGGTCCTGTATCTGTGTGGTGCGTGTAGACGGGTGCAGCTCAGACAAGCCCACTGTCCACGAGGGACACCCCACCATCTGGAGTGGGGATCCTCCTCTCAGCAGGCTCTTTGTCTGGGCAGAGGGATGGGGGGGGGGGGGTGCTCAGGGTCAAGTCTAATTACTGTACACCTGCAGTTCTGCACTGTAGCTGCTGTTTGACCGGCTTGATGAAACGGCAGTCACTGTCACGACCACAGTGTCTGTCGAGGACATATCGGAGGACAACCCCATGTGTCTTTGCATTAGGACCTGTGTGTGTGTGTGTGTGTGTGTGTGTGTGTGTGTGTGTGTGTCTTTGTGTGATTATGGGGTATCAGGCAATCTTGGCAAACGCCCACTTGCTGATAGTAGTTAAACTGTGTGCATCTCTACTTTCCGAGGCAATATGACATCAAACTAAAAACATTTTATCCTGTTGAATAGAACAATTAGCTGTGATTTGATTGTGCGTGGTTTTAATTATCATTTATAACATTTATTAGTTCTAGATATTATTTTTTCAGTGAATGAAAATGAGCCAAGTCTTTAAATATCCTTAGATATGTTTATCAAAACATGTATTTTTGAACATTTACAGCACAAAAAAACTTTTTTCCCCTTTTTATATATTATTTACTTTGTTATACATGTCTGACGCACAAATGTCAGTGAAATATTGTCTTGTTAGTGTATTACTGTGGCTCTAATATATCTAACGACCCGTCAAAGGCTTCACATTCAGTCACAGTAATGTAAAAAATGACGAGCAGTAAATCAGTGTTTGCTGTAACTGTTAGCTTCACCATGCTGTGGATTTGTCATGTCTTCAAAATACCTTAATAGTTCAGATCTTTTGAACAAGCTTTAGTTGAAAAATTATGAACAATTACTTTATCTATTGTAGACTGGTTTTTTTTAAAGGTCTCAGTTTGGAGAAATGGTTTGTTTTGCCCCAAACTGACGAGCTAACAACTCCTCTGAGCAGGATAAAGACTAAAGTGGATGTTGATTTTTTTTTTAATCCAGTCTCAAACTTTTCATAGCAGTTGATAAAAAAGCTATTATTTAGAGCTTTATATCAATGTCAATTTCAAATGACATGTTTTTAAAACAGGAATAATATAATGAGTATAAATAAAATAATTAGGCTATAGGAGGAAGTGCAACAGCTAGCTGCTGCTGCTTGTCTTTGCATTTACAAAAACAAACAGAATCCTATAATCATGCAATGTGAAACTGATAATGAAACAAAAGTTTACAAACTAAAATTCACATGAACTGCTGTGGATGGTTTTATAAATTGGAGTTGTTTTGAGACAGCAGGCCCTTTGGTGTTGACCTTACTCAGATTAGCCGTTAGCTTGTCAGTCAGGTCAGAACTAAACTGTTTCTCCAAACTGAGGCCGTTAAAATGACTTTCTACAACAGGTAAGATAATATACTCATGAGAATTTACACAGAGCCTCACTTCAAAGGTGAACTATTACTTTAGTTTGCATATTGTTCTTGCTTGTGTTAGCTGTCTTAGCTCCATTAGCTGCATTAGCTGTGTTAGCTGCGTTAGCTGTGTTAGCATCTGCCAGTTCACCATGAGGGCTCAAGGGGAGCATTAGGAATTTGTGCACTGTCATTGCACTTATTTGAGCCTCTCCCAGACCATTTTTACTTCACCAACTGGTTTGAGTCAAGAGAGCTTTGCCACAGACTAGTGGGGGAAATTGTTTTAATTTATTTATTTTCTTAAATAACGCGGATAGCATTAGGTTTGTGAGTTTGTGGGAAAAATGCCATTGGCTCCAGTGAAGAAAAGAAACGCTAACAGAAGTGTTTTATTTATTTTTATTTATTTTTATTTTTTAACAGTAAAATACCCTGTAGATTAATGTACTGGATATAAAAATTTAAAAAGAGATTTTGTTTGTTTGTTTGTTTGTTTGTTTGAAAAAAGATATAACTATTTCTGTGTGGCCAGGTTTCAAAACATTTCTGAACCTGCCCTTGGCCTTGTGTTAGGGACCGGCATTCACCACTGTTCGTGCCATCCAGATGTTTATGACAGGACCAGAAGTGTGAAGTTGAAGCTGGCTACAATACAGTCCCACCCATTTCTGTAAACCAGTCGGACATTGTCCTGACCAAAACATAAAAATGCACTTCAGATTATTTTTTCAGGCATTGATTTTTGTTGTTTCGTGTAGCTCTGCTCTGACTGTATTTTAAACGGGCATTGTTAAAAATATATTCTTGGTTTGAATTAGTTATTTAAGTTTTTATGAAAAGTGTAATTTTACACACTGATTGACAGTGTCACAGGCTATTAGCAAGCTGGGAGGGTTTGCAGGTGGGACTTTTGTATCAATGGTAGCCTTATGTCCAGCATGAATAGACTTTGGCTCCAAAATACAATATAGTAGGACTAAAAAACAAAAACCAAACAGACATTTTAGCTTCAGTTGTGAACAACTAAAGGAAGTGAAGATGCTTCCAATATCTAATATCAATGGTTTTTGCTCAATGTTCTTCTCTACTTAAAACCAGTCCAAACCAATCCTAATATTCTGCCTGCCTACAAAACCACTGGTCATTAGACATGCTGTGCAGTGTTGTAATCAAGACCATCTAACCCAAGACCAAGTCAAGACCAAGACCAGAGTGTACCGAGACCGAGCCAAGACCAAGAGTTTTGGGGTCCGAGACCAAGTCGAGACCAAGACCTCAAGTCTTGGAGCTCTGTCTTTTCACAGATTATCTGTACCGGCTAACTTTCACTCCTGGTTGCGACATTACGTTCTGTTGTCTGTACTGTATGCGAGTGAAAGGGAGTGGGCTTGACAGCAGTAACAAAAACATGTATTTAAAAATGAGTCACATTATCAAATGGATTTGAATAAGTACATTTTGCATCCAGTAAAAACATGGATTTTAACAAATAAACTGGACAATATTCTGGCAATTTAGTGATATTTCCACAGTTGTGGTTTTGACTGGTCTTGAAATAAAAAACAGAGTCCTCAATGTCCAAGACTGAGACAAGAATGAGACCAAATGTGGTCGAGTCCGAGACAAGACCAAGACCATCAAAAAGCGGTCTTGAGACCGGTCTCAAGAGCAAGACCTGTCTCGAGTACTACAATACTAGTGCTGTGTCTGATTTTACCTGGAAAGAGAAAATGGCAGGTGGATACAAAACTTTAACAGTATCTCAGTGTGGCATCTTGTGGGTGTGCCGGATGATTTGTGCCGTTGAAACTTAACTTGACTCTGATCGTTCAGCTCACCCTCGTGGTGTTGCAGTAGTGCTGGCCCACTTTCCCTTTGAGCAAACTTCAAACTGTAGCTCGGATATGTTTCTTGACATCTTATTGCTATAAATACATCATTAGCTTTAAAACTGGGCTTCGATTCATACATTTCAGCCTTTTTGCTTTGATATTTTGTAGAATCAGCCATGGCTCTGAAGTGTGCGATGACATTGCTATAAACCTGGTTTCATGAATCACTGATGATGTTATCCTCCTCAGCTCAGGCCCACACCTGGCAGGATAAAGTCATCGCCCCATTTTTTATGTTAAGTGCCTCTGATGCATGGGTTTCAATGAAACCAAAAAAAGAGTTGCGTACTGGCAGATTAAAGTTCGGTCATTGTCAAAAGGAAAGAGGAGCTTTTACTGTAATACTCCAAATATGGTGGGAATGCAAGCCGGTGGTTTGACTCAGCTGGCAGGAATGTGGCGTATTTTCACCTGCACCTGTCCCGGCGTTGCACCGCCTCTCTGCTGAACGAGCACACAGTCATATTCAGAGGAGGAATGCGCGCTCAGCGCTAGATTCTTTCTCACCATTGTTTGTCTTTAAGTCTGTGCTGCTTTGGGAAGGTGCAGAGATTCAGGTCCTCTGTTGCAGTCAGGTTCTACCGGGTTCACCGGAGGGAACAGACACATCCGAGACTTCCCAGCACGTTAGTCATGTTGCTACTCTTTTCATGTGCTCTGTTTCAATCTGCCGATTGCACTGCCAGGCACTGTTTGGACTGCAGGAATCTCTAGTGTAAATTTAATTCCTTTTTCTGATTAAAAGAAGGTTTTCTCGCATGTTCTTGCCTGGCTGCTGCTTGTTTACTGAGGCTTTGAATTTCATTGGACCCATAAAAGTGTTTTCTTCGCTCTGATCTTATCTTCTCCCTCGTGATGGTTGCATGTTTATGGGGTGTTTAAAACTTTATGGGATTTCTTTCACTCGACTGTAATGAGCATAGGTGAATTATGATTTTGTGATGAGAGTTTTGTTCAAATTAGCTAAACACCGGGGGCCGTTCACTTCATTAAGTTATTAGTGAGATCTTCAGAATGTGGATTTCTGTCGTTCCAGCCTCGACACTCTTGAGCTACACTAACTGGAGTGAAACATCTTCAAAGGCGCTGTGGTTTCTTTCAGTGGCTCGATGTGAAACTGCGGCTGCGTGACAGCCGAAGGCCCCCAGAAGCGTCGACCTCACACAGTCACACACAGCGCAGTGTCATCTGGTACAACCAGAACATAAAAAAACGTGTGTCTGTGCTGCTCCCCGGAGCTGTTTACAACAACCACTGAAGAGTTAATGGTGTAGAAAGCGTGTTTGTGTTAAAAGCATTCACTATTGTAATATTAAGGTCTGCTTACACACAACAGCCTGCGGTGAAACTGGTGCACGTTTTAACATAAAACAAACAGGTTTTTAAAAGTTAGCGCTTGTTTTTTTTTTAGGTCTTAATGGATATTCTGACCACATGGAAGTGTAGAAGTGTAATAATTATTAACTCACCTGTTATAGATACCTCTTTAAACAAGCTAAGTTTGGATGAATTCTGACAGGAGCTGACCTCTACTTGTACCTCGGTTGATACCCAAGTGGACCACTGCTGTCTGAACACAAACTGGAACCCTACAGATTTCATAGCAGTTCATGCAAACACTATTTTATAATGGTCAGTCGTTGGATTTTTACCTGGATTATCGAGCATGAACTTTGGTGGACTATTTTATTAACTTTATAAACTCACACAGCCAACTGTTTTTCATGACGAAGTTGTTTCCATAAGAGTCTGTGGTTATTTGCAAGCAGAGATATCTACAAACAACCACTAATAATGGCTGTCGACATGAGCAGACCCAGGTCGAAAACGAACGGCTGCCATCTTTAAAAAAAGCTCCAGTGTTCTAAGTTTGACAGCGTTCCTGCCTTATTGTAATAAACGTTGAAATACGTACAATCCAAACTGCAAACATGACTGGTTTTGATCCAAACTGTAGTCAGACAAAAGGAGCTCAAAGAAATAACTAAAACACTTCATTAAACAAAACAAAAACATTCATGTGGCAAAAAACACTACTTTGTATAATATTCTTGAGGAGCAGAAGGAATAGTCAGACAATGAGGCCTGAATCTGAGCCATGATGCAGTGTAATGTGTGGATGAGTACTGGACCCAACAGAGCGCTCCGTTCAGGCCGAGGCTGATGAGATGAGGAGCAGCTGAGCTGACCCAGACATGCTGCAGGTGAGACAGGGCGTGGCAGGAACTATAGGAGCAGGAGTTGACTGAGGATAAGTAAATAATGGCAAAGAGGAAACACAAGAGCTGCTAAAAATAAAAAATAAAAAAATTGGACCAAGTTAAAACTGCACAGCAGATGGAGACGCCAAGTGTCTTACTGGTCAACCAGATGGGCAACACATCAGTCACACTGAGACCAATCTTTTATGATTTTTTTATGTTTTGTTGAAATCTTGGAAAATGTTTCTATTAGCTATTTTTTTTAACGATAGTGTTTCTTGTTGTAATCGTGTCATTCATTCAGTGACAAACGTCTGATTTTTGAGTTGGGATCTAAAACAATGGGATGGTATCACTTACTGCAAAATCTAACATCTAACCTACAAAGCTCTCAACAACCTAGCTCCATCTTATATGACAGATCTTATTGTTCCATATTTTACTAACAAAGTACTTCGCTCTCAGACTGCAGGTTTACTTGTGGTTCCTAGAGTTTCCAAAAGCAGAATGGGAGGAAGATCTTCCAGTTTTCAGACTCCTCTCTTGTGGAACCAACTTCCAGTTTCTGTCGGTGAAGCTGACGCATTGTCCAGTTTTAAGACTGGGATTAAGACTTTTTGATGAATCCTATAGTTAGGGTTGGCTTGTTATGCTGCTATGGGCTTAGACCACTGGAGGACAAAATGACCTCATCTCCTTAAATGAATTGCTAAAATTAAATAGTTTTCATTTGACATTATGTATCTGTTCCTCCTTCCTGTTCTTCTCAAGCCAAGCCGGTCGATTCAGATGACCACTTGTCCTCAGCTGGTTCTTCTAAGGTTTCTTTCTCATGAGGGAGTTTTTCTTTCCACTTTCGCCTTCGTGTTTGCTCAAGATGAGAGTTCTATGATGGAGGTAAATTCAAAGCAGTCTGCTCCTCAGATAAATAATGTTAAATTATTATTTTATATATATGAATGTTTCTGTTCAGTGCCCTGAGACAACTTCTGTTGTGACTTGGAGCTATAGAAATAAACTGAATTGAACTGAATTGAATTGAACACCGATCTCATAAATTAAGCACAGTTGAGAAAACGGATTTTCAGTGAATGCAGCACGATGTGAATGTTAAGAGGAAATGCAGATGAGGAGAAGGGAAATTTTTTCTCTGCTCCGAACAAGAAAAGTCACATTTTTTGGTACTCTAAATCTGAACCACAAAATACAGGGTTGTGTTTTTCTTTCAGATTTTTGCGTGGGAAGAGACTTCAAACACTTAAATACATGTTCTCCGCCACAGAAAAAGACGAACATTTCCATAACACGTAACCTTTAAATGATCCGAAGTCATTAAAGAGACTCTCCTAAAGAACGTTCAGCTGTCATCCTGATGGACTGCTGTTTGTGTGTCTGGGATCAGGTTAATTGAAACCGTGTTCCTGTGCTCTCCTGTTTGCAGGCGTCCTGCTCGACATCCAGAACGATTTTGTCGTGACGGACAGCAACGCGGGCTTGTTGCAAACAGGTGAGTCTGCTTTAATCCTTTGATTGCACGTGTGAGGAGCTAGCTCGACACCCGAGAGCATTTTGATGACTGTAATTACGCTGTAAGTCTAATTTTAAATGAGAGGGACAACAGAAAGCAGTTGTGGCCATTCCAGATCTGCCTTCTGATGTCAGACTGTGAAGAACGACTCCCTGCAAACACAACCAGCCGACTGTTTCCACGTTTCACACACGAGCGCTCATTAGTTCAGTTTACAGATGTAACACAATTAAAGTACTCCTTGAGAAGGCGAGCCTGTGGTCAGAAGGTCGCTGGCTCAACTCCCCGAACAGACAACATCTAAATGTGGATGGGAAAGGTGAAGAACCCAAACCTGCCTCCACCCTCATTTGCTGCACTCTCTGCTCCACACAGAGGGCTGTGGTAGCTCGGTGGTTGTGTCAGGAAGGACATCTGGTGTAAAAATTATTGCCAGTCTTTGTGCGACTTATTTCACTGTGATGACCCCTGAAGAAGGGAGCAGCTGAAAGAATAAAAAAAATAAAATAAATAAAAGTATTTCTTAAAGGAATGCATTTTGTCTTGCTACATTTCACGCCAGAGTTTTAGACTAAAGCATCTTATGTTGGAAAAATGA
>JARVGQ010000390.1:32382006-32399931 GCA_031762355.1 Hypsolebias martinsi | reverse complement strand
GCAAAAACGAACATAGTTGAATGATACAAGATATATATGTTGTGCCATTTTATGCAAAGTTCAAAAATCATGTCACATACACTTTAAAACCACGTCCAAGTGCTGCACAGAAGACAAATCCAGCTAGACATCTCGCTCAACCTGCAGTGCCGAGGTTTTCTTCTTGTTGACAAATGAGTTAAGTGTTAAATCCAGTTGTAAAAATCTGCACCGCGAACATACAGGAGCTCCTCTCAGAGCATACAAAGGGCCCCTACAGATTTGTGTTAAACATTAAAAAAGTAAAACGCCGCGGCTCTTTTGGAACAAGCTGCGAACGGCTCCTCAGGGAGCGAGAGAGGGATGACAACAGGCACAATGTTGTTCCACAAGAGCTGCTCCACGGCTGTGATATTTATATATTCCATTCATGCTGTAAACCTCGCAATTTATAAAATCCCTCTGCATTCACCGAGTGCTTTCTCTCCTTTTAGTGTGTCCCCAGAAACCCAGAGCTATTTATAAAACGCAGGGAGCCAAACGAGCAACTCACTGGAGCAAGTGTGTCTATTTCCAGCCTTCAGAGAGCTTTATTATTCTCAGCTTGTTAGATTTTTTGGGCTGCAGGGTTTCCATTAATAGCTCAGTTTCAGTGTGTAGCCACGCATTCACACAGTCCACGTTTAGTGCTTGGTGGTGGAGCAGAACATCTGTCAGTGAGCTCCAACTACAGATCCAGCGTGTGTTCAGGCTGCAGGACGAGTGACAGACGGACAGAGACAGACTAACACATGGAAGGGCTTCAGTTCCTCACTCAGATCCAAAGACTGGCACACTGGACACAAAATGATGTTTGTCAGTCTCGTAAACCTATATTTTATTCACAGCGGAGCATGTAAACATCAAAATGTTTGAAACGAAGAAATTAAAAACAAATTAGGTGATTTAGAGTCTGATGGCAGCAACGCATGAAGAAATCTGGGACAGGTTCGTGTTTCCCAAAGTGCAGCATCCGCTCTTCTTTTAACAACATCTGTAAACATCAAGGAACTGAGCGGACCAGCTGCTGGAGGTTGTGGAAGGAGTGTTGTCCCATTCTTGTCTGATGCTGTTCACCAGTCCTGGGTTTTTCTTTTCATCATGCGCCATATGTCAGTGAGCGGACTGGACTCAGGTGGATCCTTCTACAACAACCGTGCTGCTGGAATTGATGCAAAATGTGGTTTAGCATAAAATAAGCAAGGCCCATCCATTCCCTTCGCCCACTTCTTCCTTTTCATGTCACAGAGTTACTGGTGCTCATATCCAGCAGTCCCTGTGTGAGAGGCAGGGGACGCCCTGGACAAGTCTCCAGTCCATCGCAGGGACACATCGAGACAAACGAGACACCCATTCACTCTCTCTATGGACAGTTTAGCGTCACCAATCAGCCTAACATGCACGTTTTTGGTCTGTGGGAGGAAAGTGGAGTACTGGAGAAAGCACATGCATGCACGGAGAGAACATCCCCCCAGAATGCCTCCCCTCTGCACGGTCGGGATTCAATCCGGCAACCCTCTTGCTCAGAGGTGACTGAGCCACAGTAAAAAAAATAGATATCTAGATAAGAGCATGTTGCTCTTAAACCTGTATTTATCTTTCTGCATTGATGGGGCCTTTTCAGATGCGTAAGCTGCCCCAGGGACGGCTGTGGCTGAGCGGTTAGGGCAGTCATCCTCCAGTGCAAGAACTGGGGGTTTGATTCCACCAGCAGTCACCTGCTGAAGTGTCCCTGGGCAAGACACTGAACCCCTCATTGCCTCTGATGTGTGTCCCACTGGTGTTTGAATGTGATAAAGCTCTGATCATTCTTTGTATAGATGTTTAGTAGCGTGCTGTATGAATGTGTACTGAGGCACAGATTGTGTTGTAAAGTGATGTGAGTATCTTGATAAGATAGAAAGGAGTTATATAAGTACAGTCCATTTACCTTTTACCCATTCCACAGGCGCACGTAGCATCAGAGAGGCAGGCTCGTGCACTGTGTGATGTTTACACATGGCCTCTTGGGATAATAAGATTAAGCAGCATGTGAACGGCACGGTGACTTGTAGATGTGCTCCTGAGCCCGTGATGTTCAGAACCTGTTTTTAATGCAGTGCTGCTCTGGGGCCAAACATCCCAGACACCCAGTACTGATTTCCATCCTTGTCCTTTAAGTTCTCCAGGTGCTTGAAATCCTTTTGACTATAAATTATGGGCTCTTCAAAGACTTTACAATTCCATGTAGCAGAACATCATTCTGATGGTTCTACTATTTCTAACTGCAGTATTTCACATACAGCTGAACCTCTGCCCATCTTTACTTCTGATAATTCAGCTTCTCTAAAATGCTCTTATTAAACCAAGTCCTCTCACTGACCTGTCGTCAACTCAGCTCATTTGTTGCAAAAGCTCTTCCAGCTGTTGCTCATTCATAATTACTTTCATAGCCGTGCCAACGTTCTAAAAATGTTTCACTGCCACAAAATTCAAAAGTACCTTTTTTATGTTCCTAGAATTGATACATTTTTTTGTTTAAACATGTTTACTAAGCTTCATTGTGAATCAAATATGGGTTTATACGTTCTGATTATATTTACATTGGACAGAATGTCGCAGGTTTTCCAGAGTGGAGGTTGCAGGAGAAAGTTCAAGAGAAGACTGAACGCTGCGTGTGGTTTTAACAAATGATTTTTCTCTTTCAGGCTGAACCAGCTGACCCGTCCACCCTCCTCAGTCAAGGTATGACCAGGTAAACCGTCTTCTCCTCCACACGCTGTACTTCTACATGCGCTCTGAGTGTTGTAGCAGAGACACCTCTTGAATATTAGCATCTCCTCGTTACCTGATAAGCACCAGGTGGAAACCCCTGTTGTTCAGACAGATTTTTTCAGATGGAGGAGTCAGACATGATGATGTGGAAATGTTTGGTGCGTGAACTGTTTCCCGTCACATTATACTCAGAAAGGTTCAGGCGTTCTTGGAGTTGGCTGACGACATGGCATCTTATCAAGACCTGAGCTGCTTTTCCTACTTCCTGCCTTTATCAGACTCTCTCACACACACAAGGCCTGTAATGATTAATCCAGAAGAAAAACACAATAATGGCAGGGACAATAGGGGCCGACTGTAGCTGCCATTAAAGAATAACAAGAATAAACTCTGACTCCTGATAAGGAACACAAGGAATCTGTTGTGACTTGTTTGTAAAGGTTATCAAATTTAGAGCAAAAGGTCAAGGCTTGTACTGCGGCTTTTTAATCAACCCGTCTGGGTCTGTTTGTTGAAATGTATACAGACCAAACAAAAGGTTAATAATGTTTAAACTTCACGTTTGGTTCCTGCAACTTTCAGTGATGCTCCGTTTGTGTCCTCCATGTGAATCTGAGAGCAGATACAAAGTTACATGATTATTATACGCATTAAAACAAAACACTTTTCAACAAAGTTGCCATCGTGCACCTTTGAACAAGATGTCCTGATCTGATTGTAAAATAACAAGAAGTACGCCCGCTTCAGGGAACCAGGAAACTGAGGTGGGTAGGAAAAGTGACAGGATGGACCAGCTCCAGCTCAGGAAACATTGTTTGCCAAAGCAGCCCTGCAACATTTGTGATGAACAGACGACTGAGTGGAAAACCTTTGTGGGGGTGCAAAGTTATGTTTGCATTCTCTAACTTATTTCTAGAACAACAATGAATAACAGGAAGCTCTAAGAGACGGTGGAGATGGTGGAAACAAAAAAAAAAATGTGACAAAGCCAAGAAAAACGTAACTAAACTAAAGACAGAAACTCAGATTTCATATTTGCCGTCCGAGACGTTCCTGAACGTGTCAGCGAGGAGGTTTAGTGCTTCATCAACTAACGCAGAGAGAAACTTTGTGAAAGAACAGCAAATGGTTCAGGATCAGAGCTCGGCGTGTAATTTTATTTTTATTGTTTGCACAAAAATGAAACAACACTCATAAAGGAAAAGATTAAAACAAAATGTGCAGGAGGCCATAAAAACCCAAAATGGTCTTACAACTGCCCCCACCCCTAAAAAAGGTAAAAGTCATAAAAGCTTTATACATAAGCTTACGTCTTACTTTAAACACACACAAACACAATAGATAATAGATTATAAAAACTTTAAACAGTCCAAAATATATTAAAGTAATAATTAAAAAAAGCATACTGAAATGTAGCTGAAATGGAAGAAGAAGCCTAAATTAGGAAACAAAAACAGAAATTACACATATTTACTGAAATAGGTTTAAATAGGCCGTGCATAAATAGGAAATTAGCTAAAAAATAAAAATAAAAAAAAAAAAGAAATTAGCCAAAAAAAAAAAAAAGAATTAGCTAAAAATTAGCTGAAAAGGCCAAACAAAGCTTAAACCACCAGAAGGAAGTGGAAAGAGCCAAAATGGGCAAAAAAAAAAAATATGGAATTGGTTGAAAAATATTAAATTAGCACAAAAAAGCTAAATAGTATAGAAAAAAGCTGAAAGGAGCATGATAAGCTGAAATTAGCATAAATAAGTTGATTAGGCTGAAAGTAGCAGAAATTACCACAAAAAACTTTGAATTTATCTGAACACAGCTGGAATTAGCTAAAAAATGCTAAAAATGTATCTGAACAGGTAGATGAAGTTTAAAGTAGCAGAAGACTGTAGAAAGAACACATTTGCCCAATTAGGCTGTAAGAAGTCGAAAATGAGACCAAAAAGTGGAAATTATCTGAAGAAAGCAGAAATTAACAAGAAACAGCTGAAGAGTAGCTAAAAAAAAAAAGCAAAAACAAGCTTAAATTTATTAAAAGGAAATGGAGAGAGCACATTTTTGCTGAAATAGGCTGAAAAAAGTTGAAATGAGTGACAAAAATGTAGATTTAGTTGAAAATGCTAACTGTGATGGACTTGCGACCTGTTCAGGGTGTACCCCCCCCCCCCCAAACCACCCCGCGACCCAAAATGGAAGAAGCGGGTAAATGATAATCGATGGATGGATGCTAATATCAACATAAAAACAGCTAAATAAGAGCTAAAATAGCAGAAAAAGCTGAAATTTGCAGGAATGATCTGAAAGGAGCATAACCAGGCTTAATAAACTTAATAAGCATTCACACAATAAGAAATATGAGGATGGATTAATTGATGCAGCAGGACTGAGAACTGCTCAGCCACAAACTCATCTACAAATATTCCTCCTGCAAACAGACGGACAGTTTGTATGCATGAGCAGAAAAATGTCCAAATCTGCAGCTTTGTCCTTCTCTGCAGGTGCTGTCATTAGCATTGGCAGGGTGAAGTTAGCAGCTAGCGACAGGTGACATGACAGCAACATTATGTTTCAGGGGATCCATCAGTTTCCAGTCCCACTCAGCAGCTCCAGCATCCTGCCCCCTCCGTCAAACTGCGCTAACTCTAGAGAGCCGTGGTCACAGCTGAACGTGCTGTCCTGCAGCCAAGCCCAAGCAGCAGCGCCGTGACAATTGATTTTCAGCTCTTTGGTCGCAGATTATTATCAATCAGCTCCGTGCAGCATGTTTTCCCTTGGGTCGAACTTGCAGATCGATGCTCTTCTCAGGTCACCTGGCCTCGGACGACAAGCACTGCACATGCGCGCCGAGCGCGTTTAACATCCGTTCTCTGTGAGATGAGCTAAGATGAAAGGCTGCTTTTGAGTTTAATGAGAATATTTACGTTAAGAATTAAAAAAAGAAAAAAAAATCTGACAAGAAGTCAATGTGAGTGAGAGCAGTTTAGTGGAGCAGAGAGAAGACGCCACTGATGAATAAACGAGGATGAAGAGAAGCAGTCATCACTAAAGCTGTTATACATCACAAGCCAAACAGATGAGCTGCAGTGAGATCCACTGTCTCTGCAGCCTCTTCTGGACAGGTTTCCTGCTCCTCGCTGCCCACACAGCGTTAACGCCAGGACATCCCTGAGTTAGGAGCTGTCAAAACATCAGCAGGAGGCCTGACAGCAGAGCTCTGCACTCATTCATTCAGGAACTACAGTCTCATGTGGCTCACGGGGAAAAATCCCTTCACAGGTCTAAACTCTGATCCGGCCACTGCCATCCAGAGTTTAAGCGTTGCAGGTGTTTAGACAGCTGCAGGCACATTCTTTCCTGCCTTGTGCTCTTATCGTTCACAAGTCCTCTGTCTGCCACCGCAGACCACACACACACAAAGAGGGTAACACTCTCTCATGACCCGTGCAGCGTATGAAGTGTTCAGAAAACCTTTTTTTTTTTTCTGTGATGAAGCGAGGAAGATTAAAGGCCTAAAGAGGGAGTTCGCCTGCCTTCTCACTAGTTTCAGTTTAAACGTAAAGCCCTTCAGACCTGCAGCAGCCCAGGCGTGCTCACTCAGGAGTTGCATCCTTTCAGCCAAGAAACACACCGCGAGTCCGTTTGATTGGGCTTTGTTCAGCTGCCAGTCCAGTTAGCCGTCCCGTTTGCTCGTGAAGCCAACACGCTGCAGAACAGTAACGGTGGAGCTGTTAACAAGGGGCCACTCGCACACACACATCAGAGCTGTCACAACTCTAATTGTCTCTAAATCAGACAGGCAGTTCTGCCTTTAGAGCTCGAATCACAAACAACGCAGCCGTCAGTGACAGGAACAACTGAGGATGACTGCTCGTCCTCAACGTGTTGGATCTGCAGACGCACGATGACAAACAAATTGTTCAAACATAACAAACCTGCTGGGATTACAGGGTCAGAGTCTGCATCTGCTCATGAGGGGCTGTGTGTGGGTGGTGTATGTGTTGGAGACATTAGTGCAGAACGTCACTCAACTGATCCATTTGTAGCAACTGTGTAGCAGCCAGGGCAACATAATGGTAGACTTCAACAAACATCAGGATGT
Organism: Hypsolebias martinsi; assembly: GCA_031762355.1. Lineage (NCBI taxonomy): Eukaryota > Metazoa > Chordata > Actinopteri > Cyprinodontiformes > Rivulidae > Hypsolebias > Hypsolebias martinsi. Next base: position 32,393,065 of record JARVGQ010000390.1, on the reverse strand, counting down.
ACCAGCAACTGTCTCACATCCAGGCTGAAGAGATCACGTGTGGCACCATGAGAGCTAATGGTCCATGCGGCAAAATATAAATATAGCTTTCAGTCTGGCACCACATGGTCCTGACTCGTGAGCTTTATTTAAGTGTATCTACACATCTAATGAGTGCCGATTCACACGTTGCACAAACACTCTTTTTTCCTCTCTCCATTCCTTTTACTATTTCTAACACGGTTTTTGCTTCACTACTCCTGTAGTTTTGGAAAAACGTGTGCTAAAAATACATCAGAGTTGGAATAATAGGACATTCGGATGCAACAGATATCCAATATTCATTCAACCTTTATTTATACAGGTTATATAGATGGCATTTGCAAAACAAAACAAAGAGTTTTTCCAAAATGTTGCTAAAGAATTATAACGGTTGTGGTTGTAAAGGACACAAAGGTACAAGCACCCAGCCAGGTATAATCTAAAGGGGATTTAATAAATAAACAGACCCCAAACTGGCAGATGTAACAAAAAAACAAAACAGGACAGGAGGAACAAGGGCCTGCACACAACTGGACAAAACCTTGAGTGAAACCACTGAGCTTCTATTGATGGAGGGTGATTACTGAGGGGAGGCAGGTGAATTGATTAGGAATGAGGTACAGGCATAAGTGTTGCAACAATTAGATGTGAGGGGGGGTGTCCTCCTCACATAAAAACATTCATTTGGACCGGGTGGTGGCGCACTTGGTAGAGATGCTGCCTCTCAAAGAGCAGGTTGCTCTGGTTCAAATCCCGGCCAGGGGCCTTTCTGGGTGGAGTCTTCATGTTGTCCATGTGCATGTGTGGGTTTTCTCCAGGTACTCCAGTTTCCTCCCACAGCTCAAAAACATGCATGTTAGACTGATTGGTAATTGTAAATTGTCTCTAGGTGTGAGTGAGAGAGTTGTTTGTCTCTATGTGTCCCTGTGATGGACTGGAGACCTGTCCAGGGTGTCCCCTGCCTCTCACACAGTGATAGTTGGACATGGGCACCAGTGATCCCCATGGCCTGAAAAGGAAGAAGTGAGTAAAGATAATGGATGGATGGATTCATTTGGAACCCCCCACCTCCACTGACATTAATTGACAGAATATTGTCCAGTTTATTTGTTAACATCTTTGTTTTTATTGGATGAAAAACGTACCGATTCAAATTCAAGCGATAACATGACTCGTTGATAAATACATGTTTTTGTTACCGCTGTCACACACACCCTCTTTCACTCGCACGTGGTTCTGTACCAACAGAAGAACACAGACAACAGAACGTTCACATTGCAAGCAGGGGTGAAAGTAAGCTGGTCCGGTCCGGTGCTGCGTACCTGTAAAAGATTCTGCACCGGTATGCAGTACCTGGAAGAGAGGGGAGCAGCTGTCTGCTGTAAAGCCTCACTCAGAACCAGTCAAACTGCACTTTTTTTTTTTTCAATTTGTTTCTGAACTGTTTATTCAAGCCGGTGTGTTCCTCTCGTTCAGTCTGAAGCAGGCAGTCTGATTTCAGTCAGCTGCTGTCTGTCCCTCCCCCGAGACGTAATGGTTCACTTAGGGACCGTCAACAAATTACCAAACCAAACACTCTCCAGAAACAAAAATGAATATATTTTACATCATTTGACCCACTGACACAAAACTAATGTTAAACTGATCAAATAGACCTGACACACAAGACACCATCATTTATTTATCATTTTAAAACATTTTCTAATTAGCTATTGAGTGAAAACCATGATTTTTGAACAAATAAATCATGTAAAAATAGAAAATGCTTTAAAATGATAAATAAATGAGGGTACCTAGTCTGTCAGTTCTAGTAGAGTAGTTTAACATAAGTTTTGTGTCAGTGGGTCACATGACATGAAAACTATTGTGCAAAAACCACTGAATGTCTGATTTCTTTATGTAGCTTTGGAAATTTATAAAATCTGATACAGTACATTCATTCAAAAGCAAACTCAAAGTTGAAGTATGTAACTTTTATTAAATATATATATATTTTTTAAAAAGTTGCATTTTTTTGTTGTTGTTTGTTTTACATATTTGTTAAAACTGTCACTATGTCGTGACAGTACAGGTAGTCCTCGGTTTTCGGCCGGCTCCGTATCTGGTATTTCGAGTTTATGGCCGCCGCCCCAGTGACGTCATCACACCTCACGTTGCCTTTTTATGCAGCATTTTATGTTTGTTTTTTTTTTTGTTTTTTTTTAGGGTATTGTGTTAGCTAACTGCTTGGAATCACATTAAAACGGCGTTCTAAGTACGTTGTTGTTGTTTTACATTGAAAAAAACATGTTTAAAAAGACGTTACAGCCGCCATGTGCTTTCAGTTTCGGTTTAAGGCTAAGCCGGTATCCGGCCGGGCCGTTAGAACGGAACTCGGCCGAAAACCGAGGACTACCTGTATAGTATAAGACCAATACAATAATCTGTAAAATGACTGAGCTCCAAGATTTGAGGTCTTGGTCTCGACTTGGTCTTGGACCCCGAAAGTCTTGGTCTTGGGTTAGGTGGTCTTGACTACAACACCGGTCTCTAAGATCACAAGTTTCTCTTTAAATCCAAAAGTGAGAAATCTTTTTAACTTGTCGTATCTCCTGCTTATAAACGCTGTAGACGCATAAAATGTGTGTGACGACCAGATGCTTCAACCACTTATAAACTTGAAACCATTGAAAACATGACTAAAGTTTTTTTTTTAATCAGAATTGCTGTACTATTCACTCTGCAATGTTTTCCACTGGTGGCATTTGATATTTAATTGTAATTTTGGACTTGGTTCTCTTTACGCTTTCTCTACAGTTTATGTAGCAACACTAATTTGGATACGGTTTTAATGAATTAAATACGATATTAAAAAAAAGAGTCTGTCATTTTAAACTGCTGGATTTGTTAATCTTTACTGGAAATAGACTTTTAGAAATCATTTAAAACTCAATTGTTGTGATGTAGACTGCACTTTAAGTGCAAGAAACCTTTGCTTTTGGTATTGTGTATGCATTTGTGCCTGCGTGGCGTGGATAAAGGAGCCTCATCTGGCACACAGCAGTGGTATTTACGCCTCTGCAGCTTACAGATGTGCTACAGATGAGAATATGCACTTTGCAGTGCATGTTGTGAGCAGAATATATGTGGGACACAGGCTGGTCCTGGTGTGATATATGTGTTGTGTTTACACCGGTGGTGTCCAGCTTTGGTCCTCGAGGGCCACTTTCCTCCTTGGTTTAGATGTTTCTCTGCTTCAGCACACCTGGTTTAAAGGAATGGTTGATTAACCGTCTTCAACAGAACTTTGAGACAGGCTGAAGGGGGAAGTCAACCACTGAAGCAGGTGTGTTGGAGCAGGTGAACCAAATTAAAAAAAAAAGATCTCAACAAAGACTTCGTTTTGTTGTTGTTAACACTTATTGCCACTAGAGGGCACTCCAGTGACAGTGTAAAGTTGAATGGACTGTTACGGAGAAATGCAGAAGAATAATGAGGCTACAATGAGTTCTGCAATGGCGTCTGGCGCAATGGGACAGTTTAATAAAGTTTGAGTTTTACCTTCATCTCCTACTGTATTTTGTTACAACTCCCACAACAGTCAGGAACGTTCCCACCTGATGGTGACGGAGCCCAGCATTAATTACATGAGAACATCCTGTGGGGAGGCGAGAGTCTAACAGCAACATTTCTGCTTCTGTTTCTCTGCTCCAGGTGATTAGCAAATGAGGAGCCTTCTGAACTCTGTGAGGATGTTGAAATGGGGATAAAGAAGACTGAGGGAGCCATCGTCATGTCCTCCGTCCTTTCGTCCACGCTACGACCCTCCTCTTGTTGACTCCTGCTGCTTCTTGTACGTTTTACACTCGTTTGGAGGCAACTCAGAACTGAAAAGGAGGGAGCGTCTTGCCCCTCCTGAATCTCTCTCGTGGACGGAGATCTCCTCGGGTCAGTCTGTGAGGATCCGCTGAACCTTCCAAGGATGGTGGACTGTGGGGTGGTATTGTCCTCCATGACCTCCTCTGACTCCTGATGCCATACTACTGAATGACTACCTGCCCTGCCTGCCTGCCTGCCCAACAGTTTGTTTCTTCTGTGTCTGTCTGTTTCCTCCATTGGCTGTCAATCTGCACCAAGTGCCATCGCCTCAATACATTCCTTCGGACTTTGCACTGAGTTCACTGACTATGTTTACATGCACGCTGCAGTTCAGCTGTTCATCCCTCTATGTATGTGCAATTAGGACTTTTCCCACAATTTGTGAACTTTTAGCACTTGGAGCCTGTAAAACAGAGCGTGATAAAGTCGTATCACGTAGAACGAAGGACGTTAGACCAGAATTCTCAAAGCTTGACCGACATCAGCGTACTGTGCTCACCTGGATCACGGTATTACCTGGACAAACGTGGTTTGCTTGATGGATGCAGTATTTTCTTCAGTTTTGCTGTGCATGTAAACATAGCCGTCAGACAAAAGCCAAAAAAAAAAAAAAAAAGTGTTACAGTTTTAAGGTCAGTAAATCTGCCTTAAGAAGGGGAACTTTCACGTCTGCAGGCGTTTCAATGAACCCCGGTAAAAGTTATCTCTTGAGCTTTTAGCACTTAAATCAGTGCAGACAGTGCCAGACAAACGTGACAGCTTGCAGAGATACTGCACATATCCTAAGGATTTCTGTGATTTTTTTTTTAAATCTCTTTTTCTGTGTTTTGCTAGGTTTAAAACTGAAGGTTGTTACGTTTGATTGTTTTAAAAGAATGATGATGCAATCTGAGTGAGTTAAAGCCGACACTGGAGTTTATGTTTTGTAATTTATTATGTTTGTGCTCATATCAGCTTTACAAGGAGGAAAAAAATAGGAATGCAACTCTTTTGACTTGTAAAGGGTGACAGTTGTGTTTTATGTAGATAAAAAGCAATATGTGTAAATTAAAAAGAACCAACCATTTCTTATCCACTCTGCCTTATCAGTGAGCTGGAGTTTCATTAAGAAAGGTGGCTCTCTGATGGTTGGTTTTGAATTTCTGGACACAAAACAACCCTTTGAAATGATGCATCCCAGTCGTCGAGGGTTACAATAAGACATTGTGAGGAGAGACCCTTTCCCCGTGCAGTCCAAGACATCTGATTCCAGGGTTTGCTGAAAGGACCTTTAAAAGGCCTGAGATGCAGTCATCGGTTTGTTAGTGATAAAAATCTAAACCAAAACGTCCAGAGCCTCAGGTCAGACTGGAGAGACCCCATCACTGATGAGAAGTCTTTGAAAGCAGCACATGATCAGATGTTGTGACGGAAGCTGAGAAGCCGTCCCTCTCAGTACTCGCACCCAAAAAGTCTCGTCAAATTCCACTATGCATTATTTGGAAACTAGGAGCAAGTTAGTGAAGCTGTCAGCTGTAAATACAACGGCGATGTGAAGGATTTTCTTTTCCTGTAGTGAATTTCTCTATACTGAAACCTCGGTGCGGCCCGTGGCCTCAAAGGTTTAAAAACTTGTACATAAATGGAACAAAAGCACTTTTCAGACCTCTGAGACAAAAATAGGAAGTGGAGGAGGAGGTTGGTGGACTGACCTGACCTGAGGAGGACCAGGAGACTCACTCATCATGTGTGGGCTCTCTGTGTCCTTAGTGTCCGATCATTAGCTTTAGCTTTAGCTTCTCTCCAGCTGCATGGAGCTCTTTGAATGTGATTGTGTTCACACGCCTCCATCTTCTTACTGAACTAAGCTTCTTCCCTTCCGTTTATCAGTTTTGTTGTCTCTTTTGATGTTACCAAATGACTTTTTATGAACTACAATATATAAATATACATATAGCTATATCATGCAGTAAGTTTAATATATTGTAAATGATGACTTGGATGCAATGTATTTATTTGTTTGTTACCATAATGAAGAATATTCTATAAAAGGGAAGTTTAAAGTTTGAATATACTACACTTTATTGTGTCATTGGGTTTTTAAATACCTAGTTGTTACTTTTTTGTACAAGAATTAGTAAAAAAAAAAAAAAAAAAACTTTTTACATTAGTAAGATTTATCCTTTTTACTGTGATCATGAATTGGACATCTTACATGTATACGCTCAAAGAATGCAATGTGATCAATTTAACACGGCTCGTTTGTAAGGATGCAATGCTTTTGCATTCATGTTTTCGTAGCTCTTGTGTAATTTTTTTTTTTTTTTTAATTCTGGAACAACTGAACAAACCATTTTGCACACTTCACGTTCAGGGATTTGTTTGAGCCACAGCCTGGCACCGTCTTCTCCATCTCAGAAGGTCACTTCACCGTTGTTGTACAAAAAAGTCCTGATGTTGAGGAACGTGGGCTCTGGTCAGATGGGTCATAAACTGAGTTTCACTTTTTGCCAAAACGGAGTTGATTTAGCACCAGTTCTATAGCTCGTTGTGTTGACTTATTCTACATTAATCATTGCTGAGGTGATGTCCAGAAAATGTGTTTCTTGTTATACAAGAATCATGTATAAAGAACCCTATTTCTGATGTTGAGCAGAAAAAAAAGAGGTTATTTTTATTTTTAGTTAGCAAGAAGTGTCAGAGAACTCAAAAGAATATGATAAAACTCAACTGTGATGCTCCCGTGGGGGGAGGAAGTGTGGGAAGGGGAGTGTTAATTGAAAATGTACATGTCTGTAAATCAAATAAACCTATTTAATCACTTCCATTGTTTCTGCTTGTCTTCATTCCTCCAAACAAAATGAGTCAACAGTTGCACTGGTTTATGATTCTGTTCACTGCTGAGACATGCTGATGTCATTTAGATAAAAATAGAGATGAGTTCAGTCTCACCAGGAAAAAAAAGAGTCCAAGTTGTGTTATAAAGGTTGAACAGAGATGTTTGCAGGTCTTTGGTGTCAGGCAGAGTTCATGTCACGTGGGTTGTCTGCAGGTAACTGAGCAAAACTTGGTGTAAGTACTAATTGTCTTTATGTGTCCCTGTGATGGACGTGCAACCTGACCAGGTTGTGCCCTGTCTCTGGAGACAGAGACCCCTGCAACACAGAAAAGAGACGTGGATAAAGAAAATGGACAGAACAGTTCACAGTTTATTTTTGTTGCTGCTGTCATTTTATGAAACTTTATTGTATCAGTGACCAGGCAAAACTTACTGTTGTTAAAAAGGAACGTTCATCCAGTTTGAAGTGTGGTTCTGTGGAAGTTTTTGTGTGGTCGGTAAAAGCATCAAAAATCAAACTTAAACACAGGGAAGCTACGTGAATAAAAATAAAGACTTGACTAAAAGTGAAAGCTGACTAATAAAACAAGCATAAACCTGGAGCACCTAAAAACTCAAACACTGATGTAGCACGAAGATGCGCTCCCCGTAGCCATGACCTCTGACCCTTACACTGTCCAACAGATTCACCCTGAACAGTTTTCTTTATAGTTTCTCATGGGGATGAGAGTTTACTTTACTTTCCACACAAGTTATTCTCCAAATTCTTTTTGTATTGTTCAATTTATTTATTAGTTTGATCATTCTTAATTTGATTATTTTTGTAATAAAAGTCAAAGACAACGTTAGTCTCTTCATTTGGATGATTATTCACTGTTATGGTATAGAACTCCCTGTAATTAACAGATTCTACTTCAGTGAATGAGTTCTGATTATTAAAGGGTGAATACATTAATGAAGTTGTTGCTGCTCAGTAAACTGACCAGCTCTGCCTCAACGAGTGCACAACAAATAATAAAAGTGTAGTAAAGTGAAGAGCAAGTGTCAACCTTCTTCCTCCAGTCACTCAAATATGCTACACTACGAAACCATGAGCAAACAGTATGATGAGGTAATGACTGAGCGTAAACTGTGAGTATAAGTACGTTGGGAGGGCTGATGACTGAGTGCAGCTGAGGCTGATGAGCAGATGACGAGCAGGTGTGTGTGATTAACTGAATGGAAGAATGACACACTAAACATGTCTGAATACAGCAAAGAAAAATATGACTGAAATACTAAACCCAACCTACAAACACTAAACCCTAGGATCATGACTTTATGAAAAATTAATATCTTACCTGTTGTAGATAGCTCTTTAATTACTTCAGTTTAAATAAAATTAAAAAATAAAGTGCTATGTGTTGTCATCATTGTATGTTCCCATACAAAGAAGAAATTTGTTCTCTGCATTTAACCCATCGCACCTAGGATACACCCAGGTGGAGCAGTGTGCAGCTATGTAAGTGCCCGGAGAGCAATTAGGGAGTAGGTGTCCTGCTCAGAGACACCACGACATGTGCACCCTGATTTGAATGTCCAGAGGACCAGACTTAGCTTTTTTAGACATGACATGTGCAATGACCGAGGATTGAACCCAGGACCTTCGGGTCAAAATGAAATAGAGGTCATGTCTGAAGTCTTGTCCACCTTAAATTTAAACAATTTTCATTTGGAAAACCCCCCCCCCCACCCCCAACACACTCACACACACATTTACCATAAAATGTTAGTTCACCCAGTGCTGTTTCTATTTCTTTCTGAACTAATCCATTCCACTTGATTAATAGGAGAATCTGTAATCCACTAAAAGTCCACTCCAGGTTTTCCTGGTTACAACAACTCAACACACCACATGCAGTGTTTCCTCGAGGTCACTTGCCTTGGCAGGACGCTCATCTCTTCGAGGTGTTTTGTCGACATGGCAGAGGGGTGGTGGGGGAGAAACCTCTGAGTTGCGTGCTAGAATAGCACTACATTAGTGCCGGCACTTGTCGACAGGGTTAGAGTGCATGAGCGAAGTGGAGCGCTATGTCTGTAGCATCTTAGCTAGTGCATCTATATTGCGCACTGCTAGCTTAGTGCTACATCAACGCCAGCCGTTGGGTTTAGCATGCATGAGAGAAGCAGAGCAAGCTCCATTCACACAAGGAGAGATGTTGGTCAGGTTACTTCTTGTGCCATGCTCTTTAACATAGTTATTGAATCAAGTGTTTACCTGTACTTATGTAGGTAAACTAGATGTTTAACAATATGTTAAAATACACCAAAATGCAAGAAATGGCATCTACTTTATTCAAAATTTGAAAAGTTTGGCGCAAACAAATTTGAAAGACTGGAGTTTTAAATATACATAGTTGCGAGAATGTGTTTTAGTTGTTGGGTGCTGTGAGAAATGTAACCACGCCAAAACAAAAATAATGACACTTCCAGGTAAAAATGGCTGACACAATAAAGTTACTATTACTGATTTATTTAGCAAATTTACAAAACTCAGTATCAAATTAGGACTGGAGTAGAAACATTTCCAAATTTGTATTTGGTTGTTTTGATGTTGTTTAATGTCGTTTTTTAGGTATGTATTTGTTTTTGGCATGTATGTCCTCTAGCATCCATAAGGAGGTGCTCCAGCAACCTCCACACCCCTACTTCTTCTATATTTGACATTATCTTTGGCTCAGTCCATATTGATGAGCTAACACTGGCTTGTCTGTTCTGACCCATCACCTAAGTGGATCGCTGGTGGTCTTAAAACTGCTCCAATCTTCCACTTTTTTGTTTAGCTGGAAGATTTTTTGTTTTTTTTCATGTAAACTATTTTTTAGCTATTCCATCCAAAATTTGGGATTTCTGCCTCGTTAAGATCTACAAGGCTGAATAAGGTCAAAGCTATTCAAACAATTAAAAAAAGAAAATCCTGAGAACTGCAGTCCATTTAGTTGCTCCTGTGCTTGTCCTTGCAGAGGCTCACAAAGACGTGATTTGTATTGCAGTGAGAGAAGACTGGACTCGATCCACGCATGAACCGCTGTATTGTTTGGCTTCAGACGGCCCTGTGTGAGGCTCAGTTTGTCAAGTAATCTTGTCGTCTCCTAGTGGTTTGCAGACACACTGACACATCACATGGCTGGAGACACAGGGCTCCATCCATGCTGTGGATGCAGTGTGAAAAAAATGCATATTTACTTTCACAGGAACCTTGGACAGGCTTCCTTAAAGACCGTCTCTGTGCTGACGTTCATTAGAACGAGCATTTAGCTGACGGAGCAGCTAATGGACATGTCTATGACGGGGCTGCACAAACACAAAGTAGAAGTTTACAGAGCACTCGTGGAAAAATTAGACTGAAAACGTTGGCAGAAAAGCCTTTCATTAGGCAGATAAACAAAACTCACTATCTGACAGCTCTTTGGATTGAAGAGGGTCAATTATAAAACAACCAGAGGAAGCTCTAAATGGAGAATTAGTGTTTGGTTGGGGAATGACCCAGAATGACCAACACCCTTTCCCACAGTCAGACAAGTATATGGAGCCCAATGTCAGATGCTCCCATCTCCGAGTCAGTGCACCCAGTGGTGCAGCAGGCAGGAAACACTGGGGCGTCGACAGGAAGAGAGGAGCCGCTCTCGCAAGTGCTGGAATTTCCATTTGCACTTTGCCACTTCAAACCACAGAGGACACACTTTCTTTAACATGTAGGGCAAATTATGTAGAAAAATAACCGCGGGAGGATGTGAGGCTACAAAATGTCAGTTTGTTCAAAGAGTAAAAGCAGCATTGTTCAGGCCATCCTTTTTGTTTTTGATGTCGGTGTGGATTTTGGGGGCATGGTGCCCTGCACGTTTCTAAATGTATACAGCTCAGAAAGAAAAGGCTTTGATTCATGATAAATAATAGCTTTTCAGGTTAAACTGTGAGAACGTTAAACTTACAGTGACTCTGGCTTTTTATGGCGTCTACATATTCAAGGTTAAACTATTTACTTGCATGAATGGGTGATGTGAGAACTGTGAGTGTTGATTAAAGTCTGGAGGGAAAATCTGTGAGCTGCTATAAAACTGGACAATGTCAGCCATGCACAGAAACATGCACACATTTCTCCCACGTTAAGGTTGGGAAAATGTGTTGACATTTGTTGTCATTGTCAAAGTTGTGCGATGAAAATGTTTTTGTACTTTTGCTGCCATCAAGAACTGGTTTGTGCACAGCTTTTGTCTCAAGGGGATGTTTTTTTCATTCATTCAACCTTTATTTAAACAGATAAATCACATTGAGCCTCGAAGACTCATTTACAAGTGAGAGCTGTTGGACAGACAATAAAAG
>JARVGQ010000390.1:32263690-32275161 GCA_031762355.1 Hypsolebias martinsi | reverse complement strand
TGCTACTTTTTAGCTAATTGTAGCTTTCGTCTAATGTTTTGCTGGTTTTAGCTTTTAGCTACTGCTTTGTGGATTTTAATTTTTAGTTACTGTTATTGTCTAACATTTATACTGATTGTAAGTTTTAGCTTTCACTTATACAGTTTTGCTGCATTTACCTACTGTTTTGATAGTTTTAGCTACAATTTTGATAGTTTTGGCTACTGTTTTGCAGCTTTTCAATACTTTTCAGCTAATTGTAGCTTTCATAAACTGTTTTGCTAGCTTTAGTTTTAGCTACTGTTTTCAGCATTTTAACAGCTAGCTACAGTTTGTTAGTTTTAGCAATCAACTTTTAGTTGGTTTTAGTTTTTTGCTACTTTTAGCTACGTAATTGCAACTTTCATCAATTGCTTTGCTGATGTTAGCTTTTAGCTAATGCAGTAATTTTAACTTAAAGCAATTGTTTTGTTGGTTTAAATTTTTTGCTGTGGTTTTTGATCACTTTAACATTTAGCTACTGTTAGCTAATTTTCATATTTACCTTATGTTGAGCTTATTTTTTTTCTCCTTTCAATAGTTTTGTTGTTTTTAGCTACTGTTTTGCTAGGTTTAGCTTTTTGCTACTGTTTTGGTCATTTTAACATTTAGCTACTATTTGCTAGTTTTAGCCTTTGCTCACTGTTTTGATGTTTTTTTTCCTCCTGTTTTGGTGATTGAGCTTTTAGTTACTGTTTTGCTGTTCTTAATATTTTTAGTGACCCTCCTGCTAAAAACAATTTTTTAGATAATATTTAGCTCATTTTAGCTGTTGTTCTGATCGTTTTAGCTCGATAAAATTGGTTTCAGCTTCTGCAGCGAGTTTCAGCTATGTTGTTCAGCTCTCAGTATTTTCACAGATGTCTCTAATTTTTCTAGTTTTGGCTGGGTCTCTACTTCACGTGAAGTAGTTCATTTGAACTTTAGTGAATAAGAATTACTCCTCGTAACAACGAGCTTTGGTGACTCAAGGTGAGCAGGTTTGATTCCCGCCAGTCCAAAACAGGAGGAAAAATCTTCAGTTAATGAATGAATAATCACTGAATAATCTGCAAACTGAGAGAATGAGCAGTGGTGATGAACCGGGGAGTCTGGTAGTCTCATTAGCAGCATGCAGTCAGTCACATCGCTGAAGAATGCATCCAGCAGGAGGTGGAGCCGCTGCAGGGAGGTCAGAATGAGGGCGGGATGGGGGGAGAAAGAAGGAGGTGATTGTTCAGCAGGACGATAAAGGAGGGAGAGCGAGTCAGAGAGGGAGAAGTCAAGGAAGGAGCTCACTCAGATGTGATGAAGCCCACCGTCAGCAGGTAAGACCATGTTTATTGACGCAGTCTCAGGTGGTGCAGAAAGTTTTGCTGAACAGAACTCAAGAGGAACTCCTTTTTTTTCTTGTTTCTTTTAAACTGCCTCCGATTCAGGAGAAGTCCTGAATGATCTCGACCTTTTCATGAAACGAGACTCCTCTTGGACCGGGTTCCAGGTGGTGGATTCTCTGCAGTTCTCCTGTAATCAGATCCGGCTGACTGGGCCGTACTGGCATTCGGATCTGTTGCGCAATCCCTGCCTGGAACACTGTTCAGAGTGGAAAAACCTCAAAAACCTTACAGGATTATTATAACAGGTCGGACAATTCACTTTTCATTCATCAGAACCGTCTGGTCCAGTTGGAGTTAGTCCTCTGGCTTTAGGTAATTCAGATTTGACTCGTGTGAACAGGTTGTTTAGACGTACTGGAAGTAAAACATCAAATATGAGTTAAAGTACAGCCCGTCCTGATGCAGCCTCCTCCATTCATGAGAAGCAGCTGAATCAAACCCACAGCTGAAGTTCTTCTCTGATAAAGTTCTCCTTCTTCTGATTTGCAGCATGGCCGGTCCCACGAGGAACCTCCCATTCTCTGTTCTGATCATCTGCCTGGTTTCCATCAGGGGTCTCTGTCTGGAGCCCACACCGCCAAGAGGCACCGGGTCGCCCCCGCTCGGCTCCTACCCGGACGATTACGATGACTACGAGGACACGGTTGCCCCCACTGCACCGGCTGAAAGGTCTCCAAAGCCCGGAAACCGCCAGCGCTGCGACTATGACCCCTGTCGGGACAACCAGACCCCGTGTGACGCCCTGTCCAGGTCCACCGGCTGCTTGTGCCCCGGCTTCACTCTGTACACCGAGCAGCCGGACGCGCCCAGACTAACATCCGTGTCCCGGAACGGATCAGGAGTGGTAGTTCAGTGGTGCGCTCCCTATTCCTACGTCACAATCTATGTGGTGACGGTGTCGGGTCACGAGACAGGTGTCTTTGGGGAGAGCCAAAGGAGGGGATCGCTCAACGAGATAGCTGGCGAAGTAGAAATCTGCATAGTTGCCATGAACGAGGGCGGGAGCAGCGACAGGTCCTGCATGAGGTACCGGCCTGAAGAGAACAGACCGCCTCTGACGGCGTGGCTCATCGGGGGGGCCGGGGGCCTCCTACTGATCCTTTTGGTGGCCGCCATGCTGTGGAGGCACAGGAGGCAAGACAAACAGGAGGACGGCCATGTATGAACTGAGACAGAAAACAGTGAAGGACTCCGATCCACGAGACCCGTCTGCACCGAGACTTTGTGTAAACACGAGGAAACTGGGCCCATCGGCTGGTTGTTACTATAATACAATAAATCAGCTACAGGGACGATTCGAAAGACCCTCGACATGTTGGAAAAAATAAATTAAAGCACAAACTGCGCAAAAAAAAAAAAAACTACAAATAGAAAGGGATCAGGCTTTTAGAGGGTTTAACGGTTCTGAATGTAATTTGTTTATTGGTTCTGAAAAACAAAGGCGTGGATCAAGTCTGACAGAAAACAAGCTGTTCTCTTCTCTGAGGCACAAGTGAATCATCTGAGAAGGTTCGAAGATGCACACAAAGACTGAGCTGCCATGTATTTAACGTAAACTGCTCTAGTTTTCTGTTTTAATCTGCTGGAAAATGCACGACTCGGACTTTTTAAACTCTCTGTGAGAGTTCACTGTTTGGTTTCTAACTGGAGCTGAATGTGGCATCAGAGATGAATAAAACCAGCATGATGTTCTTCGGGGTCGTTATGTTCTGATCGTGATGGCGCAGAGAGAGATTGAATCTTTGACGAGCTGCCGTGTTTGTTTGATAAAGAATCTGCTCATTAAGCCGGAGTGAAACGTTTCTGTAGCTGCAGCCATGTGTTGAATTATGTTCCTGGCAGCTGCCTGATGGGTGTGTTTCCATCTGTTCTGTTCTGTCAAAGAACTGGACCAGCACCAGTTGTTGTTTTTCAAACAATAGCCTTTTTATTCAGACATGGACTTCATAAAACTTGTTCTATCTTGTCAGCAGAGCTGCTGATGAGCTTCAGGCTTTAAAACATGGATTAAAGTCGTAATCCTCTCAGTTTACGTACCTTCTGCATGTCCGGAGGTCATGATTTGATTTTTGTTCTGGCTGTTGTCCTGCAGTCATTCCACTAATCGTGGCGTCTTTTTCTTTCACACGCAGTGGTCTGGATGTCATTAAACATCTTGACGCCACAGCTGGATTGGCCTCAAAATGTGGCTTTTGATGACACGCGCTGAAACCTTTACACGACTCACACAAGATGACCCTGAAAGACCCTGAAACTCTGAACTGAACTCGTAACTTGTGAATGAGCAGGCCTGCTGGTCCTGCTGCAGAAGAAACCGTGCTTCATAAACATGTCTGACCTGAATGAACCTGAATCTACCCGCTGCGTCATGAAAAGTTCCTAATGAGCTTCATGTCCAGTTATTCAGACTGAAAGTCAAGCAGCCGTCTCTGCAGCCGCTCTTTAAGTTTAAAGCCTTTATGGTATTTAAAATGAATTTAAAGCACTTTATTCCATTTGATTACTATTACATGTTCAAATTTCAGGCACAAAGCTTCATTTATTTGAGAAATCTAAGTAATCTGTTGTGATAGTGTCAATATTTAGGGTGTTTTAACACTAAACTGTTGACTGTAAAACAGGCACAACAATGAAAAGGCTTTTCAGTAAAGTTTGCTCTCTTTAATCATGACTGTAACGTCTTGACTTGGATCAAAATCATGAAATTATCTGTAATAATTTAAATCACAGAGATAGTTAGGATGTTTTGAAGTATAGTTCTGTGAAAAAGTATGAACAATGAGTATCTTACCTGTTGCAGATGAGCTATGGGCTAGTAGTCACATCGCTCAGTTTTGCATCCCAGTTTTTCCCAACAAACATTTCATGCTACTTCTGCAGAAATAGTGTCAGGCTGCACTGGAAGTGCTACAGCTAGCTGCTGCTACTGTTTATAAACAACTAACTAATGCAAAAACCGGCGATGACATTTCAAAGACTGAAGTTGTTTTAGAACTGCAATAATCCACTTTGGTTTTGGTTCCTTTCAGACTAGCCATTAGCTCATCAGTCAGGTCTGAAATAAACTGTTTCTAAACAAGATGTGGGCAACATATGGCCCGAGGGCCTAAAGTGTCACCTGGACAATCTCCACCGGGCCCCAAATATTCTTAACTGAAAAGAAAACAACTTTTAAATAAGTTGATGAAAACCTGAATTTCATCAAAGTTAAAATTCAAAAATCTGGACAAAACATTTGGATTAAGAATTAGAGTAAAACTTAACGACTCCAAAAAAAAAAAAAAAAAAGTTTTATTTTTATTTATTTATTTTGCATATTTAAGCAAACAAATATATTGTCACATAAGTCAGTTTACAGAAAGTAGTTTTATATTCCAGAAGCATAAGGGGGCACATTTCATGACGCACGCTAATGCTGCTATGAGGAAAAGGCTGAAAAAAATTCTTCCAGATGATCTGTCTGAAAGAAAATTCATTTTCTAATTTTCTATGCAGCCCTTTGATTGATTCAACACAATTTTACCCTCTGGGAAAAGAAAAAAATGTTGCCCACCCCTGGTTTAAATCTTAACAAGCTATCTAAAACAGGTAAGATGTTATCGGTTTATAACATTTCCACTGAGCCCCATTCAAAAGATCTGAACTAGATCTGAGTTCCAGGAACTCGTCTTAAATACAGAGGTGACAGGGCCTCCTCTGTCTCAGGTCCATGACTTTGGAACGAGTTACCTCTGTTTGTCAGACAGGCCCCCTCCCTCCCTCTTTGTTTTAAAATCCCGTTTAAAAACTACTATTCCATAGTTTTTAACACCAGATGATCTGTGTTTGAACCTGTTTGCTTCACACAAGTTGGTCGTTATATATATTGTCTGCAACGTTTTTATGTCTATATTCTGATTTTACTTCCATTTGTATGTTGCTTTGTGTGTTGCCTGTTTTTTGTTTGTTTGTACAGCACTTTGGTTGGCCTTGTTGCCATTTAAGTGCACTATATCTAAAATGGTATGGTATGGTACGGTATGGTATGGTATCCTTTTTAAAAGTGACTAAAGATATAATCACTGAGGACAAAATGTAAAAGTGTTTAATAATCCCAACCTTTAAAATTTGTGTCCAAAGTAAAAGTTTTGTTGAACAAGAACGTAGTTTTTGAGCGTCAGCTTCTTTTAATAATTTATAAAAACACTTTGTTTTCTCTCAATAAACCTTTAAATTTGGGTTTTATTTATTTATTTATTTTAAACAACCTGTTTTCTGAAGGCCCGGTCCGGATGTGTTTTACGCAGAAATGGTCGTCTGTGAGGCCAAATATATAAGAAACACAAAAGAAGTTTGAGTTTTAACTTTTCAGGACAGAGTTCTTTCTTTTCTGATGTTCAGGCTTCAGTACCGTATTTTTCAGACTATAAGGCACACTGGATTATAAGGCACATTATTAATGAACGGGTCTGTTTTCATACGTAAGGTACACTGGATTATAAGGCGCATTGAGTGAAACAAAACAGATAACAAACAAAACAAAGCACAACCAGAATTAATACAGAAGGCACACCGGATTATAAGTCTCACTGTCAATATTTGAGAAAAATTAGAGGATTTTAAGTGCGCCTTATAGTCTGAAAATTATGGTAATTTGATTTTCAGCTCAAAATGTTCTGTGACCCTGCAGGATAAATAGGTGTGGAGCTATTTTATAAATCCTGACAGCTTCTTGGCATCTTTAAACCATTTTGTGTTCTTTAAAGTTTAATTTGTTGTTTTATAAATATAAGCAAATGACTCCATTTGTATTAAATGTATTTAATGTCATCCAGCAGATGGTCTGCAGACACATCAGTAAAATATTGACTCATGTTGATTCGGATCAGACTTTGTCCCTCTTTAGAAATGATCGCCCAGATGTTTTTAGTTCTTCGAATAGTTTCCAGGACGTCAGTCTCCCTCATGTCTGATCTCACCGGAGATGCTGGTTTGGTTCTTGTGAATACCTGCAGGCCTTGGATGTGCTGACAGGATCCTTCTCATCCAAACCGAGCCACGCTGAGTCACACTTGTGTCACTCTGTGGTCTGCTGAGTCATATCTGGTCAGGAGGTCAGGCTGAACTGAGCTCAGCTGAGACTTTAATGAAGAAGCACAGTGTCGGCCTCTAACTGAGTGACTGACGGAGGATTTGTGTGGATTGGACTTTACCTGCAGGAGGTGAAACGTGTGATGAAGAGACGAGAAAGGACAAGGGCTGAAGAAAAACCACAGGAAAGCTCCACAGCCAGCCTGAAGACAGATTCATGGTGCTTCCCACGGTCCTTCTGCTTTTATAATAAGTTAAACAAAAGGGAAATAATTTTATCAGAGGAGATATTCATAAAAATAAATCGTCTTACAACAAAGTAGAAAAGAAACTCTGTTACCGCCCTCTGCTGGTCTTTACATCAACTTTTAGAGGCCAGGAGGCCGTTTGATGGACGAGAGATGATCACAGTGTTCGTTTGCTTGAAAGGTATTTAATTTAAGCCGTGCACATTTGTACTGTCTTTATTTAATTTTTAAGTTGAGTTTTGAGTTATTACAGATTTATAATGAACGGTGCCTCCAGTCAGCCAGATGAACTTGTAATTTATGAGTTCTGCAGGCTTTCTGAAGGAGTTTGGAACTTTAGCTTCTACAGCTCATTCTCTGTCCAGCACCACACCATATTCAGAGTTTTGTTTGTTTCAGCCACATAGCTCTGACCTATGAATCATTTAGGAATAAAAAAAAAGTTATATATTTGACCAGGCATTATAAGATCGTTTAATAAAATATAAACTTTCAGACACTGCAGCTGGCAGAGAGAAATGTTTTGGTTCATATTATGGCTAATTGCGTAAATATATATTCTTATTTTCACCTCTTTTTTTCATTCAACCTTTATTTACACAGGTTAGTTCCCATTGAGGACTCATTTACAAGAGAGACCTGTTTCAGTTAAACCGTCTTATTCAAATAAGATAAAAATGTCTGTAGTTACAAAAAACAACGTTTTGAGCTGCACGCATTCAGCTGGGACTGCTGCAAAATAAAAAAAAAATAGATTCACTGTGAAATAATTATTAGATTCTTGTAAATTTATCTCGCTCTACAAATTG
The DNA here is from genome assembly GCA_031762355.1 of Hypsolebias martinsi. Lineage (NCBI taxonomy): Eukaryota > Metazoa > Chordata > Actinopteri > Cyprinodontiformes > Rivulidae > Hypsolebias > Hypsolebias martinsi. Next base: position 32,267,640 of record JARVGQ010000390.1, on the reverse strand, counting down.
ATTGACAGCTGCTGCGGATTGACTTCATAACTCTTTTCATGCCTGTGATGCTGGTAAGAAAATAGCTATTCACACGTAAAATCACATTGCAACATGTCATGATGTACTGAAGGCTTTAAAAACCTCCTGAAGAACTATGAAGATCACTTTTTAACAGGGATTCTCAAACCTTTTGAGTCTGGGGAACCCTTAGAAAAAAATTTCCAGGGACCCCCCTCGAAAACCTCATGCTGATTAAAAATAATTTACTGCCATTTTACCCCCCAAACGCTGTGAGAACATTTTATTGTTGTTTTAGTTAAATATGTTTGTTTTACCGCCACATTTGTCCCCATGTGCAATTATGTAATTTTTTACGGGCTATGACAAAACTAATAATTTATTGCAATTTATTCAGAAGTACCCTAAGCTACAACTCCTGAACCCATGGCGCAGGGCCGGCCCAAGGCAAAAGCAAACTAAGCGGCTGCTTAGGGCCCCACTAGGGGGCCCCCTAAGTGGAATTGATTTTTAAAAAAAAATTTAAATAAGATTTCTTTATGATTGTATTTGATATTTTAAGTTCAGCTTTAGCAAATTGTTGCATATTACATAGTTTTAAGAACTAATTATTCAGCTTTAAATTTCTTTTTTTTTTTTTTACTATTTTATGTGGTTTCAAGGAATTACTCATTTACATCATTTAAGTATTTCCTTGACATTTCATTTTTGTTTTATTTAATTTTGACTGTTTTTGCATAGTTTAGTTTATTTGTATGTATCAAAGTTATTTTATCTGTTTTTTTTTTGTTTGTTTGTTTGTTTGTTTTTTTGTTTGTTTTTTTGGTTGATCTTGCACTACAAATTACTTTGAACATTACTGCTGCAGTTCTTTGGAACCAACGATAATAAACCAGATGGCACCTTTGCTGTAAAATACATTGCATACTGGTGTTTTTTTTTTTTTGTTTTGTTTTGTTTTGTTGTTGTTGTTACTTTTAGTACCAATATGATATATACAAAAAGGATAAGGTAAACAGGGTTGCCAGAGTTGCAATGTGTCAATAATCTGATTATCTGACTGTTGACACAATCCACATTATTAGCAGAAATAAAGGGCCCCAAACCAAATTTCACTTAGGGCCCCATGGAGGCTTGGGCCTGCACTGCCCCTGGGGGTTGTGGGACCCCCGTTTGAGATCCTCTGCTTCATAAGATTACAAAAAAGTACAGCTCTTTGGAAACAAAATGTAAAGAAATTCAAGGAATGCAGTCTCCTTTCGTGGCAGACAGTTCAGTGTCTGCAGCGCACCTGTAGTCTGAAAGATCTGCTCAATCCCATTCACTTTCACAGTTATTTATACGACGCCCTGTAGAGCACGGGCCAAACGAATATTTCATTATATTATTATTAGTAATTCATCAGCAGGTGCACTAATGGCTGCTGCAGGACATCCATCAGCAGCAGTTGCTGCAACAGGCCGGAACACTTCTGCTCTGGTGGTAACGCCTAATAAATCAACAATCAGAGACCTTCATGTTCAGATGAGCTGAGAGGTAAACCCAGCTTTTTATACGAGTTGATTTTAAAGGTCTGCATCAGTGGAAACTCCAGGTCCATGTGGGTGGTTGTAGAAACTAATCCCATCCTGTTCACTCCTGCGAGCGCCCGTCTCGGTTCAAACCACAGCCTTGTAAATAAAAAGATTAACAGAGTCTGATGCTGCTGGCAGGACGACTGGAGTTCATTTAACTGCAGCACAGTGGATGTTGGATCATATTTCTGCTTATATAATCCTAGGAAAAAAAACTAATCAACTCAGGAGTTTGGCATCTTTCATCATCCAGGGGAAACGTGGAGGATTGTTTTCACAGGATCCACTAGAGGTCATTCTTGCAAAGACCACAGAGGAGGCCGAGGCCGCCTCAGGCGTGCAGCCTCTGATAATGAAGTGGAGATGGAGATGAGCTGATCTAACGGGGAGGACGACGAGTTCGCAGCGACAGTCAGTTACATCACAGGAGAGTTCGAGGAGTTTGAAGAGACGACAGCTGTCTGTTTTCTGATTTCACCCACATCTCAACAAGCATGCCGGCCTCCCTCCGTCTCCTCGGGATAACTCTGAGAGCATTTCATAAAGAAGAACCCCCCCACCCCCTCCTCGTTTCCTCATATGAGGAGCTCCAGTAACCATGGCAACCTGGCACGACAGGACAGAGCTGGGGAGGTTGAAACTGAGCTCAGCTCTGAGAGGAAGGTTATCAATCACGCCGCCGGTGGCACCTTCTCACACTCTTACAGGCTCAGGGTTCACCTTTCACCTGCCACTTTTTAATTAAAAGATGAAAACTAACCCGCTCAGGTGGGTGGGTCTCAGTCTGGCTGGAATAATGAGGTTAAATATAACAGTGAGAAGGTATTTGTATTATTAGGTTTTATCTGAAGTTACCTGTTGTAGATAGCACTTTGATCAGCCTCAGTTTGGAGAAAAAAATAATTTAATTCTGATCAGATCGATGAACTAATGGCTGGTCCAAGCCATGCTGAGAGACCAAAGTTGATTCAATTCATTTAATTCAAAAATACTTTATTAATCCCCAAGGGAAATTAAATGTTGTAACTCTACATCCTTGTTTCATTGAGATGCTACAGATACTGGTGGCTGTGGGCAGGAAGGATCTCTTGTAAAAATCCTTCCAGCTGCACAGCATCTGACACCAGAGGAAACAATCGTACAAAAAGGTGATTTACATCCAGGAAAAGTTTACGAAAGGAATATCTCAGAATGAATGTAACAGAGCTACACCAACATGCAGCCACCCCGAGCGACACAATTATAGAATAATTTATTTTAATCATTTATTTATTTTAGATCATCACCATCTTAAACCCCTGTTCAGTGTTATAGAGTTTAATACAAACACTAGTTTGTAAACTTTTATTTCACTTTCAGTTTACACGGTCATTCCTGCAAAGATATTATACAGTAGTCCCTCACTACTTCCCAGTTTGTTTTTCGAGGACTTGATTTATTGCGGTTTTTCAAAGTAAGACATTGGACATGACACACAATTGGCTGATTGATGGATGAGCCACACAATCTGCATGACTTTTCATTTAAAATAAATTATTTTAAATTAGTTAGCACCTGCTGCAGGAGAAGTTTCCTCCTGTAGCATGTCAGACCTCCGCTCTGCAGAGGAGAAGTGGGCGTGGCTGAGAGCGCTGGCAGAGAGTGCAGCCTGAGGCAGAGAGCTGTGATCATGACAAGCTGTGCGAGTGTTTAGAGCTTAGAAAATGGTTAGGGCATTGCAAAAGTGTGGGAAGGGTTTAAAACACCTGTATATGAATACTACTACTACTACTACTTGTGTATTTAATTTCATTCCATCTCATGCACCACATGAGATGGAATGACAATAAAGTGTACTTGAACTTGAACTTGGACTATTGTATCCCTACTTTATGGTTTTACACCTATCACGAGGGTGGGGGGAGGTCCCAAACCCCTGCAATAAACGAGGGACTATTGTATTCCTAATAGAGGTGCTACAGCTAGCTGCCGCTGCTAGTATTTGTAAAAATGCAAATTTATTTATTTATTTATTTGACTGCTCCCTCTTGCAGGAGTCGCCACAGAGAGCAAAACTGAATGAAAGATTTGTCAATTAATCTACGCTGGATACCATTCCTGATGCACAACCTAAGGGTTACAAGACCACAGCACTGACCACCAAGCTAGCTCAGAAATCAATGTAAATACGTACCATGCAAGGATTTAAAAAAGCAAAAGCACTCTTTAGGTTTGTTGGTAAATACAGGTGGTCCTTGGTTTACGTTCGAGTTCCGTTACAACGGCCCGGCCGTATACCGATTTGAACGTAACCCGAAATTGAAAACACGTGGCGAAACGTAAGTCTGGATTTTGAACGTAACCCGAAACTGAAAGCACATGGCGAAACGTAAGTCC
>JARVGQ010000390.1:31830477-31843142 GCA_031762355.1 Hypsolebias martinsi | reverse complement strand
CTGCATGGTGCACCCGTTAATGGTGTCCTGCTTTGGGATAAACCAACTGCAGTCAGCAGTGGAGCATTTGATGCTGCAGCCTGCATGCATGCGAAACAGCTTTGTCATACTAAATATGTACTTGTGCACGTTACAATTGAGTTTTTGCTCTTTACATCCAAACTGAAACAATTTTGTCAGACGAGATGAGAGGCGAGACTCTGCAGAGACGTCTGTGAAAGAAGGTTCTGCTTCTATGGGGGGGTTGAACTGTCTTGGGAAAATTTTATAAATGTAAAAATTAAGCACCATCTAGAGAGCTAATATAAAAATCTAAAGTATAGGGACATAAGTAAAAAGAAAAATAATACTGAGAGGAATGCATTATTTTATGATCTGATAAATACGGCAATAAAGTTGTATTTTCTGTGTATTTTAATGTGGACAATTTTCCCCCTCAGGAACATGAAAGTGAAGGAAAGTTACTGTGAGGAGTGTTTGAAACAATTGCAACTAACTAAAAAAAGGATTTTTAGGCTTTTTCTGAAAAAAAAAAAAAAAAAAAAAAAACATGTTAATTGACTGTGCCAAAAACAATAGATAAATTAAAAAATAAAATAACGAGCAAAAATAAATGCATTGCTAATTTTTCCTCACAACACAATCGTCAGTGTGATTAAAGCTACAGTATATGGTATAATTCAAGAAAGTGTGCAACGGGGTTTTATTTTGAAATTTAAGCACAAGGGATTTCATGTGATTTTAGTTTAGTTAGTTATGTAAAATGAACTCCAGACTAGGTGTTGGAATGCTCTGGACTTCACCAGGAATGCATGTTTTCAGCCACGCTGAACTAAACCAAACAGACTTTAGTGACTGAGAGTCAAACTGGCTGCATGTTCAGTCCACGGGGACTAAAACACGCCTGAGTCCTCTCATCACAGCAACTAAAGATAAGGTTATAGAAGGACGCTGCAAATAGAGTTTGTGCTGTTAGGACAGGACGGCGTGACAGTGATGTCTAAATAAAAACCTCTTCACGGATAGTGAAGTAACTGCATTATAATGATTATCAAGCTGTAATAATAGCTTAGTTTGGCTGTTTTGTACTTTAAAATCTGCTCCTGTAAAGCTCAGAATGAAAACAGAACCTGGACTTCCGTCAGACCTGAACAGATGCTGTTTGTGAGTGACGGCTGGATGCCAGGGACTCGCTATATCATGCCTATATGTTTCAACACTGTTTTCAAACTCTTGTCTATGAAACTACTCGCGGTTTTCTCCCATTTGTTTCAAACAGATGCGCTGTGGAGGATTTGAAGATTCAAAATGAAGTCAGTCACTCGTTTTGGGTTCGAGTCGTTTCACACAGATCGGTGTTTTCTGCTTCTCGCCGCTTCTCACGTTTAATTTAACAATAATCGTTCAATTTAAAAGCACAGCCCTCCCAGAAAACTGGCACAACAAACCAAGTTGGAGAAGGTTAGAGAGAACACTGTGGTAATTAGTCCACAGGGGACGGAATAATAAGCCTTTCCAAAATCTTTTATTTGGCAGCAACTCAGTTTTGTAACTTGATTAATGTTTTATTTTATTTTGCTCCTCCATACTTCTTTCTTGCTTTCATGTTGTTCTTCTAAACAGTTCGACTGCTGTGCACGCAAAGCTGCACTTATCTGCAGCCAAAACTTTCAATTTGCAAAATTTCATTTGAGCTTTTCTCCATGACGGTCAAACCGTTTTTCTTTTTTCACCTCGTGGCTCAACGCTTGCCTTTTATAACCAGAAGTTGTGCACAAACAACAGATAATATTAAACTTGAATATGGATTGCGAGGAAAGCGGGGATTGGTTTGCACGTGTAGGGACCTTTTAACCAAAGCACACATGGTGTACTTTAAAACGAGCAGCTTCCAGCTCCTACAGACTGCAAACCATCACATTCAAGAAGGCAGCAGCTGAAGGAACGACTGCTGGATTATAGATGTGGTTCTAATCTGCAGAATGCTAACATTTACCAACAGAGATTAGAAAATATCCAAGGATTGAACCTGGATTTTGCTTCATTGTGAGCGACAGGTGTAAACTTTCCTCCATCCAGCTGTTAGTCGCCCCCTGCTGCTCACAAACCCACCCCCCTCCACGTCTACATTCCCGTCATATGGCTTTTTTTTTGTGCAAACTGTAAATAATAATATAATAAGAGATACAGAACTACAAGAAAGAAAAATAATCTATTTGATTTGAAGTTTTTCTGTCCGTACGAGTGAAATCGCCCTGATTTCATTTTCAATCTTTGAATCCTCCAGATGGTTCAAGACATTAACACAGAAATATAGAAACAAGTCGCAGTGGTAGCTTTTACTGTATATGAATAAACATTTCAGGTATTTTAAAGGGTTCTCTTATGCTGCACTCACACCCACTAGGTTTTAGCAGTAATAGTATAAATAGTTTTTTTTAATTGTGTATATATTGTGTTTGTGCAATGCAGGAGAAAAACTATGAATATTCTGTATAGTTGCTGTATGTTCTGGTAGGCACTTGATAGGCGTACTCCCTATATCCCACAAGATTATACTCTAGCTGCAGTTAGGATTTTATGAAACTCTCTGAAAAAATGTTTTTTTTTTATCTGTGTGGACATGGCGATACTCAAAATATATATAGAATATTTGCAAGATGTTTGCTATTTTACTCTTATGTGTATTTGTGAAAAAGCACAAAAATGCAACTACGGTATGTTTTTGTCTGAGCGCTGTTTTCTGTAAGTCTACTTTAGATTTTTTTTTATGACTAGATGAAAATAAACTGAATATAAATGTCTGGAGACTGACTGAAAGGTGGTCAGAAAGACAGAAAAATCAGAGTACTGTAAAATGAGCCTCGCCATTACTATCTCCCATTGGTTTCACCTCAACGCAAAGCATATATGAATATATAGTACACTGTAAAAAATACAGATGAAGCTATGAACACTATGACCACCAGAGAAGCAGGAGGAATCCTACAAATAATTCAGCTCAGCGATTATTTCCACTTACTGCAAGAAGGACGACAATGTACTGTTAGACCCTGTCTCTCTGCCTGTCTCTCTCTCACTACGCTAAAATAAACGAAACAAACAGGAATATATTTAAAAACACAACACAGCTGCAACCTATCATCTACGTTTCAACATGTTTTGTTCTGGAAAAAAGATGCACACTTTTGCAAACGTAAAAAGTCTAGACCTACAACTAGAAGAAGAAGAAGAAGCACAATTTGATTTTCTGGAAAAACGTCGCAACGACTTTTTAATCAGCCTTTTTCGTTATTATTATTATTTTTTTAATTTGTAACCGAGAGAGGGGGGGAAAGCACCACCACGATTAGCTGAAGCAATCTAAGGAGTATATAACTATGGACAGTGAACGGCACATGATGCTAAAGGGGGGAGGATGGAGGGGGGCTGTAGCGCGTCATGACACACCGAAGCTAAAGTTCTTCCCCTTCCAAGCCTGGCCTGCTAATATCAAACACCCTATGATACAGGAAGTCAACCAAAGACGAGATCTCAGCCCTCGCCCGGACCACGTCGTGATTGGCTGCTTCAGTTTTTCCCCAAAAAATAAAGAAAAAGGAACGTGATCGAGAAACAATCGATAGTGTAATCGTGAAAACAAACGTCTCAAAAAACCGACACCAAGCTACAACTACTTAGACCAATGATACCACAAGGCTGGTTGTACTCATCTAGCTACAGTCAATAGTGCATCTGATATTCACACAAAAAATATGTCCAATTTAGGTGCCATGAAGGAATGCTAGGACACAATGAAACAGTTCGGTTCACTGTCTCGGCCGTTTTTGCGGCGTTATAAAAGTGATGATGTTAGTTTGGCAGTGTTCGACTCGAACGGACAACAAAACACCGACGTCGTGAGCTGCGTGCCGCACAAGTGGCAATACTGTTGGAAAGAGACGGTCTCGGCAGTTGCTTACATATTCTGTTTAGTGCATTGTCTGTTAAGGCATGAGATTACCCTCCACGTGCTGTGTAGAGACAAATAGAGCACTAGCATGCAGCAATATCACCGTCCTGGCAACAACAGCTTTAGGCTTCTATGCACACCATGTAATGACGGGCCCGATCAAACGCTCAACGCCGTGCTACTGTTACCGAGGATTAACCTCGCACTGTTTTTGGATGTTTCAAGCGCAAATACAGATTTTTTTTTTTCTTTCCCACAGGGGCCTCGCATCTAAATCTCAAAACTCTTGAATGCTAGCATCGAAACGCTCAACTTCTCCCAGACTGAGTTTCACAGTACATACTCGACTCTCGGAGGGAAAACGAAAACATGTTACAGGTGCCTCATTAGCCCAAAAGGTTTGGAGAGCTGTTTCCCATAGTACCTGCGCTGCATATTGCAAAGGAAGCCCTACAGTTGAGATATTCCACATATCAATAGTTTGATTAGGCTAATTAATCACTCACAGAAGGTCACAGACATACAAACACCAGGGAAGGAGCACGACTGTGTACAAGTTACTAAAGAAGCTGCACTCACACTTTGAAACTCACAGAAAGTTGTTCTAAGACACGCACACCATTTATGTTACACACACGTTATATATGTATTATTATAATATTAATTTAACCTCCGCCAGTGGATTTGCACTGGAGGTTTTTCTATTATTACTGTTGTCTTGCTGTCTGTGATGTTTGGCTTGTACGTTCTCATAGGAAAGTTATGCACTGTTTCTAACAAAATTAAAAAAAAAAGAAGATTAAATAAACTCGTATAGGGAACAGAATCCATAAAATATTTCAAAGATTACAACGTAGATGAGCACACCTAAAGGTTTAAATAAAATAAAAGCTTGCGTTAACACGGCACGACAATATACTGTAGCAAGCAATAACAGAAGCCAAGAATTATTTAATGAAGGTGTGGAGACGACTCTACAACCAAATGTTAGATTAAAAAAAAAACATTTTGTTTTCCTCTAAAACTATAGTATCTCAGTTAACAGTAGTGCACTTATTGGTTAAAGCAGTGCAACATATATGCAAGAAAAAAAAATGCAGTCCACTTATCAAGATTGAAAAATAAACTAAAATTGAATAAAAGAAAGTTTATTAAAAAAAAAGATTAAATATTAAGCACAGGCATTTTAAGAAAATGTGCAAAATAGCACTTTTTTTTCTGAATTGACAGCAGGTCTTTTGAAGACCCCTGTATAGTTGTTGTTTATCGTGCAACTACCAGAGTTTGCTCACTTAAAGAAGCAAAACCTTTACATTGCAGTTGCATGTGTGTGTGTTTTCATGTGCGTGACCTATTTAGGATTTTTTTATAAGCAATATAAAAGAATCAAAACATCATAAATCAAACGTAAGTGAAGCGACGCGTGAACGACAAGTTGAACACACAAGCCTCCATATCCATTCCAACATGCACGCCGTGGTCTCGGTGTTGGAAAAATCGGGAATGTTTGCTATTGTCAACACCGCCCATCTGCAGCTCGTGGTTTCTAACGGAACAATGAGATATCGATTGATGGAGCTACTTGTTTTTTTTTTTTTTTGCTTTCAGACTGTATTTCCTTTCTAAACGTTGCACGCGATTCGAGCCTTCGGGGGCGAGCCAAATGCACGAAGAGCGATGCGTTCAGCCTCCAGCTGCTGGGATCGCTCCGCAGCTGTAAGAAGCAGATTATACAGGATCAGGGTGGCAATTATTCCACTTTTAAATTTGATTCAATTTAAACTACGCCGTGTTTTACAACACTGCTCCAATCAACACCTACCCCTACGTAGAAAATCTTAGCTCCTTTATTAAATTAAAGCCTACTCAATAACAATAACTGTTGAAGTGAAATTTTCTTTTTTTTTGTTTCTGTTAAATCGATATCTCATAACAGTCGGGTGCAAGTTGAAGAGCAGCAATAACGAAGGAGTTTAGTAGCATATAGCCTGCCAAAACTGTAAATGTAAAAGGCTCGAAAAGTAAACCCATCAGCAGAAGATTCTTCCTTTTGTTTCGCAGTGGAAGAGGTCTCGTAGCCTTAACAGTCTCTCAGGATTTTAAAAGGCAGTGTATGCAGACGAGTTAAACTCCGACAAGAAAAGAAACACGTTTTTGCTCAAATACTGTCTTCATCAACACGCCAAAATTTAGTCAACCACCAAAATGCATGGACAATATAACTTTAAAACAAATGAGGAATCATTTCCCCGTCACCTCTGACAGGAAGTTACAGTTCAGGAAAATGATTCGAGTCGGTCTGACAACAGAATAATCCCTTAATACCACAGGAATAAATAAAACCCAGTGTCAAATTAAGTACTCTCCTTTTTTGATTGATGTAAGAAGGCAATCTTGTGACCATCAGTACTTTTTTTTTTTTTTAGAGGGAATATGTAGCCCAACTCTAAATGCATTTTTGTTTCAATACTTTTTTAAATATTTTTTTTATTATTGTTATTGTCATTGTAAATTATACCACAGTAAGCTTGGATATGATAGTTTCCAAACTGGTCAGTATGGGTTCACAACTGCCGTGATTGAAGTTTCACGGCAATGTACACACACAGACACACACACACACGCGCGCACACTTAGACAAGTAAACAAACATATGCAAAATACACAAACGCTCAAGCATATTTGCTCATTTATAGTCATTCAGACTTCTCTAGACTAAAGGTGTGTTTGTGTGTATGTGTTTCTTTCGTAGGCCTTTCGGTAGTGTTCAACACATAAATCAGTATTTTAGGAAAGCATACATTTAGAGGCCTGTAGTTAGGATCCATCCAGTAGATCAATATCAAACTACTAAGCCTTAAGGCCACCATCTTTGTTTTTTTCTTTTAGAATAATAATAAAAAAAAGAAACTTTTTTGGGGGGAAACTTAATGTGCCAGTGTCTATACTCATTAATCTTCATACCTCAAAATAAAAAAAGGAAAATCTAGTGCCATTGTATTTGTCATTCTTTACGAAAAAAGTTTTTTTTTGTTGTCGTTTTTTTTTTTTTTTGTACTTATCCATCGGAGACGTGCATTCGCATGTGGTCATTGAAGAGCTCCATTTGGTCGAACTTGGCAGGGCAGACAGAGCACACGTAGGTGGTCCCTTCTTGGCAGCTCGCTTCAGCAGCTACACCCACTCCCGTTCCAACCCCGGTCCCGACTCCAGCACCTCCGCTCACCGGCATGGCGAGGGCCACCACTCCAGCTCCGGGCTCAGGGACGGCGATAGGCATGGGGATGGAGACTGGGCCTGGGGGGCCCACGCTTGCTGTCAGCCCCGTGATGGCGCTGGCCGTGCTGTGCAGGGCCATGTGCCTCTCCAGCAAGGTCTTGTGTGAGAACTTCTTCTTGCAGATGTAGCACTCGTAGGACTTCTCGCCACGGTGCAGCCGCATGTGGACGTTGAGAGAGCTCTTCTGGGTAAAACGCTTGTTGCAGATGCTGCACTGGTAGGCCCGCACCCCTGTGTGTGTCACCATATGTTTAATTAAATAATCCTTCAGGGAGAATGAGCGCCAGCAGATGCTGCACTGATGAGGCTTCTCACCTGGATGTGCACACAAAGCATTAACAATTTTTAAAAACCATTCTGAGAAAATTATGGAGGAAACGCACCTGTAGTGTAAAAATTTAAAAAAATTCACACTTATTTACCATCTTTGAGCATTCGCACACTATATGAACATGTTTTGGTGCATTCTGTTGGCATGTGTGTAAATGGTTTCCACAGAAACCCAACGAGGAGCACAAATTCCAGTTGTATATTTAGTGCTTGTAACTCAGACTGTTAGCTGCGAATTAAGTTTTGCAACCTTGTAAAATAAAATGGCTGAGAATTTCTGCTTTGAGCATGTTTAGATAGGAATGTGCGCCATTAAAAAAAAAAAAAAAAAAAAAAAAAAAGCTTTGCATTTTTAAAAAAAAATTACATGTACCTAAAATAATTACACTAATTATCAACTTTTTTTTTTGTTAAGGTCTTTTAACTGACACAAAGCCAAATCTACATGTAAAACTCTGCGCTCAAGTTCCCAAACATGCGTGTGACTTTCAACTAAGTACAATTTATGACAAGATGTTTCTTCCTCTCAGCTGATTGATCAATGTCATGTCAATCACAAATTTAATTAGAGAAAATGAATTTCCTGCAAAAAATGCAGTGTGGATGCTTATTGCTGAAGAACTTGCTGAAAAACAGCTGAAATTAACTAAAACAAACATGCTGGAATATAGCTGAAATAGAAAAATAGGCCTAAATTAGCAGCAGAAAGCAGAAATAGCACATATTCGCTGAAATTGGTTTGAATAAACAGAAATGAGCATAACAATTAGGAAAGTAGCTAAAAAAAGCTGAAATTAGCAAAATAAAATTTGGCTGAAAAGTAGCTGAAAGGCAGAAAGAAACAAACTACCAGACGAAAGCAGAAGGAGCGGAAATTAGCAACCTAAAAAAGTGTTGAAATAGCTGAAAAAGCTCAAATAAGCATAAAACAGCTAAATAGTAGCTGAAATAGTAGAAATGGCTGAAACTAGCATAATTAAGCTGAAAGGAGCATAAAGAGGTTAATTAGGCTGAAAGAAGCAGAAATAGCCATGAAAAACTTAAATTTATCTGAAAACAGCTGAAATTAGTTTAAAATGCTAAAAAGTTAGCTGAAAAGGTAGAAAAAGCTTAAATTTGTAGAATAAAGTAGAAAGAACACGTTTTCCCAATTAGGCTTAAAAAATAAAAATATAAAAATGAGCACAAAAAAGTGAAAATTATCTGAAAAAAGCTGAAATTAGCACGAAAAATGCCCCAGCTGAAAAGTAGCTAAAAAGGCAGAAAGAAGCTGAAATTACCAGACAGACATGAAGAGAGCACATTTTTTTGATGAATGAAGCAGAAAAAGTTTAAATTACTGCAAAAAATGTGGAGTTGGCTGAAAAAACTAAAATCAGCATAAAACAACTAAATAGTAGCTGAAATAGTAGGAAAAGCTGAAATTAGCAGAAAGAAGTAAGAAGAAACACAAAAATATTGTAGTTAGCAGAAATAATCTGAAAGAATCACAAAACAGCTAAAAAAAACTGCTGAAATTAGCTGAAAGTAGCTGGAAAAAAGTTGCACAAGGAAGCTGAAAGAAGCTGAAGCTGAACAAAATGTGAAAGGAGCAGTAAAATGTTGTAAACAGAGCTAAAGATTTGAAAGAATGAGCTCAATTCATTTTCTATGAGGAAAAAGTGGCAGAACAGGCTAAATTTTTCAAAAAGCTAAATAATAATAACAAAAGCCATAGCAGAATTGTCCTGAAAGAGCCAAATGTTTTGATGCTTGATTTGTTGAAATAGCTTGAAAACGTCAGGACGAGAATTACACCATAAAACGTACAAAAGAAAAATGGATCATAATAGTGTGACTGCTTTATAAACATTCACACAAGTATCCAATCAGAGAACAGATTTTGTGTTTTACTGAGCTGCAGGTCCTGTAAGAGTTGGACATTTTAAAGATGGAGGACTATGGAGGATTGAGTTTTACACTTACCAGTAATAATTTTTGTTTTGTATCTGTAAACAGGCCATAACAAAATACTGTACATTTTCTAACTTTTGCAATATTTTTTAAAACATACAAATCCTTTTTACTTGCATACATTCCTACCTACACATATTCAAAGCAGAACATTGCAGCCACTATATTTTACAAGGTGACAAAACTTAAATCCACAACTATTCAGTCTGATTTACAAGTGCTAAATATATACGACTGTAATTTGTGCCCATACCAACACTGAACTGAAATGATGCCTCAGTTTTGGAAAATGTGCCAGATTTACATCACTCCTGGGAAAAGCGTGTAAATCTTAACATGCCTTAGCTATTCCCATTTTTTGTCCAAAGCTAATTTAACACAATCTGTTCATGGTGTAAACAGCCAACGCGATGAGGGCCTTCACTTAAATGTCAGAATCTGTGCGTTGCGGTCATTTTTAATTAAACATTTCTGGGTTTTAATGTGGCTGGGTGAAAATCAGCCATTTTTTAAAAATACGTATCTGTTTATTAGACAAAAAGAGCAAAGTGGTAAGTTGGAAATGAATCAATGCAATTTTTTTTGACTGACTTATTCTGAAACGTAGACAGCGGCCTCATGCAAACGCTGCAGGATCATCTGACGTCTACTTGAGCAGAAAGATCAGAAACCAGAACAGGAGCGTGACCTGTGCTAAACTTATTTATGGTGTGATGGTGGATGTTGCAGCATTGTAATAATTTATTTTATCTTATTTTATGTAACTCCTATGGAGATATGACAACAAACAAATCAAATAAAATTTACTAAATATATGGCCTTCTTGCCATTTTTAATAGCATTAAAATGCTCTTTTTGATATATTGCAGGTTGGAAAATACCGTAAATCTAACCGGTGGAGAAACGCAAATACTGTATCAGTGATCTTGTTGAGCTCTGCAGACAAAGCTTCCTGTTTGATTGAATGATGTAATTAGTTAATTAGTCAATAATTAGCATTTACTTATTATTATTTGTTTCCAGCAGGTGTGGTTCTGCAATTGACACGTTTGAAACAAACGAATGAATCATCTCTGAGCAACTCGGAGTCAAAAAACGTAATTTACGTGTTTTGACCCTTCTATGTTTAACTATAGTAGCTCCTTTTGTAGATAACTTGTTTATTTTATTTTTTTTTTAACAGAACAAACATATTCCATCACTGGTTGCTACAGGGTGTTCAGATCTGAACCAGTGGACCGATCGATCTGAGTCATCATCACTCCACAAAACATGTTCTGGTCAGGAAATGAATAACAAGGGTTGCTTGAGTAGTTTTTTTTATTTTTTTTTTATGGGATCATCTAATTACACAATATTTAATTTAGCGATGATGTTTCCCCTCGTACATGATTGATCAGGCTAAACGGAAGCCGCAGTAAAACGTTGCACTGCTTCCAAACTTCACTGCCACTGAAAAGCCATTACAGATAACAGGCAGGATGCTAGTCAGCTGCAGCCGGATGGATGTCATTTCTAAGTAATTTCTATCAGGCTGTAATACAGATAATGTGCTAAATAGGTACTTTTTTAGATTTTTAATGAAAACAATGTGAGCTTCTGCCTCGTTTGGCTTTAATTCTATCACACGTACCAAATATAACAGAAGTTTGAAATGGGAAAATGCTAATTTTCACTTCATTCATTCAACCTTTATTTATACAGGCTGGCCTCGTTGAGCCATGGGGACTCATTTACAAGAGGGACCTGTTGCACTCACACCTAGGGTCAATTTAGAGTTACCAATCAGCCTAACTTCATGCTCATAATAACCAAAACAGAGATCATTCTAACAAATAGGATGACTTGTAGTTAACCTTTGATGGAACATTTTTGTTTAATTTTGTTTGTTTGTTACAATCTATTAAATGTTTAGCTTTAACCCCCCCCCCCCCCCCAAACACACACACACACACACACATATACACAAGACTACACAGGACAATAAAAATGACATTTCCTGTGAAAATGCAGTGTGAATGTTGCTGATTTTAGCTGAAAGTGGCTGAAGAAGCTGAAAAGCAGGCTAAAAAGGTTTAATCTCTAAACTGTTCATGTGAGTTAAAATTAAACAGCTGACTTTTGCTGAAATCAGAAAAATAAAAGTGGAAGCAGACAAAAAAATGGCAGAAATGTGTAGAAAAGGCTGAATAGAGCGGAAATATAGCAGAAGAAGCTGAAATAGGCTAACAGAGACAAAATATATTGCAAACGATTTGAAAAGAAAAAAAAAGCTAAAAAAAATAAATAAACTGAAACTAAAAAAATTAAATTTCCTGCAAAATGCAGTGTGAATGCTTATTGCTGACGAACTTGCTGAAAAACAGCGGCAATTAGCTAAAGCATGCTGAAATGAGCTCAAACAATGTGGAATTAACTGAAAAAGCTAAATTTAACACTAAAACAGCTAAATAGAAGCTGAAATAGCAGAATAGGCCAAAATAAACAGAAATCAGCTGAAAGAAGCATAAAAGCTGAAATTAGCAGAAACAAGATAATTAGGCTAAAGTCATAGAAATTACCATAAAAACTTGAATTTAGCTGAAAAGAACTGAAATCAGCTAAGAAATTCTTTTAAAAAATTGCTGAAAAGGTAGAACAAGATTAAGTTACAAAAAGGAAGTGGAGAGCACACAATTTTGCCATATTATGCTGAAAGAAGCAAGTAAAAAAGTGGATATTATCTGGAAAAGGCTGAAGTGAACAAACAGCTGAAAAGTCTCTAAAAAGCAGAAAGAAGCTTATTACCAAAAAGAAGTGGAGGAATTTGCTGAATTAGGCTGAATAAAGTTGAAATGAGTGCAAATAAATGTGGACTTAGTTGAAAAAGCTAAAATGAGCATAAATCAGACAAATAGTAGCTGAAATAGTAGAAAATGCGGAAACTTGAAGAAATAAGCTGAAAGGAGCCTACCAAGCTGAAATTAGCAGAACGAATTTAGAAGATTCATAAAAAATTGTAGTTAGCAGAATCTGAAAAGGAGCACAAAACAACTAAAAAAACAGCCGAAAGTAGCTGAAATATATTTTTTAAGTTGCACAAGGAAGCTGAAAGAAGCTGAAACAGAACAAAATGTGAAAGGAGCAGTAAAAGGTTGTAAACACATCTAAA
>JARVGQ010000390.1:31800812-31816758 GCA_031762355.1 Hypsolebias martinsi | reverse complement strand
TAGAAAAAAAACTTAAACTTTAAGATCAAGGACGGTTATTTGGGGATGTGTGCGTGTTGTGTATGTTACATATTTTCTTTTGTTTTTTTTTTTTTTTTTTTTTAAGTTGTCACATTTGAAGCTTGTGAAACTTGAAGCTTCTTATCTGGAATAAAAAGGACATTTTTAGAGCAAATATTTTCTTTTTTGTGAGTTTTATTCTATTGTATTTTATTTTTTTTGTCATAAATGTTTCAGAGTCTGTTTGGTGGTCAGCAGTAATATTATCTTTTAAAGCAACATTTCACCTTTTTAAAAGAGGTTTTCTGTGAAACTTCTCAGTAATCTTGTTGCTTTTGCATCTTTTTCCACACTGCCTTCATTGATTGAAGTTAATTTATTTTGTTTGTAATTGTTTTAGTGCAGGATGAGTGGGTGAGCTTCAGTATTTTACCCTTCAGCACACCTCACAGCATTTGGCCTCTGAGGTCAAAAGTCTCAGCTTTAAGTCACAAATTGTCTGATCCTCAGTTGAGTGTCAGAAGAGCTGCCTGGTGGTGACCGAGGTTTGGCCCAGATGTTGTTGGGTATGGTGGTTCTGAGGAGAATGAACTGGTCCTGGAGGTCTGGGTTGGATTCTCTCCTCTCGGCACAGAATGGGTCATTTGAATCTTGGTGTTTATGAGTTTGTTAGATGCGTTGAGAGGCTTGTCCTGTCCTCCCACCTCTGCCTGCTCAGAGACTGTACCTGCCAGCTGCAAGACGTAAACAAAAGTTTCTCAGATGCGTGTGGAAAAACGAAAGCGACACTGATCTATGCGTGATCGTGCGTGCAGCCTGAGCTACCTCCTCTGCAGAAAATGCAGTTTGTGCATGTCGTGCTCTGTGCTGTTGTCCACCAGCCGACGCACCGGCCCATCCAACCGCATCCTGCCCTTTGGCGAAGCGCACTTTGCTCCTGTGACGTGTCTAAACAACTGTTGTGCAATCACAAACGAGGCTGCTCTTAGATTTGGCCTCAGCTCTGAGACGATCGAGGCAGGCAAGACCAAACAGATCAGCTATGTGACTGAAAAATGGCAGCAGGAGACAAGAATATAAAAGAAGACGCACTGGTTGTAGCAGTAGCGGTCTCACTGACGAGTGGGTGGTAGATTAATGTTCCGGGCAGGTTCCATTTTGTTCGTTTCTAAACAGTCTTTTTTTGTTTGTTTTTTATTTTGAATCACGGATAAATTTCTTTTGGAAAGCAGCTTTAGGTGAACTCTCGCTCATAAAAGGGTTTTCTTCGTGCATCGTGCCGAGGGTAAATAGAAATTTAATTCCTCTGGATGCTTGACATAAAATCTCTTTTACTTAAAAAAAAAAAAAAAAGAAAAGAAATGCAAAAATGCTTGAAGGCACAGATGGTGGATGTTACTGCGGATCGGGTGTGGCTTTACTCAATGTGAGGTGGTAGCACGCTTGGTTTTTGTTAGCTTTGGCAAGCTGAAATATTTTCCTCTGATCCTGTCAACAAACCTTCTTTCCTCTTTCCTGCATTAGGTGCTTTTTTGTTTTTTTGTTTCTGTTTTTCATCCTCCTTCGTGTCTTGATGACAACTTTATCTCGGTTTAATCTGCCACGGTTCTAAAGCAGAGAATAAAAACATGCATCATGTGTCATTTATTACTGGATAATACTAAGATACAATAAAAGCATTTGATAAAAGAGAGAGAGTTGAATAGTTTTAAATGAAGATCATCTTGTGCTGTAAAATTATGGTTTGGTCAAACCCTATAATGACAAAATAATGTGCAGTCCTGTGGTGAATCATGTCTGTAAGAGCTTCAGTTTGGATTAAAGTACATCACTGGTCACACCAAAGACCTCTACGGAGTTACCGTCTTGTCTTTAGTCTCATTAAAGTTCGTAACTCTCTGACAGGAAGTGCTTCTTCTCTTTTTGTCCACCAGGTCCAACATCAGACTCATGGTGTTTTTTTTTTTTTTAACACTAACAACAGCTTGAACACCAACCCAACACTAAACAGAACCAACAGGACAACCAGTCTGAACACAGTCTGGATAAATACACTGATTTCTGTCCTAATTTTACCCAGCATGCCTTGTGGCTCACCCAGCCTCTTATGTTCAAGTACAGCACGTCATTTCAATAATTCACACTGAAATTTAACCGTAACCCACAGAACGTACGGTTTCTGTGAACTTTCATCATGTAATGATACTAAAATACCACTTTGATGTTGAAAATTCTTAGTGGTGTCTCGATACTGGTATCGGTATCGGGCCCGATACAAACATTTGTACAGGTATTTGTACTTATTTTTAAAAAATGCCCCGATACTTGGGACCTATACTGCTTATATGCTGGGTGGTGTCATTTCTGCTTTTGCTGCACAAGTGACCGAAAATTAAAAAATATGTCTGTAGTTTGGAGATATTTTAAGATAAACCCGGGTGATACTAAAAAAAGGAGATTGTCTGCTGTGCTCAGCTAAATTGGCAAGAGGACGGACGAACAACGGCAGTTTAGATGAAACAAGTGGCGGTGTTCAAAGTGTTTGCTGCTAGCAGCGCATCGCAACCAATGCTGCAGTAAGTTCTCCAGAAATTAGAAAAAAAATGGCTCCAGCCAATCCATGCATGGTGATGATAACTGAGGCTCTTACCCAATTTGTCGCTCCTGATGACCAGCGGTTTTCAGGGGTGGATGATTCTGGATTTCATTGTCTTCTTAACATATTGGAGCCTCGATACGACAATCCCAGCTGCCACCATATTTTTGAAAAAAAATTGCCAAAGACGTATGACTTTGAAAAAACAAACAAACAAACAAAAAAAACATCAGCAGCTTGTTGCAGGACGTTTCTGCATTCAGTTAGACCACTGATGTTTGGATGAAATTAGTAGGGATGCACAATCTTATCGGCATAGTATCGGTATCGGCCATTATTAGTGATAAAGTTAAATATTGAATATCGGCCATTCCGTCGAAATAACTCACCGATATAAAAGGTGATGTGTATATATATAAATATACCGTATATATAATAGGTGCTGTTTTTGTATGACAACCCAGTGACTAGGATGCCTGCAATGCCAACATATTATGACATCATGCACACCGTTGAATTTAGATTTGTGAAAATTTACAAATTTGCACTGTTCGAGTGTTTTCATTGTGTTGGAGTAAACGTCATGGCATTACCCATAATCCAAGTTGGAAGTGTTTCATCATTTTCAGTCCCCTTTTTGGCATCTGCATTTGGTAGCAGGTCAAACTGACAAAGACCATGCAGAATAATGTAGTATTTTAATTCCACAGCGGAGAAAAATATGCAGTCTCTGTAAGTAGGTCTAGAAAAGAAATACTGTATTGTTATTGGTATCGGTTATGGGCCAAATAAGTTTTAACATACTAGCATTCACATATTGGCCAAAAATCCAATTTCGTACCAAGTAGGTGAGTTTGTACGTTAACATAACACAATGACTTTAGAAACAGAACTCTTTCATTAAGAACACAGCAAACAGCTGCTGTCCTAACATCACCTGTGTTTATCTTAAAATGTCTCCTAACAATGGACAGTTTTATTTTTTCTCTTTGGTTACTTGTAATGTGAAGGAGAAAATGACATCCTCAACATAGCAGTGGAATCAGTTTGAAGTATTGGGGTGTTTTGATGAGTAAATGTACGAGTGCTTGAGGCTGGTATCAGGCACTAAATATAACAGTTTTACATTATATTTTATGTACTAATTAAGACATATACTGTGATTTTTATACAAAGTATTTATACGTCAAGTACACTTTCTTAATCACTGCTAAAATCATTGTTATGCTTTGCCTTGCACTTTAATAAAGGTAATGATGACGTGTCTGTGTGTGAGCGTGACAGGAAAAGCATTCGGAGTAAAGCAATTGCCAAATATTTTTTTCTTTTTGTGGGTGGGGGGATTTTTATAAAAGAAAAAAGTTTGGTTGTAATGTTCATTAACTTTCAAAAACAGTAAATATTCAATGGATAAAATTTAAGTAATAATTATGATCAAATCGTGATTGTACTTGTACCATAAAAAAATTGTGATGCGATTTTTGTTAAATATTGTCCCTATTTGAAGTCTTTATAGGGAATGAAGTGTAGCTACTAACTAAACAAATGTTAGCTCAGTATCTGTTAAAGTGACAGGGTTTTAATCATTTTTGTTTTTTCTTAAGGTTGCTTAGCTGTGGCAGCCATATTGAATAGGTCAACTCCAAAAAAAAAATTAATCAGTTGTAGATGAATGTCTAATGAGGTACTCTCTGAAAGTTTCTTTAGAATTCTTTCCATGGTTTCTGAATGATCCTACTAACGCTGCAGACATCCAAACACTCACAGAAACATGTCAAAAACGTTATCGCAGCTTCGCCATCTGTGGCGGGCGACAACAAACAAGGCAAGGACTGCTCAGAGAGTACATTGATCTGTGCAGAAGAGCTGCAGCTCCTTCGTATCAAACAAAGTGTCTCCTGACTTTCTGTCCTTGGAAGATTAACCAGCAGGGAAAACACTTTGTGCTGATTTATTACGAGACAGTGTGAAGATTTTGGTAATGTGCCGTAGAGAACAGCACAAACCCTGAATGTAGCAGAAGTTAAGTGTTTATTAGACGCCAGAGAGACTAAACCGATTGTACTGTCTTTATTTAGAGAGCGTAAAACAAAACGTATAAGTGGTTAAAGACATTTTAAGAGCCACATGTCATACACAGCACATGCGGAAGAAGATTCGCCTTCACACTCACACAAAACTACATAAAAAGACTTCAGGTCATGTGATCACCTGATGAAGCAGTGAATGTACTTGACCATGTCATGCAGCGTAAATACGATTTTTAGATCAGATGAATCCATTTGTGAAACTGTTACACCAGCAGCTGCACGAGCCGATGGATACTTGTTCAGCAGCTGGCAATGAGTGCAACTTTTCATGAACGCACAAGAAAGGCCTTTGCCGTTTTGATAAAATCTTTGTGTTTTCTGACAAACTGTATTTAAAACACTCATAAGGTCATAAAGCAATGTGCTGCAAAACAGTCACTTTGTAGCACCAAAAGCTTAAATAATAAAGCAGAGATCGCAGAAGGAAGTTGCAAATAAGTTTTATGTTGCAACACAATTCTTCTCAGCACATTTATGGCAACAACACAAATACCACCCGGCTGAGATTAAAATGAGACACTATTCAAGTGAATTTACTATATAATCAACAAACACATGCAGATTTGCCTCAATATGTGAGGCAGATATCAAATCCAGGGGACTTCATAGAGACGCTCTGTGCTTATTTTGAGCCATATGGATGTTAGCACTGTTTGGTGTATTTATAGTTTGGCAAGCTGTTGTGCAGTAAATACAGATTATATATGTCTCCCCAGCTCATTTGACACATGACCCATCTAAAAGTGTGATGCTGACGCACTGAAACAGAATCGACCGCATGAGTGCCCTATACACACCACCACCGAGCGCTGGTACGTCTGCTCCAGACTGCAGGCCGGACGGGTAACGTTATGGAAGAGAGGTTGGGAAGAATCAGGCCTGGGGTGTCCAAAGGTTTTCATATGTGGGCCAAAACTATCCAGATGAAAGGGCTCATGGGCCAAAAAATATGAATTTAACTCTCAGTGTGGACAATATTTTGGAGAAAGGACAAAAGTTTACTAATTTTGGTGGAGAAAGAGTTTTTAATTGTTGTAGATCCAAAACATTAAAAGCCTGTAAACACTAAGATTGTATCTTTTATTAAAAATGATTTGATTTATTTGATTTGTTAGGTCTATGTTTGTTGTTTTCATGTATTTGGAAAGTTCATTTTAGTCTGTTCTCACCAATAAAAGCGTAATATGAGTCAGTGTTCTTTTAAAAAAGGGGATCCTTCAGCCTTTTGGACCATGGACGGCCCAAAAGGCTGATCGAAGCCAGACCCTTCAACAGATTCACAGAAGGTTTGATAAAGTTGATCAACTCGTATGTAGATGATACTACTTTATATTCATTTAAAAATAGGCATACACAATATTGAAATTTTGGCCGATATTCAATATGCCAATATGTCTAAACTTATTTGGCCAATAACCGATGCCAATACCGATATTTTTCCCTCTAGACCTACTTACAGAGACTACATAGCTTTCTCTGCTGTGAGATTAAAATACTACATTATTCTGCATGGTCTTTGTCAGTTTGACCTGCTACCAAATGTAGATGCCAAAAGGGGGACTGAAAATGATGTAACACTTCAACTTGGATTATGGTTAATGTTGAATTTATTCATGACATTTACTGTCTCTAACATAACAACACTCGAACAGAGCAAATTTGTAAAATTTTCACAAATCTAAACTCAACCTATTCACAAGCAACAAGTGAAAAGTGCATAAGTAGTAGTGCATTAATAGCTATACTTGACAATTTCTTGAATTAAAAATTAACTTAAAACAGAGCTTTTTATATCGGTGAGTTATTTTGATGGCATGGCTGATGTCCGATATTTAACTTTATCACTAATATTGGCTAATACCAACACTATGTCTATCAAGAGTACCTATTTAAAAATGTAGGATTTTCCTCTTGATTATTTTATCGACTGTAGTATTTAGCCAAGTTTTATGATTCATTATCCAAAAGTCTCCTTTCTGGTAGAAATCAGTAAAGGTTTTGATGTTATGAAGTGAAAATAAAAAGATTATAGCCAAAGGTTTGCATTTTAATATTCTTAATTTTGAGCGTATTGTTTTTCATCAGTTTTGCTGTTAAACCTAAACATTAAATAAAAAACTAATTACCAATGAATTTTCAGAAAGTCTGCATAGCACTTAAGCTTGCAGGCCAAAATGGTACCGTTCTTAAAACTGCAGCTGTGGGCCACACAAAATCACTCCAAGGGCTGCAAACGGCCCTCAGGCCGCACTTTGGACACCCATGAATTAGACAAAAGCTGGCATGCAGGCAATGTTTTCTGTTATTCTAACAAAGTGGAGCAATCTGACCACGTTGGGAAACGTTATCCATACAATGCTGTGTCGCAAGGCCAACTTAAGCAGGCCAGCAGCAGAATTTCACAAGAAATGAGAGAAAGGCCAAAAAAGATTTCACCTAGTCGAGTGCTGAATCAGTCCAACTGTAGTAAAGGGCAAGTAAAAGTACTATGTGGACAGCAGAGCAGAGAGTCTGAGTCATTAATCCAGTAAAAAACAGGCTTTATATGGACTATAAGGTCATTTATTTAAAGATAAGTGACATAATGTTGAGAAAAAAATACTTCAAGGAAAACAACACGCTCTGGGAGAAAACTAATAAAACGATGGGAATGAAGATAAAGTCTCCAAAAATAGGATAAAAAATATTTATAATCTTCCAAGATGTATTCACTTTATGTGTAAACGTGTGATATTTTCATCAGCAACAACAAACGGAAACAGCAGTTTTAGCTGAATGCCTTCAGGGCTTGTGTTTTTGCTTTGCTGTAAACCACTGAGCTTAGGTTTTGTTTAGCAGACATGTTTGCCCGCTCAGCAGAGTAAACTACTGCAAGTACTCGTACATGCTCTGAGATGTGTGCATGTACATGCAAAAATTAAAATTTTACAAGCTGTTCAAAAATGTGAACCTAAAATCAGATTTTTAATTACAGACTTGTAAATCTGTGATACAAGTCTGATTTAGCTTGATTCATAAATCTAATTTATTAGCATACTGTACATTACTACTATACATTCTATACACTATAAATTACTACTATACACTATACATTACCACTATACGTACTATGTACACTATACATTACTACTATACATACTACACACTATACATTACTACATACTATACACTATACATTACTGCTATACATACTGTACACTATACATACTACTATACATTACTACATACTATACACTATACATTACTACTATACATACTATACACTATCTATGCATACGATACATTACTACAATACATACTATACACTATACATTACTACTATACATACTATATACACTATACATTACTACTGTACATTACTACTATACATATGATACATTACTACTATACATCACTACTATACATACTATACATCACTACTATACATACTATACATTCTATACATCAGTGATCACTACTATACATACTATACATCACTACTATACATAATATACATCACTAATATACATACTATACATACTATACTGTATACTGTATTACTACTCTACATACTATACATTTTAGATCAGCTATGGTTAAAAAAAAGACTGTCTAAAATATCACAAATATATTTAAAAAAAACTCTTTGAAATCTTTTTCAGTATGCTTGTACTAATTTTGGTCTTCTTATGCTAATTTTACCATTTAGCCACAGTTTTGCTATATTTGGTTTTTGGTACAATTTTGTTACATTTAGCTACTGTTAGCTGATTTTCACTTTTATCTATGGCTTTGCTAATTTTAACTTTTAGCTATAGTTTAGCTCATTTCCTTTTTAGCTATAGTTTTAGTAATGTAAACTTTTAGCAATGGCTTTGTTATAATTTTAGCTTCAAGCTACAGTTTATCTCATTTATATTTTTAGCTAAAGTTTTGCTAATTTTAGCTTTTAGCCACAGTTTAGCTATATTTAATTTTTGGTACAGTATTTTTTTTTTAACGTCTAGCAACTGTTACCTAATTTTCACGTTTAGCTACGACTCTGCTCATTTTAAATGTTATCTATAGTTTAGCTCATTTTCCTTTTAGCTTTTGGTAATGTAAGCTTTTAACAATAGCTTTGCTATAATTTTAGCTTCAAGCTACAGTTTTACTCATTTTAGTCTTTAGCTAAAGTTTAGCTAATTTTAGCTTTTAGCATCTGTTTTGCTTGTTTTAAGCAATATAGGCAATGATTTAGTCTTGAACAGATTTCAGTACTTCAGCCCTCACATCGTTTATGCAGTAAATGTAAGTATTACAGTATATATTTAGGTAAGACATACAGAGTAGTCTTGAGTGTAATGACTGAATGTGATGGGACATGGAAGTATTTGTAAGATAAACTTTGTTCCATTTCTGTACTTTACCACATGCTTCTTTATGTTTGTACCTAAAATGGTGCGCCTGTGAAACCCTATCCCTGAAGCACACCCAAGTAGTTTTACATTTCGTTATCCTACTCGCTGTTTGTTTCTTAGCGATGTGTCCCCGCCAAAGATACAAGACATTTCTCACCATCGCCGCACTTCCTATCACGATCTGTTTTTGTTTAGCTTGTCTTCTGATCTGTTCTGTGAACAGGAACAGTTACTACAGAGTCGCCTCATAAAACAAAGAGATAAAATAACCACCCACTTGCTCTGCGTATGATAATCATTCTGCCCTTTAGTCATGCTAACACTCATAAACTGCTGGTCCATGTGGCCTGTTGAATGCAGCACCAATTTACTCCTCATAGACGCCAGAATATACCTGAACCAAGCAGGGCTTTCTGCAAATACTGTGCTCCATGGCTGTATGTAGCACATTAAATTAAATGTGTTGTCTGTGCTGGCATGGTCAGACAGAAAGATTAAAATATGCTTTTTTATTTACCGGTATTAACCTCCATTAAAAGTAAGACAGATGGCTAGCTCCTGCATTTCTTTTTGTGCGCTCGCCCAAGTGACCTGCCTGCCTGTGAATGCGTATTGGGATACGCTTGGTCGACCATGAAAAAGAGTGGGAATGGAAAAAAAATATATGAATGAATGAATGAATGAATGAATGAATGAATGAATGAATGATGAGGCAGTAGCCATCAGCAGAGCCTAGAAAGAGTCAGCGGCTATAAGACGAAGATGCATTCATTAATCTAATAATAAAAGGAAAGCTCAGATTATCGTTAGCTTACGTCGCTGCTGCCACACTTTATTCAAAGCTCTCCAAGTGAAGAACTTTGCACAGCCAAAGCCACGTCTGACAGCTAACGCGGTGGTGATGCGGGCACCTAAGCGCAGCACGAAGCTGCACACATGGGCTGCATGTGCTCTGAGAACAAAACGCAGCACTTCAGGGATTCCATTGTTTCTTTTGCCATAATTACTAACAAATGCCAAAGCTATTGTACAACAAGGCCAGCTGCTTCGGCAAAACTTAACTCTTGCGTTTGGCTTTTGTTGTTGTTTAGCCGGTTAGGCGTGCGTTTCCTTTGTCACCTGGACTCACTGGCGTAACTCAAAACCACAAACCAGGATCATTTTCACTCCATTTCTACTGATTCTAGCACTACTTTTGTATGAAAGAACATTTTAAATTATGAGAAATCCACAGCTTTTTGTAGTTGTTATCAAAAAGGCAGACTGTAAGGTTTCTGATTAAGTGTGCATTTGTCTGTTAGCAAAATACCCTTACAAACTATTGCACAAATTCAACTGATTAATGTAACCCAGTTCAATTCTGTTTGTAGATATAGCACCAAGTCAGAACAGAACTCAGCTCAGGGCACTGAACAGAATCCAAGATGGCTGCCACACCCAGCAGCCCCTAAAAAAATTGTGTTTGGTAGTAGCTGAGAGTCATTTACAACACATACTCCAAGTGCAACTCACTGCACGAGATCACTGCTTTAAAATGAGCTAGCCCCGCTTGTCTGTTAGCATAATATCTAATGCCTTTAGAACGTAATCACGTGCATCAACTCAAGACAAGATGGCCACCACAGCTAATCCACATCAGCCCAGCACTAAAACAGCTACAACTCAGCCAGGTTTACAGACACAGAGCTAAAGTTTGATGTGGTAGTAGCCGAGAGTCACCCCCAACTCGTGCTTTGACACGTCGCAATAATTTACAAGATTAACTCTGTCGTTTCTCAACACAAGATAATCTTAGTCTGAAACATCTGGCATGACAGGTACACAGAGACCTTAAGTAAAAAAAAAAAAGAGAAATCCACGCTTAAAAAAAAAAAATAAATAAATAAAAGTGAAAAAAGTGTCAAGGAGCAACAACTTGAATTGTTTTACAGCAAGCTCAACCAGTCGTTCTGCAGAGACAAGGTCCTGAGTGTTCCTTACTGTTCAAAGGCTAATCCAGCAGGAAGAGAAGTCACAGCACAATTCATCTTTCTTTTAAAAACTTACCAAGTATGATAATTACTCCTACTTTTCTTTAGATAGTTATTCCTCCAACCAGGCAGTGAGCTGAGCCTCACGTGTAGAACACCATATGGGCAGCAGGGTGAACTGAGGACACACACACACACACACACACACACACACACACACACACGCACACATACCGTGGCAAACACAACTTCGCATTCAGAATCCAGGAGACATTTTTCACAGCTGTTAAATCTCTTGGCCAGAACGTGTCCTTTAAGTGGAGAAACTCAGGTTTAAATGTTTGTTGTTGCTTTTACCAGACTAAAATTGTCCTTATGGTTTTAAAACATGGACAAAAATAACTTGTGAAACGTCCTCTGGTCAAGTTGTTACATGACGGCTCCGTGGGGCTGAAGAAATAAAGACAGTTTTCCCAGCAGAATGCACATATCGTTGTTGAAGATAGAACACGTGCAGAAAGAAGTTACATTTTACAGACGTATGATATTACAGAGCATAAATAAACAATGAATCGGCCTAGTTGGATGCTCGTTTTGTATATTTAAAATATCCGTGCCTAGCTTTGTAGCTTTGATAATGATAGTGAGTTTCAGAAGACTCCATAAGGTTTTCTCCGGGAACAAAAGCTTGCCGGGCACTTTTCTTCGCTCTGAATGTTGCTTTCATTACGCATTCCTGTGATACTTTCAGGGAGGGAAGATTCCAAAACAAAAGTCCTCTAACGACCGAAATCCAGGAAGTATTTCACGTCTGAAAGTTATAAAGCTGCAAGTGATACGTTTTTTTTTTCTTCTTTTTTTTTCTTAAGTTCAACCTTTTTTTTTTTATTTGACTGACGGAGAATTAAAATGAAGAATTGAAAAATAATTCATGAGTGAAAAGAACTTCTGCCTATCTAAAACAATCCAAGTCTTTTCTGAGCCATCCCATTTACATTTTTTTTCAGCTACTTTTAGCTTTTTCCAGCTGTTTTGAGCTCTTTTCAGATTATTTCTGTAACTACAACATTTCTGTGCTTCTTCTAGCTTCTTTCTGCTAATTTCAGCATGGTATGTTCCTTTCAGCTGATTTCTGAAAGTTTCAGCTTTTTTTTTTTTTTTTTTTTTGCTATTTGCTAAAAAGCATATAGCTGTTTTATGCAAATTTGTGCTTTTTCAGCTAATTCTATATTTTTTGCACTCAACTTTTTACAGCCTAATTCAGCAAAAATGTGCTCTCTCCACTTTCTTCTTGTAATCTCAGCTTCTTTCTGCTTTTTCAGCTACTGTTCAGCTGTTTTCTGCTAATTTTAGCTTAGATAATTTCCACTTTTTTGTGCCCATTTCTGCTTCTTTCAGCAAACGTGTTCTTTCTGCTTTCTACTGCAAATTTAAACACGTTTACCTTTTCAGCTACCTTTTTTTTTGCATTTTTTTAGCTAATTTCGACTGTTTTCAAATTACTGTAATTCGTTTTTTGTGGTAATTTGCTAGTTTCCGCCTAATTAATTTATTTCAGCTAATTTCAGCTTGTTGTGCTCCTTTCAGCTTTTATCTGCTAGTTTCAACTTTATCTGCCCTTTTAGCTACTGTTCAGCTGGTTTTTTGCTTATTTCAGCTTTTTATAGATAATTTCCACTTTTTGTGCCCATTTCTGCTTCTTTCAGCAAATACGTTCTTTCTGCTTTCTACTGCTAATTTAAACATGTTCTACCTTTTCAGCTACCTTTTTTTTTAAATAGCACTTTTAGCTAATTTCAGAAGTTTTCAAATTAATTCAAGTTTTCGTGGGAATCTGCTACTTTCAGCCTAATTTATTTATTTCAACTAATTTCAGTTTGTTGTGCTCCTTTCAGCTTTTATCTACTAGTTTCAGCTTTATCTGCCCTTTTAGCTACTGTTCAGCTGTTGTTGCTTATCTCAGATTTTTATAGCTAATTTTCACTTTTTTGTGCTCATTTCTGCTTCTTTCAGCAAACGTGTTCTTTCTGCTTTCTTCTGCTAACTTAAGATTGTTCTTTTTCAGCTCCTTTTTTTTTTCTTTTTACTTTTTTTAGCTAATTTTGGCTGTTTTCCGATTAATTCAAGTTTTTGTGGTAATCTCTGCTACTTTCAGCCTAATTAATTTATTTCAGCTAATTTTAGAATGTTATGCTCCTTTCAGCTTTTATCTGCTAGTTTCAGTATTTTTTTTTTTTTTTTTTTGCTATTTAAAATACTATTTAGCTGTTTTATGCTAATTTTAGTTTTTAAACTAATTCTACATTTTTGGAGCTCATTTCAGCTCTTTCTGCTTACTTCTGGTAGTTAGGGCTTCTTTCTGCTTTTTCAGCTAATTTTCAGCTATTTTTGCTAATTTCAGCTTTTTTTAGCTAATTTCCTAATTTTTGCACTTATTTCTGCTTATTTAAGCCTTATTCAGCAAATATGTGTTCTTTCGGCGTTATTTTACTATTTTAGGCGTGTTCTTCAATTTCAGTTATATTTCAGGGTCATCAGCAAGCATTCGCACTGCATTTTCACAGGAAATACATAGTTTATCCCTTGAATTATGTTTACCTTGTCTTATAGGCAAAGCTGTTCGTTTTCTACCTTCATCAGAACTCAGTGTTGTCAAATCTGCAACATTTTCTCAAATCTTCTATATGATTTGGCTGCAGCATTTTTGATTGGGTGATTTGTAATGTTTACAAAAAAAAGGGGGGTAAATGTGAGAAAAAGGAACGTTTACGTGTGAAAAAAGGTGTTTGCAGGTAGAATGATCCAAGACAGAGCAATCGCAGCCAGGAAGGAGCTGCAGCTGCCAAAATAAATTCCAGTTTGCAAAATCTCTCTCTTTTTTTTTAAATCCACCAAGGTTGAGCTGGCAACTAGATCACTCGTGGAAATTTGACTATTGTCAAAGCATCTAAAGCAAATAAAAACGATGGCATTTAATTGTTTTTCTATGACACCTCACAGGTAAGTTTTAGGTCGCCATGGAAACGCAATTGTAGTTGCGCTTCGGTCTGACGTGGCGTTAGCCTTGAGTTATTTTTGAGACTCTTTTAATGGGAATAAAATTGAATGGAAGTCATTGCGACAAAAGGCAAAAAATTTAAACCCTAATTGGGTTTTTATTTTATATTCTATAAACTCTGAAAGGAACGGTTTTCCCAATTTCTCTCTTTTATTTAAATGAAGCTGAGTTCACCTGGGTCAACGAGGCCTTTTCTGCCGACAACAAATGTTTCACCTTAAAGACTATTAAAGGCTTACAGGCTCCTCTGCAGGTAATTTAAGACTTAGAAACTTCTAGACGTGCGCCTGAAAACAGAACGACGCGTTTAGCCCGTCTTTTTTTTTGTTGTTCGGACAAGTTTTACAAGTTGTCAGAATGGATAAAAAAAATTTAAATAAAAGAACGAGTCATTTGAGACAAAGAGGGGCCAGCAGGTGACGAGCAGTCGTTGCATCGACGGATCTCCCAAAATGGCTGCCAAACATGTTCAACTGTGCAAAGAATTCAACTCTTTTTTTGTGTGTGTGTATATAATTTGAACATGCATTTGCCTTCATCTGCAAACCTGCAGGGCTGCCAGTAGAGTTTGACTAAATGTGATCATTTGAGTAGAGCGCTTCTATTCTGCAACAAAAATTCCTCAATTTTCAGAACGTCTGTGTTTTTTTCCAGCTCTCTCTGGAGGGAACGAGCGTCCCTATGGAAGCTGCTCGCTCCCATTCTGTAACAGAACGCACAGGCTTAAAATATATATATTTAAAAAACACACACGATGAACATGTATAAATTGAATTATTTAGGCTGCCAGTGTGAGCAGGTAACAGCTCGAGGAGGATGAAGCCAGAGATTTGGCTTTGCCAACAGAGTGATGTCTCTATCCTGTTTGGGCAACATTCAACGTGCACTTCAAAATGATTTGGAATGCTCGTCTGCCATCTGCGTGCAGAACAACACGATTGTTTGCTTTTCTTTCTTTTTTTTTTTTTTGTCGTTCCCAAAAAGCATGTACACTTTCACACTTTTTTTTTTCCCCCACTTGAGCAAACTCAAGTGATCAGGTTTGGACGAGGGTGTGAACGCGACAAATATCAGTCAGAGACAATTCCAAAGTGAGCGCCGCTAACGCTTTGTGACAGTTTCAAACAGTGGATTGAAGGGAGGGGGACAAACACAGAAGAATCTGGATTAATATCACCCCCCCCCCCTCCACTGCCTGATGTGTTGTCCTTTTTCCAGGTCTCCTTGATGTGCACGCGCTCCCTGAAATATTCATCACAGTGTGAGGGTGTTGGCTCAAGAAGGTGAAACAGTCCACCTGAGAGCCACAGTCCCTGGACTCTGCAGGGTGGTGGTGGTGGTGGGGGGGGGGGTCTTTCTGCTCCACGTCACGCTCAGCTCCTTCCACGCGCGTCCATTCACAAAACAAGCGACCAAGGCAAGCCTATAGGAGCCCGTGTAGGTTCTGTGGGACATATCAGTGCGTGAAGGCGGAGAGAGGAAGTGATGGCAGCCAAATTCAAACAGGGATATAATTAAAAGACGTGCACGCGCGCACACACACACACACACACCAGCATCCCCTTCCTCCTCCAGCCGAACCAGTGATCCATCCAGCTCCCCCCCAACTTCTTGAACCTGCTGCCGTGCATGTGACCGAAGCTCGGGGACATCTGCACGCGCATCCACCCTCCACCCAACACACACACACCTCAAAGAGCAAAAACGTGTGACACATAAACTCCCCGTGACCCTCTCCGTGCGCGTGACACGCTGCTCCACCTTTTCGTCCTCGTTCCAGTTTCATCTTTGATTTGAGTTTTTTTTTTTTAAAGGAAGCCAGGAAGCGCGCGCGCGCGCTGCTCATGAATATT
>JARVGQ010000390.1:31754488-31764603 GCA_031762355.1 Hypsolebias martinsi | reverse complement strand
AATCCCACCACCTCTGCTTTCCGTCTCCATCCTCTTCTTTTCACATTCACCCCATCTCTTCTTCTTCTTTTCCTTTTATTTCTTGTTGCCGTGGAAATCAGCTCGCCTTCTCCATCTCTCCATTCTTTTCTCCCTCTCAGACTTAACTATACTGAGACCACCCTCTCCTCTCCTCTCCTCACCCGTTCCTTCGCTTGCTCTCTCCATCACTTCCCTGTGGCCCTCCCCCTCCCTTTTTTTCATGTCCCCCCCCTCCCTGCATCCTCTCTTTCCCTCGCTGGCTCAGTCAGTCAAAGAAGAGACTCACGGAAGGAGAGAAAAGGGGGGAAAGGCAGGACGAGAGTGAGAGCGCAGGAGCGGGGCAGGCTGGGGAGAGGGGCGTGGGGTCTCAGCCCTCTGTTGTGGGGGGGTTGGGGGGGTTGAGATACACCCCAATATTTTGTTCTAAGTACCATGGACTGCCTCTGCATTGTGACTACAAAGGTAAGCCCACCTCTCGTGTCTTCTCTGTGTCTGTGTGAGGGACTGAGCGCTGGAAGAGACCACGGAGGAGCTCAGCTCCCTTTGATGAAAGAACTTCATCAGCAGGACACTTCATTTACCGTCCATCACAAAACATCAGCAGCGCTTGAATCCTTTGCTGGGCTCTGAACGAATCAGAGAGCGCTCAGGATAACTGAGAGGTGTGAACGTCTTGTGATTCCCCCCCCCCCCCATCTGGTTGACCCTCTCTCCCACTCTCTCTGCAGCTTCGACTCCGTCATGCTTTGTGAGTTTAGAAACAGGGGGCTGGATGACCTGCGTGGACGTGAGCGGCAGAGAGCCAGGGTTTAAGGTTGGCTGTGTGCAGGCAGGGCTTTGTGTCAGATCCAGGGGCTGCAGAACACGTCAGGACGAGACCATGGGTGGGCAGCAGCACTCTGCCCGCCATCCTGTATTTACCACGTTAGAGCTGTGCACACATCTGCATCTCACACAGCCGCTGAGCAGCGTGTCGCGTCATTTGCATGTGCTCGACATCAGCAGCATCCTCCCCGCTTCGCTCCATGAGCTCATCCTAGAAATCGGCTAACAAAGAGGAAACTGGCTCCTCTGTGACGCCGTGTGACACCTGACACACTCTGAGCTGCAGGCCATCGAGCATCCTGGTCACTTCACACTCGGGGAGTCAAAAACAAGCGAGCAATGCGCTCAAACACCTGCACCTGAATCCTGCTTCAGCAGGAAGTGATGACAGAAAAGTCGGAAACGCACAAAGGCAAGCGAAGGCAGCAGAGATCTGATTTTTATTTTTATTTATTTTTTTAATCCTATTTGTACATGTTTGGTGTGTTTCAAGCACAGACGTGAGTGCAGCTGGTGCTTTCGGATGTGTTACATAAACGTGTGCTGAACCGTGGCACGTTCATTTGCTTATCAAGCTCCCTGTTGCCGTGGCAACGGAAATTATTGGTCAGTTAAACCTAGATAAGTAGGTGCAGTCAGATGAGGTGGGAGTTTAACAATGAGGTGCACTAAATGCGTGTGCATTGTACTGAATAGTGAGTCACGTCGTTGCTCTGACAGGCTAACTTTCACGATGATGTGCATTGCTTCTTTAAGCCTCTTTTGGTCAACGATCAAAATCCGGTTGGACAGATTCTTCAAGAAATCGCTTGGAGTTCTAGGAAATTGCCAAGAAAGGGTTCAGTTACTGTTAAACACAAGTCCATCTTATCCTGAGTCCTTCTGATGTAAATGAAAAAAGCAAATCAATAATAAAACTGAATTAATTGAAACATTTCATATCAGATTTAAACTAATGTCATCTCATGATGAGAAATGTGCAAACTGAAAATGACAGTTTTGCACAATCTTGTTCAATGTTGTGACATAGCGCCAAGTGCTTTTGTTAGCACTCGAAGTATGTGTTGTATTTAACTCTCAGCTACTACCACACCAAACTCCAGCGTCATATCTGTGAAACTGACTGTTATAGCCATGTTTGTCTCAGCTGAAGTTCATGTGCTGTGGCAGCCATTTTCAACTTGGCTCCAAAAGTTAGTTGTTCAATTAGCTAACTTTTGGAGTCAACACAATTTTTTCATGTAGTAAGCTTTATTTGTTTACGTGAAAACATAAGTTGAGGTGTGCAATCTTAAAGTAAGCTAATAATTCTTGAAATCAGCTTGTTCAGGAATGCATAATTCTTAATTTGGGTATGTTTTTCTGCACATCAGGTGTGTATTTTCTTGTTAAAAGTCAAATTTTCTGAAATGAAGCATAAAAAAAATCTTAAACAGCTTAATCAAATGGGGCATAACACTTAAATTAAGGTGTAAAAATCCTAAAATAAGTAAATAATTCAAGAAAAACAAGTTCAAAAATGTATAATTTTCAATTTGGGTAAAGATCAGGGTCTCTGTCCTTGTTATAAATCAAATTTGCTTAATGAAGCATACAAAATCTTAAAATCAGCTTTGTTACGTGGACATACTTAAATTAAGGTCTAAGACCTAAAATAAGCAAAAATTCTTAAAATCCGCTTGTTCAAAAGTGCATAATTCTCAATCTTTCCTTGTTACAAGTCAAATTTTCTTAAATGAAGCCTAAAAAATATTAAAATCAGAATAATGATGTTTGGATAACATTCATTCTAACACAAATTCTTAAGGAAAAGCTATCTTTGCTTGTAAGAAGTGCAATTTTCTCTAAGTTTGGATAATTTTGTTTAGTTTAAATGCACACAGTAGTCAGATTAATTTGCTAATTTTAAGAATTTCAGCCAAGCAAGCTTACCCCACTGACAGAATCTTTTCTGCAAAATATAAAAATTTGGTCACTCTTACAAATATTTGGATTATTTCAAGTAGTGTAGTTTTTGCAGTGTACATTTAATAATTACTTTCCTTGAAATCCATCTAGTGGTTAGTAATATTTTGCTAACAGACAAACAGGGTTTACTACAACAGTTTTAAGCAAAGATGTCATCCAACGTGTTGCGCTCAAATAATGCATCGAGGACGATGCTCACCTACTGCCACATCAAATTTTAGGCCTATATTTTCAAAACTGAGCCATGTTTGTATTTGCCAAGATCACTTTACTGTGGCGGCCATCTTGAATCAGACTTAGACCAGACGTCAATCAGGATGCCTCCAAGTGCTTCTGAAGGTTTCTTTACATTCCACTCACTGATGGTGAAGACAAACGAACACGAGCACAAACATCACCGCTCCGCCTTCTCCTTTGGCGGCGGGGGATAAAAGGGACGCTGTGAGTTAAAGAGCACAGTTGGTCACCGTGGATGTTTCGCCAAACTTGTTCCAGACTCCTGCGTCGCTTTCAAAGTGAGAAAAGACTTACTGTAAAGCTGGCAGGGAAGACACCACTTTTGCCAAGAACTTGCGAGACAGATGGTCAGTTTATAATAGAGAAAGTTTTTGTGTTAGAGGACGCGCCGACGGATCATTAAAGCAGAATCAACCAATGAGCTGTGTGGACGCGTTTTCTACAACTATAAATACGTCCTGGTAGTCATTTAGTACACAGAGTACTACACAACGACCAGTGGGGATTCAAACATTCACAAGTTGAATGAATCCCGGAGGGATTTGCAAATTATTTAGCGCATTCCTTTAACTGTGAGTGATTAAAGTTTAATGGGGGCTGGCTGCATTGCAGGTGAGGAGTGTGGCTTGCCGTCATGTAGCAGATGATGGGCGAGCGGCTCCCCGAGTGAGCTGTTCCCTGACACCCACGTGCTGTAGAGCAGGTTATGTGAACAACGCCGCTTCCCTGCGAAGGTCCTGCGCACAAACGTTCACTGTGTGGGTGAACGCACAATGAGCCAGTGAGTGACAAACGAATTAAAGCACTATTGTGCCTTAAGTGGTGATTTTTGATAACAAAAATTACCAATACAAAAGAAAGTTTCCCGGCCTAAAGGGCACCCCCCCCCCCCCCCCCACTGAGTTTGGACCTTCTGGAGGAGAGTTCACCCTCGGCCTTCAGTGGAGTGTTTTAAAAGGACACAGAGACAGAATGAGCACATTTTTGTGGAACAAACGCAAATGTTTAAGGCAAGAATATGTTGATTTATCATGCTTAAATTGAAAAAAATATATATATTTCTGGGACGAGTGTTGATGTTTGTGTCTTTTGAAAAAAATCCACTTTTAAGCATCAAAAACTAGCATGTTTTTTAGTTTAAGGTGTAATTTTTAGGAGTTGGAAGAAAACTTTTCCCATACCACTTCAAAGTAGAGGTTCAGATTTTATGAAATGAGATTTTTACAATTAAATTTGATCTTTTTTCTTATATAAAGCCCATTCGACAACGTCCGTTTAGAGAAATGGACTTTATTTTAGTCTAAACAGACAAGCTAACAGCTAGTTTTAGACTATCTCAAGCCAATGTTGAATTCGAGAGTTTAATAGCTGTTGATTTGTACGATATTTTTAAAACCTGTTTACCATTGTTAGTTTGACAGTGCAGTACACAGTGATACTGGCAGGAATGGCCTGATGCTCCTGCTGGAAATGCTCCAGCTACCCAGGAATTTCAGCTACAGCTGATCAGCTAGCTACAGCAACAACTATTCATGCTTTCAAACATCTACAGAACTCTATATAAACGATCAGTATGTCCCCCCTCGCTGAGATATTTGACTAATGAATGTTTGTAGCTTTGGAGACGAGTCAGGACTGGGATTGAACAGAGAATGTGAGTAAACCTTAATGGTTTTGGTGCAAGACATTTAAGTGGGAGTTACACTGTGGAGAAGAACAGAGGGAGGATTTTTTTTTTCTTGTCCGAGGCGGTGCAGAGTGATGGATCCTGGAGAGAGGAGGGAGCAGTTTTATTCACCACCAGGAGCAATAGTGGAGTCGGCATGGGGGGGTGGGGGGTGGGGGATTCGGGGTTCAAGGTTCAAGGTTCTTTATTATCATTCGCATCACATGTGGTACATGAGATGGAATGAAATTGTGTACTCAAGGTCCCAGTTACACCCAAAAATAGTCAAATAAAAAGTATAAAAAGAAACAGTATATAAAGATCTAAGATATACACTAAACAATAATAATGTAAAATAATACAGTGTATTAAACAGCAGCCTGATTGTGGCCTTAGTCACCATAGATTACTCTTCTGCCACCCCAGTCATTTGAGAAAACTATGGCTTTAAGCAATAAAAAGCTAGAAAGCATAGTCTTCTCAAATGATTGTGGCAGCTGGTTTACATATACTTTGTACAGTACTGTATATCAAGTTCAAGTATCTATATTGTCATTCACATCACATGAGGTACACGGGGTGGAACGAAACTGTGTACTCAAGGTTCTCGTTACACCCCAAAATAGCAAAAATATAAAGTACAAAAAGAAACAATATATAAGGATCTAAGCTATGAGCTAAGAAATATGCTAAACTAAGAATACGCTTTGAACTAGTGGTACAAAAGCAATGCGCCGAACAACAGCAGCACGAACACGAGTCTGTGTGAACAGATGAGTATGAATAAATACAGCAGCATGAAATAAATCTGCAGCATGAGATCAGCAGCATGGATGATCAGCAGCACATATCAACAATCAGAGTGGCATTACAGTGATTTTTTTTACACTAATAATGTAATGTAAATAATACGGTGTATTAGCAGCCCAAGCATGAGTCTGTGGGAGTAGATGGGTATGAATGAATACAGCAGCATGAGACGGTCAGCTTCACGAGATCAGCAGCATGGATAATCAGCAGCACAGATAAGTCACATAACACCAATTAAGGTGGCATTCCAGTGGTTTTCTTATTTGTGTTTCCCTTACAGTGATTATCCTGGTTAGGGATTTATTAGTCTAACAGCTTCAAGGGAGAAGCTATTCTATATAAATGGCATTGGCCATCTTGGACTTTGTCTTGCAAGCCAATTTTTGATAGTGACCTTTCATACACCTAGATGCAGCCGTTTGCCTAAATGGAAGTTGATACTTTACTTGTTTCTTAAGTATTCATGCTCACAAGATAAACAGAGGGCATTTCCAATTCCCCACTTCGTTTGGCAATGGAATACAAGTACAACATAATGCGACTTTCACTATGATGTGAAAGTTTCTAAAATTTTTAAGGCTGGAGTTGTTTAAAGACATAAAGGAAATACTTTGGTTTTAGGTCCTCTCACATTAATTCAATTTAATTCAGTTCATTTCTATCGTGCCAAGTCACAACAGAAGTCGTCTCAGAACACTGAACAGAAACATTCATACATAAAAGTGAGTTAACGTTATTTATCTGAGGAGAAGACTGATTTGAGTTTAACTCCATCACAGACTCTCATCTTAAGCAAGCATGAAGGCGACAGTGGAAAGGAAAAACTCCATCACGAGGAAGAAACCTTTAGCAGAACCAGGCTCAGGACAAGCAGCCATCTGCTTCTACCGGCTGAGTTTGAGAGGAACAGGAAGGAGGAACAGATACACAGTGGCAGGTCAAGAATCACATGTTAAGAGAGAAATAATATCAAATGAAAACTATTCAATTTTAACAATTCATTTGAGGAAATGTGGTGAATTTGTCATCTAGTAGTCTAATCCTATAGCAGCATGATAAGCCAACCCTAACTATAGGATTCATCAAAAAGGAAAGTTTTAAGTCCAGTCTTAAAACTGGACAATGTGTCAGCCTCATGGACAGAAACTGGAAGTTGGTTTCACAAGAGAGGAGCCTGAGAACTGAAAGATCTTCCTCCCGTTCTGTTTGTGGAAACTCTAGAAACCACAAGTAAACCTGCAGTCTGAGACTGAAGTACTCTGATTGTAAATTATAAAACAGTAAAGATCTTTAATTTAATATGGAGCTTGGTTGGTATGTTAGAACGAAGACATTAAATTATGTTTTGAATTTGACAGGGAGAGATGGAGAAATGCTAAAACTTTAGAAATATGATTCCTAATTTTTTCATATCTTCTAACAGCTTGGTCTAATAAAGTTGTAGCTGATTAACTGTTTTTCTTCCAGGCATCATCTCTGCAGTGTTGTTCACCGTCCTGTGCATCCTGGTGCTTGTGATCCGTCACATGTTCCATCACAAAGGTTCCTACCACACTAACGAAGCCAAGGGGGCGGAGTCAGCGGATTGTGCCGATGCAGCCATCATTGTAAATGACCCAGCCTTCACCGAAACCATCGATGAGAGCAAAAAGGAGTGGTTCATCTGAAACTTGAAAAACAGATCCCCCCGCCCCCACCATTCCGAAGGAATTTAGTGGAACTTGAAGGATTCATTAGTTTATTTGAAAACTTTTTTTGCACAACGGACCGAGTGGGTGTTAAAGCACAGTTTGGCAGAGCCCATGTGATCAAGTGATTTATTTTTTATGAACAGTGCATCAACGTGAACACATTTACAGGAAAGTGCCATAAAATGATCGGCCTTGAACTGTGCGAGGTTTCTTGAGCTCGTCTTTTTATATTGTTGTTTCAGTTTATGTTAAGTTATTTTTTAATCATATTTATTACATCAGTCTATTTTAAAATTTCAGGTTTTATCTTTATTTATTTATGTATTTATTTATTTACATCAATCAATATCTGTAGTTTTCATCGATGGCATTGATGGTAGTAATGGGTTTAATAAATCGAATAAATCTACATGTCTGTAGCAATGCTCAAAAAACTAAATGTTTTTATTGTGATTTAGAATGTTTTTGCCTTATGTTTAATCAGTAATGTTCAGGCCTAGTTTTTAGCTTTTAGGATGAAGTTGGTGTGTAGTTTCTGTAAGAGAGATGCAGCTTTGTATGTTTAGACAAATTTGCTGCTTTTGTTTTGATCCTTCTTGCAGCTAATGGACACAATGATTGATCGACTCCTTTAAGTTGTTTTCACATGAGTTGGTTTTCAGACCAGGCAAATGTAACAATCCTGTTACTCTTTCCCTGACCTGCCTGACATGGATCAGGACAAGCCTTGGGCGTGAAGTATTCATGGCGCTGCTACGCTCTCAGCACTCACCATCATAGACTTTCTAAGATTCTCCTTAACCATGGCATGCCATTAACTCCAGTTTGTCTCCAAAATTTACTTCCTCTAACTGCTTCCTCCTGGCTCATATTCACAAACAGCTGGAATTATATGTTGGTGCAAACACTGGTCCAGTTCAGAAGGTGTGGGCAGTGATTTTGTAGAATTCAGCAGAATGCACGTATCCTTCCTGCACACTCTGTGCTCCTTAAAGTATCAGATGAGTCATGTTCATAACAGCGATTCTAAAATAATACACTTTAGGCTTTAATCTTCACTGCCTCCTTATTTGCACTTAATACATTTTAAAGGGAGGGGAAGTCAGAGATGGTCATCACTGTATGTTCCCATAGAATGATTAAATTAGTTATCTGCATTTAACCCATCACACCTGAGATACACCCAGGTGGAGCAGTGGGCAGATATGTAAACACCCAGGGAGCAGTTACGAATTGGGTGTCTTGCTCAGAGACACCACCACGTGGGGTTGGCTGGGAGTTGAATCACAACTTTCTGGTCCCAGGTCAGCTGCCCTGCCTCTACCCTATCTCAGCCCCTAAAACAAGCCCATCTGGACCACAACATGCACACAGAGCACCCTCTCTGCTGCAGTGAGCTAAAATCAGAACAAAATTTAAAATCCTGAATATTAACAGTTTACTCAATGGTTTGAAAATTAAAAGACATACAGACCAGAAACATGCACATTCTATTACCTGATAACTAGTGGAGTGAGTGGCTGTGTGTGTGTTTGTGTCCCTGTGATGGACATGTGACCATTACCTCGAACACAATGACCAGTGCAGATCAGCACCAGCTCCCTGTGACCCCGCACCCACAAAGAAAAAGGATGGATATTTTCTTGACATTCTACAGTGGAACTGAAGTTTGAAATGATTGCCTGACCTTGAACTTCCTCACTTTTCCTTCACAGTACCAACTCTCAGGAGGCCAGAGAGATTTAACCCTACATGTGTGTTGCAAACACCGTTAATTAATATCATAAATCTGGGAGGGTTTTCCTCGCAGATACAAATCTAATATAGCTAAAAGTATTGAGTTACGCTAGCTGGTTTTGTTTCCACATTTTCAGAATCACAGTCATGGCCAGAACCCAAGGCCAGCATGGCCAGTACTACAAAATAAGATAACTAAGGCACACCGGCTCCCAGACCCTACATCTGAAGTCCACTGCCACTGCACTTCACCTAGTACCCCAATGTCTCCACCATGACACTAACCCCCCAATTGAAGATTTGTGCATGTTCAGAACCATCATAGAATCATCACGTTTAATGTGGAGCCTGTTGCAACAATTTTCTCTCCTCACACTAAAGAGTTGTGGAATTTAACTTCTTAAACCGATGCAAGTCAGACTATTACAAGACTTTGCAAACACAGCAGACTTTTTACTGACAAGAGCCCTGATGAGTGAAGGAAGATTTAGGAAAAACATCTGGATTGAACACCTTTCATTCATCTGATGGTCTGTAACACCATGTTTTGTAAGTTCTGGCTGAGACCAGAGCCAGTGTCCTACTTGTGGGTTCTGACTAAAACTAAAGGGACATTCTGGTCATTTTTGGTAATAGACCCGAGGCTGTTTATTACTATCCACTTGGTAAAGAAACTGAAAGTTAAACTGGGTTTCTTTTTCAGAAATTGATCCTGTCTAACTCGGAATGCTAGGAAACACCTTGTAACTGCAACTTTCTTCCCTTCACTGACTACAGTGACACTATTTACATGAATGCCCTACAAGCACCCTGCAGAGGTTGGACGCTGTCTATTACGGTGCATTAAGATTCATAACTGGATGTAACTACCATACCCCCCACTGCACCCTGTATTCTGAATCTCAGAAAATTAGAATATTATTTAAGACCAATAAAAATAAAGCAGATTTTTTTTAGAAATGTTCGCCAACTGAAAAGTATGAACATGAAAAGTATGAGCAAGTTCAGCACTCAGTACTTGGGGCTCCTTTTGCCTGGATTACTGCAGCAATGCAGCGTGGCATGGAGTCCATCAGTCTGTGTCACTGCTCAGGTGTTTTGAGAGCCCAGGTTGCTCTGATAGTGGCCTTCAGCTCTTCTGAATTGTTGGGTCTGGTGTA
>JARVGQ010000390.1:31675633-31688096 GCA_031762355.1 Hypsolebias martinsi | reverse complement strand
TTTACCACTGCAGCACACACTGGATATCCTTATGTTTAAGGCTGATTTCAAAACAAAACTCCATTAAATCATGTCATGTGGACCAGTTTCTTTGAGGGAGGAATGTTATTGTCTGGGAGGCACTACATATAGTACAGTATTGCGAGGGAATGCAAAAACGTTTGAGTGGGAACGCAAAGGTAAAAAAAAAAAAAAAAAAAAAAAAATCCCCCATGTCCTTTCCGGGGCTCCGTAGTTCCAGTCCAGAAAAACACTCATCTTGGAAACTACAAGCATCAGCTCCCTCAGCAACTATGGGAGTCACTGGCGTACCATTTGTTTTACTTTTTAGTTTGTGTTTTTATAGAGAAAATCTGAAAATAAAATTTTGCACCAGATTCTTGATTTGTCTCTGAAGTTATTTAAA
Source organism: Hypsolebias martinsi (assembly GCA_031762355.1). Classification (NCBI taxonomy): domain Eukaryota; kingdom Metazoa; phylum Chordata; class Actinopteri; order Cyprinodontiformes; family Rivulidae; genus Hypsolebias; species Hypsolebias martinsi. Next base: position 31,687,690 of record JARVGQ010000390.1, on the reverse strand, counting down.
ATGAATAGCTCTTCAGGCCCTGACGAGAGTGAACTTCACTGATGCTGCAGCCAGTCAGAGACGTAAATTTTCAAGCATGATGCAAACATCCCGATTCTTTTGTCTAAAACAATTAGAGGCAGCGAGCATTTAAAGATCAACTTTATATTTTAAATCTCTAATCTATATATGACAAATGTGCCTTTTCTTTGATTCAGGCCACATCTTGTAAATACAGGGTATAAAATCCATTTTGACCACTGTCAGCTGCTTTTATTTCATGTTTCAATTGACCAGTTTTCCTATCCAACCAAAGAAGAGCTGCAGTTTTGAAATACTCAACAAAATCTAAATATGTTCAGTAAAACACGCATTAGGCAGAGTTACAATTCACCATTTCATTAAAAATGACTACGGGGCAGGAGTGTGAGCTGGTTTATCTTTAACGCGTGGCCGTGTTAGCTGTTTGTGTGTCAGAGCTGTCAGGTCTGTGGAGGGCTCCAGCCTGAATTCAGACACCGCTCTTTGCTGCTGTCAGCACTTTTAGCTGCAGATTCTTTCATATTAAACAGTGTGGAGAGGAGCAGGTGGAGTTTTCCGTTCAGCAAAGTACCGACTGGATCAGTGTCTTTCGAACTCCCTGCGTTAGTTATGCTGATGATGAGAGTAAATCCTAAAAAGAAAGGAAACAGAATATAGCTAACTTAAATTAAACAAGTGTCCAAGGCCTGTGCTTAGAAGTTAAAATGATAATTCAGGTCTTGTGAAATGGTTTCGGTGGAAAAGTTTACTAGCAGTTAATAGCTTACCTGTTGTAGACAGGTCTTTAAATGGCCTGAGTTTGGGGAAATTGAGCGGCTTCAGATGTTATCAGCCCATTAAATGGCCGTTACTGGTTGTTATCGTTCCCATATGTAGCGGTCAGACTGTACCGACTACCTCCTACTAAGCTTAAAGGTATAGTATTATCGGGAAATCTGTGTTGCCAACTTAGCAGCACTGTTGCTTTGTTTAGTAAGTACTCTAGTGACAAATGCAATACATTTTTCTGGTCATCAAAGTTCATGCTCAATCATCCAGGTACAAAATCCAATAATGGTCAATCAGGTCATCTAGACAGTTTCTTTTTTGTGGAAAGACGTTTCGCCCTCACCTTATCACCAGCAAACTGGTTGGTCCACTAAAGGAGTGTGCTGCTTAGTGGGAAAAACAGTTTACTTGGGACTTCTCAGACTGACAAAGCCCTCCGGATAGAGAGCAAAACGTTTTTTCACACAAAAACAGAAACTGTCCAGATGACCTGATTGACCATTATTGGAACGTTTTCTGGTGTTTCAGTCTTTTTGAGATACCAACGTGAAAACACTTATTGCTGTTAGTCTTGTCAATGAGCAGCAGGTACTTCCAAGAGCCCCTGCCCCATCTTAAAGCGCTCATATTTGGACCAGGCCGATCAGCATCCATCCCTGGTGCAGTTAGTGCAGAAGATGTTCCCCCTATCGCGTGTGGTCTGCAAATCAATTGTCCATCCACAAATGTAACATGTCTTTGTCTAAAATTTATCATTGCACTAAAATAACTCCCAAGTGTCTTTTTTGGTAGTCCCAAACCCAGATAATGAAGGAAGGCTGAAATTGTGACATATAAATACAGTAATCCCCTGAGAACTACACTTTTTTCTCATTCCTTCAATTGAATTCCTCTCCTACAGCCTCCATTACAATTGGACCATGGCTAGTTTGGAAATGATTGACCTTTAGCCACTTTTGGGACAGCCAAACGTTACATTCTTTGCTGAGGAGTTGGCAACAATTGTAGAAATAGTTTTCCTTTGACCACACTGATGAGCTAATGGTTAGTTCAAATGGAGCCAAGACCAAAGTGGATTACTGCCATTTGAAAAAACTCAAGTCTTAAAGATTTCATAGCAATTCATACATATGGTATTTTATAAACCTGTACACTGCTGTTAGTTTTGCCAAACTTGGTCATTAACTTGGAATTCTGAGGGTTTTGTAAGTGCAATTAGCATTAACAGCAGCTGTAATCCAAAAACAACAACAACAAAACTGGATTTCTATTTTGTCATTGAAGACTAGCATAAAGCTAACTGTAGCACTTTTAGTGCAGCCATTTCAAGTTGGGGATTTATATTATTTTGTCAGAACAGCTGTGTAATCTGAAATTACTGACAACAGTGTACAAAAGCATTCACCTTAATATCTTTAAAAAGTTTCAGATTTGGTTGTTTTACTTTTGCAGTGATCCATTTTGGTCTTGACCTTGCTCAGATTAGCTATTAGCTATTAGCTTGTCAACCCAGTCTGGATTAGAGCTGTCATTTCTAACCTGAACCCGACCTGGATTCAGACCCAGCCAGTCCATAATAATGTGCTTAAGGTGCGGGCTGGGTTGGTGTGGGGCTTTTGATTGCATCAGTGGATGCGTGCGGCTGACAATCCAATAAATGGTAACATGGCTTGCCATTTATTGACCTTTATTTATTGACTTTTATCTAACCAGACAAATCCCATTGAGATCACAGATCTCAATTGCAAGGGAGGCCTGGGCCTTGGCCATACTATCAACTGCCACACATGGCCATTTGACCACGCACTGACCGGCCTTGAAAGAGGTAAAAAGTTCAGTTATACTTTAGATGAACTATTGCCAGCGATCCATCAGCCCAAATGGACATTCATTCCACCGCTGCACTCAGCGGACGTGCTCGGCCACCGACCCAAACAGGTGAGATCACAAAATATCCGGCATGTCAGAGTAGGGTCCATGTCTGAATAATGCAGAATGCAGGCAGAAGCAGGGGAAGCATTTAATGCACTTTGACTGCCATGAAAGGACAAACACCCCCTCAGCTCTTATCTTCTGCCCCCTTTCATGTCAGCCGACCAGCAGTCAAAGCTTAATAAGACCCGAACTCTTGCATAAGTGCATAAGTGGATGCCAGGTTGTCCACATATGTGGATGCCAGGTCCTTGGAGGTCAACAATGTCTATTTCTTTTGTTTGTTAGTTTGTTTGTTTGTTAGTTTGTTTGTTTGTTTGTTTGTTTGGGGGATGGGGGGTCGGACCTGTAATTACAGGTGGTCCTTGGTTTACGAATCATCCGGTTTACGAAAATCTGGACTTACATTCGACCCCTGTAAGTCCAGTTACGGTCTAAATGCGTCTTTACGTCATTACTTACGACTTGACTTGACTTGACTTGATTACGCACGCACTTTTATAATGTGTTTATATGTGTTTATAGATGAATGTGTGGTGTAATGTGTTAGCTAACTGTTTGTAAATTAAGTTCTGTGTCAATAAATGGGTGTGCGGCGCAGCGTTGGCATACATTTACATGTATTTTTGCGACATACGGGCAAAATCCGGACTAACGATCGCCACGTGCGATCACTTCCGGGTTACGTTCAAATCGGGTTACGTTCAAATCGGGTTACGTTCAATGCGTGGGAACGGAACTCGAACGTAAACCGAGGACTACCTGTACTGTTAATTCGTCAGATCGGGTGGGGTTCACAAATGATGGATATGGGCTGGGACCAGGTCAGGTCTGATTTTTGGATGTGAATACAACTCTAGTCTGGATTCAACTCTGTTTCTCCAAACTCTGAACCATTTTAAGGGCTATCTACAACATGTAAGATCTTTATTTTTCACACTCTTTCCACTGAACCCCATGTTTAAAAATCCAAACTATCTGTTTAAGGCGGTTGTTTGTCACGCTGTCTTATGTTTTCATTTGTTTGCTTGTCACTCTTCCAATTTCTGTCATCAGTGAGCATCTTTAACAAGCTGAGCGCTCTGAAACATGGGTTGTTTTTTCCACATTTCAACCTGCAGAGCTAAGAAACATGTAGAGGAGACATCTTGGACAGACCCCATCTTTAACTTTCGGATGAGCTAAAGAGGGAGGCTTGGCCATTAAACCTGAACAAATAGCTTTTACCTTTTTTTGGCTCCTAATAATTTGATTAAATCTTCGTGACTTTCAGTCTGTCCTTTCACTTTGCAAAAATGATATTGGGTGTAGTGTTAGTTCAGGACAATGTGTGAGAATAAATGAGCGTGATGTGAGCAGTCGTTCTGCTCCCTGAGAATCACTGAGCTAACAATGCAGCCCTGTCACCGTCTCGTTACGAGTGTGTCCTCATCATCCTTGCAGTGTGTTGGGCCCTTGCCACCATTTGCTGTCAGTGTGGCAGAATATAATTTACTCAGAGGTTTTGAAATCACTGTTGAGCTGGAGGTTTGCATCTAGACTTTGTGAGCCGCCCTTTCACAGCACTGCCAAATACAAGTGCTAACCTAATTAGGCTGGTAGCTACAGCAAAATAAAGCAGCCATTAAGAAAGCATGTCTGAAAACAGCCTATGTTCTTTTTCTGCTCGTTACAGATGAGTATTAACAAATGGCTGTGAAGTGGTGCTTTTTATTCTTTACCAGGGTGACAACTGCAGCAGAACGAGGACTCTGTTATCACCATGAAGAGCAGAAAATGGCCATCGGTCCCGGCTGTGACTGCAGCTTTCAGCCCCATTTCTGAGTTTCTGCCATTAATGTCTTCTCCCTCTGCCTGCAGGGAAATACTCCTCCTGTGGTGGTGAACACTGACACACTCGATGGCTCGCCATACGTAAGAATACTCTTTAACTCTCCTTTTTTAATTTCATGAAGCATTCACACTATATCGGCATCGTTCTCATTCCACCATTTTTGTGCTATTTCAACAAATATTATATCAAAAGTTTCAGCTCATTCAGGAGACGGGTTGGTTTTGGCGCAACTTTTTTTTTTTTTTTTTAATATATATATTTAGACTTTTCTGCAACTTTGTGCCTCAAAGAAAAAGAATTGAGCTCATTTTATATCCTTCAAATCTTTAGAAGTGTTTACAACCTTTTACTGCTCCTTTTACATTTTGTTCTTCTTTCAGCTTCCTTGTGTAAATTTTAACTTTTTCCAGCTACTTTCAGCTAATTTTTGCAATTTTTTAAAATTTATTTTGTGGTCATTTCTGATTCTTTCTACTGCCTACAACATTTTTGTGCTTCTTCTAACTTATTTCTACAAATTTCAGCTTGCTATGCCCCTTTCAGTTTATTTGTTCAAGTTTCAGTTTTTTTCTGCTTTCAGCTACTATTTAGCTGCTTTTATGCTAATTTTAGTTAGTTTTTTTTTTTTTAGCTATTCCATATTTTTTGCATTCAGTTCAACTTTTTCAGCCAAATTCAGCAAAAACATGCTCTCTCCACATCCTTCGGTTAATTTAAGCATTTTTCTGCTTTTTTAGGTACCTATCAGCTGTTTTTTTTTTTTTTTTTTTTTTTTGCTAATTTCAACTTTGTTCAGATCATTTCCACTTTTTGTGCTCATTTCTTTCAGCCTAACTGGGCAAACATCTGTTCTTTCTACTTTCTTCTGCTAATTTAAGCTTGTTCTGCCCTTTCAGCTAACTGTTTAGCATTTTAGCTACATTCAGTTTTTCAGATAATTTCAAGTTTTTTATGTTAATTTCTGCCACTTTCAGCCTTTTTTTCCAACTTGTTATGGTCCTTTCAGCTTTTTTCTGGTAGTTTCTTTTTTTTTTTTTTTTTTTTTTTTTTTTTTTTTTTTTTTTTTTTTTTTGCTATTTCAATCAATATTTAGCTGTTTATGCACATTGTAGCTTTTTCAGCTATTTTTTTGAAGCTCATTTCAGCTCTTTTCGCTTCCTTCTGGTAGGGCTTCTTTCTGCCCTTTCAGGCTTTTCTTTTTTGATAATTCAAAAAAAAAATTTTGTTGCTAATTTAATTTTATAGCTAATTTCCTGATATTTGTGTTAATTTCTGCTTATTTAAACTAAATTAGCAAATATATATTATTTCTGCTTTATTCTGCTATTTTAGGCTTGTTCTTCCATTTCAGCTATATTTCAGCATGTTTTTAGCTAATTTCAGCTGTTTTTCCAGCACGCTCTTCTGCAACAAGCATCCACACTACATTTTCACAGGAAATGCAGTTTCTCTAGTTTAATATGAGATTAGACAAACTGAACTACCTTTTTAATCAGTCCATAAACACACATCATCCAGGTGCATTATCTCTTTTTATAATCTGAAAAATAAGATTTATCTCTTCTAATTAAGCGTCTCAGTTTGACATCCATGTGCTGTAACTGCATGATTCACAGGTTCCTAACGAGGCAGTTTCTAAATTTTGAACCAGTACGTTATTATTGTTTTTTTGGGATGAGAGAATGAGGCTTTGCACTGAAAACCCTGTTTTAAATGGCTACAGTGGCAAGAAGAGTTTGTTTTCTGGGTCAGAAACTGAAACGGTGAAGTTTGGAGTTCCTTAAGTTGCGTCTTCCTTGGGGATTTTCTTACCTGCAGAGGTGGTGTTGGTATTTTTAGTTGAGCTGTTCATTTCACGAGTCAAATTAGGCTGCAATCATGTTGCTGCCTTAATCAATCTTCTGACGATTAAGCCCAGAAAACAAGCTTAAAAAGTTACGTTATTTAACTGCAGTGTCTCCGCTAACTTGTTCCCCTGGCAGGTCAATGGGACAGAAGGAGAAATCGAGTATGAGGAAATCACACTGGAGAGAGTAAGTTTCAAAACGTGACCTTTCCGCTTTTCAAACTGATTTATGCGCCATAAATTATAAATCGTGTTTTAAACGGTGCCATCAGATGTCCCAGATGGAATAAACAATAACTGTGATTGGTTCGGCTGCTGCAGGGCAACTCAGGCCTGGGCTTCAGCATAGCCGGGGGGACAGACAACCCGCACGTGGGCGACGACCCCAGCATCTTCATCACCAAAATCATCCCGGGAGGAGCTGCGGCTCAGGACGGACGGCTGAGGTAAAAGAAAACGAAAAGCAAACCAACGTGCCGAGAAGGTTTCTCCAAATAATCACATCCTCCACAAGCTGAAGAGAGAATCAGTGTTTGTCACAAAAAAAACAACTTTATTTTCCCTGACGCAGTGAGACTTGCCTTTTGGAATAAAACGAGGTTATTTATATCCAGTTTCGGTGATAATAATGGAGTAAACAAGACTCACAGAGGCTCAGCTACACACAGCTGACCTAAAAACATCCATCTGGAAAGACTGATTACGACAGAAAATGCTTGAATTGTCCAAAATCCTTCGGTTTTTTTTTTTTTTTTTTTTTTTTAGCCACTTTTAGCCTCCAACAAGCCGCACATCTCAAACAGCTTGAGCTAAATACTCTGAAATTCACAGCTGGACCTGGACCTGATGCTCTGTGTTAAACACATGAAATGCTTTAATAACTTTGATAATTTACTCCTTGGAAATCAGAACAAAAGCTCACTGAGACGTCAGACTTGGGTAATAATAAGATTTGATTCAGTGTGTGGACGCGTTGTTTGATAAAATCCTCGTGAGCAAAAAGCTAACAAACTCGTCGGCTCATGAAAAAAAACATATTCGGACGGTGCACGTCAGCAATAATCACCATTTTCACAAGCTGCTAACAGAAAGAAGCTCTTTGGTGATTTTAGGATTAAAGCAGCTCGGGGAAGAACTTCTACCCTTTCGTAAATTTAAATACAGCGTTTCCGACTCTCACTTGTGGACGGTTATGCCTCGTTTCTTCACCGAAAACAACGACTCGTGCTGAATTTTCACTTTCCCACCCACAGTCTCTCTCCTTGTCGCTCTTTCCACCCCTCAGCGTGAACGACTGCATCCTGTTTGTGAATGATGTGGATGTGAGGGAGGTGACGCACAGCCAGGCCGTGGAGGCCCTGAAGGAGGCAGGTGCTATTGTCCGCCTCTACGTTCTCCGCAGAAAACCAGCAGCAGAAAAAGTCACTGAAATCAAACTCATCAAAGGGCCTAAAGGTATGAAACTACGGCCTTGTGGTTTACAGCGTACAGGCTTTTGTGTGGACTCACTCGACTAAGCTGTGCCTCTCTCTCTCTCAGGATTAGGGTTCAGCATTGCTGGAGGGGTGGGAAACCAGCACATACCAGGAGACAACAGCATCTACGTCACCAAGATCATCGAAGGCGGGGCGGCGCATAAAGATGGGCGTCTGCAGATCGGGGACAAGATCTTAGCGGTGGGTCACGCCAATATAACAACTCAGATAAGAACCCACGCATGTCAGCCTGAGATTTCCATCTGTGCGGCGCACGGAGACGCAGTCGCACATTAGCACGCTCGCATATTGTGCACTCATTCAAGAGCTGAGAGCCTTACAGCTGCAGTTTTTACTGTGATTGCTTTTATGAACGTGTTAATTCATGTGCAGGTTGCATTGCTGTAAATGTTAAACATTTGATCTTCACACCGCATGACTGCCCCCTGGTGGCCGATACCGGCACTCACACCAGCAACTTCAAATTGTTTGGGTTTCTTTCCACTTGAATGGTGTCTGAGCTCACCCACCTTCAAATAAAGAAGGATCCTTTTGTTCACAACTGAGTCTAAACAGAAATATATCAGTTTATAAGCATATTAAAGCTAAAGTTGCAGTGTTACTCGTCTGTTTGCAGCTTTAACACACAGCTCTGGATGTGCTGGGTGAGATTTAACACGTTAACTTCTTGGAGTTTCAACCCAACTGATGTTTGTAGGTTTAGTTTAGCTTATCTTGATAAGAAGCAATCAGGTTATTGTGAGGTTTCCCCTGAAGTAAAGGTGATTTTTTTTTTAAGGTGCAGCTTCAAGTTCAAGTTCAACTTTATTAGGTCCCCAAGGGGGCAATTCATGTACAGCATGTAGTGATGATGTGACAGCCAGCACATTCATACAAACTATAAAATAAACAGGATAAGACATACCTTCAAAAAACAAGATAAAACGTTACTGAAAGGTACAGCATAATAAAAGCAAACAGTTCATCCTTAAGATCATAATGTTAAGATTCCCCACCCCCCCCCAAAAAAAATAAAATAAATAAATACATAAAAAAAATGAAATTAAATAAAATTAAATAAAAATAAAAAATAAAAAATAAAAAGGAGATGTGTCTGAAACTTCTCCATATGTGATTCCCTGCCAGCTGCTCTGCACGTTGGCTTCAAACTATGGAACGGATTTCCTGAACTGAGTCGTGTCTCATGAAACACAGGCGCTGAGAGCGTCTGACCAAAATCAGACCACCCACCCTAAGACTGAACAAGCAAAACACACCGCTGAAGTCACGGAGCTCAAATGTTTACAGGGAAGTTGCTAAACGTCATCGTAATTAATGACCAACAACTATCAGTTGTAGAAAACGAAGGATTTCACAGCTTGATACTTAGAGCCAAGATATAGTTTACTCTCCAGGTTATATTTATCAGTACAACAGTAGACAATCATAAAAAAGTACATGAATTAAAAGGTACCAGAAAATTGTATTTAAAAAAAAAAAAAAAAAAAAACATAAACAGCTACATTATGAAGCAATGTAAAATACTAAAAACAGGAACATATCTGTGTTGGTTTTTGCCATGAACTCAGCAGATGTAAAGCTATTTAATATTTAATTCATGTATTCATTCATTTAAAAGAGACAAAATAAACCAAATTAATCAAAAGAAAACATTGAATAAAAAGAGTGAAGAAAGAAGAAAAAAATATATTACCCCCTTTTTTAAAAGAACATATAAAATAACTTTAAACAATCACTTAAATTAATCACTTGAATATCCACTTTAGGAATAAAATAAAACATGTTTTGTGTTAGCATAATTTAATTGTAACTTTGAAACGTATCCAACATTAATAAAACTTACCTCAAGTTGACTTTTTGGACATGCATGCATATATGTGTACACATTGTACTTGGGGGGGAAATTATTACAGCCTCATATAAAATCAGTGATGATGAGGATATCGGAATTGGATCGGTATTGGCTGATATCCAGATTGAAGTATCGGGATCGGTTCGGAAGTAAGAAAATGTGGATCGGTGCAGCCCTAATATTCATTAACGTATTGACCCATTTATGGACTAATTTATTTATGTATTTTTTGTTTTGTTTTGTTTGTGATTAGTCTTTATCCATCAATATAAAAAATATATAGTTTGCACAACATTTCTGTGGACAGGCTCAGTTCATAGAAAGACCCAGTTATTGTCACGTCAAATCCCAGACAAAGAACCGCTTTGTTATAATAGTCATATAATTTGCTAAAATTTGGTGAGGCAGTAGCTGAGAGTCCTCTCCAATGGATTATCTGAGCTATAACTGATATGTGTGAATGTTTTGCTGAAAATATTGACATGTAATATAGTGTCCAGTGTGTATTTCTTTTAGGAATGCTATTTATTTTTATATTTTATTTTTCAGTTTTAATAATTTCATTATTATTTTTATATTTTGAGTTTTTTGAGCTGCAAAATCTGGCTTTATGAGATAAAGGGAAATAATTGCTTTGAGTGTATTTATATATTATGTATGTTTGAATCCTCTCTAAGCTGTAATGTGCAGCAAAGTTTTTAAAATCAACCTTGAAATTGTTTTAAAAGTGTTTGAATTAGGCTTTGGGTTAAGTGTAAGCACTGTGTTCTTTCATATCACACAAACGTTTAAAGTGAGCTGTGCTCAGTGGTCAAATCATTGAGACACAATGACTAATGCATTCAATGCATGTTTGAATAACAAAAAGGGGAAAGACGGTGCTTACACATTCAACTCTGTTGTGAATTATTGAACGAAAGGCTCAAATGTTGTAAATTAATCAATTAAGGTGGACCAAATAATCAAAAACGAAGACAACAAACTACGTCAACACAGGTCACTAAATCAAATTAACATGAAAATGATGGACTATTATACAAACTACTCTAAATTTTTAATGTGGGTTTGCAATGACCTTCACTTGATGAAACTTGAGACATTTATCTGCCTGAGCAACAAGTCAGGAATACCGATGTTTCTTTTATTAAAACCTGTCCTCAGCCTTGCTGTTGTAAACATATACAGGAGTGTAAATTTACTAATGAACAGTGAGTCCATTAGACATCAATTACACACTCTGGGCAGGAGATAAATCAACACCAAGTGCAAGTCAAACATCGGCTCCAGCCAGGCAGCTTGTTTTCTGTCCCGCTGTGGTTTTCCAACAGTCGAAATCCATGAAGCGGATTTGCTCACAAGAGCCAACATATTTCTCCAAGCTGCATCCCCTTGTAAAACGAGGAAGGAAGTCAAGAGCGCACAAGTGTTTGTTTTGTGAAGCCCGCAGTCTCACGACACTACAACACAAGGCCGGCCTTTCACTGGCTCCCCAGTGCATAAGCAGAAAGGAATTATCCCTTTAAACTTGTTTTGTACAAGCTGTGAATAAAGCAGCACTGATTCAGACCTGGATCCTCTTTCTCTCGGATAGAGGGCGGCCGGCATGGGCGGCGTTGGAAATGCTGAAGCAATCTGGACATGTTTATACTGTATGCCACTGCCCCTGGGGAGCGTTGAGCTTTGTGGTGCAGGAGGATTACAGGGGGAACAAGCTTTTTGTAGCTGCTTGAAGCGTGGTGTTAATGGTGGAGTGAAGTGGCTGTGTAGGTGTGATGTGCTCACCTCATGGGTCACTGCCAGGAGGGGATTTCCATTTTCCAGCTGACTTTCAAATTTAAAGACAGATATTTTCAAGCTGCTCTGATTAAAACTTGAATTTCAGGTAACTTCATGAGTATGAAGAGAAGGGCTTGTTGTGGGTGTTTCTGCATACTTCCTTCATTAGAAGGTTTGCAAACACATACTGTGTGTAATATACTACTAAAGTACATACTACATACAGCGTGTAAAATACTGCTACGTACTACATACAGCATGTAAAATACTGCTACACACTACATACAGCGTGTAGTATACTATGTACCACATACAGCATGTAAAATACTACTACATACTACATACAGTGTGTAAAATACTGCTACATACTGAATACACCCGGGCCGGGATGGTGTAGAGGCAGGGCAGCCGGCTCAGGACCGGAAGGTCCCGGGTTCGATCCCCGGTCAATGCACACCTCGTTGTATCCTTGGGCAAGACACTTAACCCCGAGTTGCTCCCGGTAGGACTGGCTGGCGCCTTGCATGGCAGT
>JARVGQ010000390.1:31654294-31668346 GCA_031762355.1 Hypsolebias martinsi | reverse complement strand
GCTGATTTATTAATGTCTCCACCTCTCTCTGCTCCTTTCATAAAGCTCAGCATGGCTAAATAAGCTCTGACCCGTGGTTTAAGAAAGCAGACTAAAAACACTGGGAGTTGCCGCTTCACGGTTCATGCTCCACTCCGCTGTTTAAATACTGTAGTTAAAAAGATTTGTAGTTCCGACCTTTCGTCGGGACTGTTTTCAGCATTATTTACAGAAATCATTTTTCTGCCCCTCATCTGACATTTTACATCCAAACTAGCTCAGAAAGAACTTTTTTTTTTTCCTCCACAGTTAGCTGCTCTTCATATCTGCTGTGTTTACCGGTACTTGTTGCGCTAAATGTCTCCACCCACCTCCTGCAGTCAGGAAGGAGTGGGCAGCTGAGGTTTGTGTTCAGTGAGGGAGAAGGAGGGGGGCGAGTGGGAGGAAGAAGACAGCAGGAGGATTTTTCAAGTATAAAACTATTTTGTTTATATCGAGATACACTCAACTTATATTGCCAAAAAAAGTATCTCGATATTTTAAAATATCAAGATATCGCCCAGCCCTAGTAGTTACCAAGGAAACCACAGAGGAACGAATCAGGAGCTAATGGGTAGTTAACCAGTACAGGTAGTCCTCGACTTATGACGTAGATCCATTCCTACGCAGCGTCGTAAACCAATTTTTGACGTAAGTCAGAACGTACATAAATACATGTGCCGTACCTGTATTACCAAGCACGTAAACTGATTTTCAACGTAAGTCCATGGTGATGGCCTTCCTTTTCCTCGATGCACTGCCATCAGAAAAGTCCTCCTTGCGTTTGGGAGTCATTATGAAGGGCTAATGTCCTACTGGGATGCTAGTGACGCCGTCCTCCTCCGTACAGTAGTACCTGTACAGTACTGTATTCCTCCGCCGCTGCACCGCGTACTATATTCTTCCGCCGCTGCGCCACTGCGTCACAAAGTATAAAGACATAAAACCGACGTAGAACCGACGTAGAACTGACGTAAAACTGACGTAAAACTGACGTAACGTAACGTGAATAAGGGAGATGCGTCGTAACCTCGAAATGTCGTAACCCGAGACCGTCGTAACCCGAGGACTACCTGTATTTATTGCAGTTTTCCTCCAAAACTGTGTCCATCTCTGTCTCGTTCCATTAAAGCACTGAACAAAAAATGTTGATGAGCCCTTTTTCTAATTTACACACCTTTTACCCTCTTAGAAGTTCAATCGCGTGCGCTTGAAAAGCACTAGAGCAGCGGTCAGAATGTTTTCATTCATTTGTAAAATTAGGTTTCAGTTATGGACCCAGGACTTCCATGGATTAGATCTGGCTGGGTGGAGGCTTAAACGATTTCTTTCACTCTCACGTCACTCAGGGCTCTTTTTGACTACGACAAGACTGCAGACTGTGGCTTCCTGAGCCAAGCTCTGGGCTTCAGGTTCGGAGACGTGCTGCACGTGTTGGACTGCGGAGACGAGGAGTGGTGGCAGGCCCGTAAGGTCAGCCCGCAGAACGAGGCCGAGGAGGTCGGCTTCATCCCCAGCAAGCAGAGGTCAGACGCCGTTTTCACCGGCAGCGTGCGAGGACCCCTTCCTGGGTGTTATAAATGTCAACAAAATGTGTTGTGTCTTACAGGGTGGAGAGAAAAGAGTGGTCTCGTGTTAACACCAAAGAGAGGGTAAATGCTCGTTCAGTGAACAGCTGTTTCGTCCAAACTTTCTCCGAGTGTTTTAATTTTTTCGTTTTGTTTCCGTTTACAGGACCACGGTCGAGACAACATGAGCACTCAGGGTGAGTAGGCTGTGACATTCTACTAATTAAGATGATTACCACATTGTTCACAGGTGCAAAATACACACCTTTAAACAAATTATTTTAAAAAATCATACAAATAAATTAAACATTGCTTTATAAGTCCCACTGACAGTTCAGTGAAAAGCATCATTTTCAGCCTGATGCTATTTCTTCACGTTCCACGTTCTAAAATGCTGTAAAGCTAATTAAACTCCCCGAATAGTGTTTTTTTAATTTGCAGTTGAAGCACCTGAATGGAGGCGAATGAGCGACTGCCATGAGCCCACTCGCTGTTTGAAATCCTTTTGTCTGCTTCTTGTTTATTTAGCACAATTGGCATTTAGAACAGATAGTCTTGGATTTGATTGAATGAGACTAAAACATTCGAAAAAGTAAATGTGTTCAATAAAAAGCACTGTCCTGTTGAACCCCACACCTGCTTTAACCGTGTTGAAAAGCTGGTTAGTTCATGTGTTTGCACAGATTTGGGTTGTTGTTTTAAAATGTATTCTTCCTGTTTGAATGGCGCAGTTGTCATGTGACGTATTATAGGAATAGTTTGGATTTTTTTTTCAGGTTCTGTGGAAGAGTTGTAAACAATATCTTACCTGCTGTAGATGGCTCTTTGAATGACCTCAGCTTGGAAAAATAAATATTAATGCAGATGACCATTGAGCCGGTCCGATCAAAGCTAAGACAAAATTGTGTTATTGGCCTCTTAAAACAATATATTTTAAAGACCTTTACTTACTGAACCTTTACCTGAAGAGATCTTATTTTAATACCACTATCCTATCCTCATGGTCTTTCCCCTTTTCTATCTAAAGAATAAGGGACTGCGCTCCTAGGACATGCTGCCACGTACACTCTGCCCATCTTTCAGACGACAGTATGGAATATAATCTCACTGTACTTTGGTGTAATGATGACAAAGCTTCTTCTGATTCTACATTGATGTCAGCATGTCATTATATGGTCACTGATATAAAATTACCATAGTCCCTCGCTACTTCGCGGTTCGACTTTTGCGGACTTGTTGTTTCCTGCTTTTTCAATGATTGTCAACGTTAATGTTATTCATGTGATTGGGACGGTACAGATAAAAAGTTAACGAAAAAAAATACTTCGGACAGGCGCCGCCAGTTTCCTTTCAATAAGCATACACTGTATTGCCAGTCCAAAAGCATTACATTACCCAGAAGCCAACAGTGCACTACGCAGATGCATACAAGGATAGAACATGCAAACCCCAACCAGAAAGGTCTTGGGCCAGAATTTGAACTGACAACCTTCTTGCTGAGAGGCAACATCTCTACCAAATGAGCCACTGTGCTGCCCTATAATGGGCCCTCGATTATCACGGGGGTTATCTTCCACACACCCCAACAATAAGTGAAAAACCATGAAGTAGAAACATTATATTCATTTTAGTATTTATATATATTTTAAAGCTTTAAAAACCTTTCCCACACTCTTGCAATGTCCTAAACTCTTAAACCTATGTAATTTTAATAATACTGTATACATATATGTACTGTACAGTCGCTACTGCAAAATTTTAAATGGGAACTCACCAGCCTTGGTCCGGTTCTGGTCGGCTCTCTTCCTCTTATCAGATTTTTTTAGTGACACAGGTAATCCAGCAGCAATATAATGATAATTTCTGCAAGATGTGTCCCAGACGGCACCAGAACAGCTACATCTGGCCTGTGTCTTCTCTGGAGCTCACTGGGACTTTTTTCATCCGGATTTCTCTGGATAATTTGTGAAGTGAAGTGACTGCTGTGAAACTTTCCAGATTAACGCTGTTTCAAAACAGCAGTAATCCACTTTGGTCTCGGCCCAACTCAACCAGGCTGTAAAGTCGTCAATCCAGTCAGAATCAAACTGATAATAAAATAATTGTTCATAACCATTCCACAGAAACCTACTTTAAAAACAAATTGTTTTAACCCAACAATGTTCAGTTAGGTCATGTGGATGGTTTCTTTTTTAAATGACATTTCCTCCTTCATCCAAAGGACTTCTTCAATCGGAGGAGCCACCAAACAAAACTGATTCCCACAAACAGCATACTCCATAGTGGCAGCACCACTTCTGTGGCACTTGGCACCAGCAGACTGTTTTTTTCCACTATGGAGTATGCTGTTTGTGGGAATCAGTTTTGTTTGTTGGCTCCTCAGATTGAAGAAGTCCTTTGGATGAAGGATGAAACATCTCAGGATAAAAAGCTGTCCATGTGACCTGACTGAACATTGTTGGATGTTATACCTGGATTATTGAGCATGAACGTTGGTACAGTCGTTTTAATTCTTACATTAGGCTGCTTTTCTGTTGTGATCAAACCTACTGAATGTATCTGTGATTGCCATCGTTTGTTTGCAGCTTCACCTGTTTTTCTACACCCGTGCAACAAATCAGAGTCATAACATTGTTTCTGGCTACAGAGTTGATAACCAGCTTCATGACACCAATTAGCACGAGCTAGATCGTTAACGGAGACGACTACAAATGTACTCTGGATATGCTGAACTCCATCAATCATAACTGAGCCTGGCTGTAATTTGCATGCACAAACAGGACCCTGCTGTTTGTTTATTTATGTTCGTCTACGAAACAGCAGAAAAATCGATGAAAGATGCTCGCCGACACGACACAAAGCTGAACGTCATTTTGAAAAACACGTGGCTTGAACGCTTCTTTGTTCTGTCACCAGGGAGAGATAAAACCCAACACAGTTATGAGACGGTTACTCAAGTGGAAGGTGAGCCGGCACAACGCAGCGTTTGAAGCCCTCTATTCAAGGCTTTAATATGACATTTCATTTTTGCTTTGATTTCCCTTTTGTGACTGATCCCACGCTCTCTCTCTCTCCTCCCCATCAGTCCATTACGCGAGGCCCATCATCATTCTGGGTCCGGTGAAGGACAGGATAAATGATGACCTGTTGTCTGAGTTCCCTGATAAGTTTGGATCTTGTGTCCCTCGTGAGTAATTACGCTGTCACTCCTAAAGACAAATATGTTCTGCAGTGTGGTTTTGTCTTTTTCATTCAGTGTCGACGTTGCCACCTGCAGCCATTCCAGGGTGACGCCTGCACAGAACTAATAGCTTCAATTTTGAAATGCAGACTGGCGCTAGCCTCGTTTTTAATCGTCTCGCTCTTCTTTTGTCAGACACCACGCGACCCAAGAGGGAGTACGAGGTGGACGGGCGAGACTATCATTTTGTGTCCTCTCGAGAGCAGATGGAGAAGGACATCCAGAGCCACCGCTTCATCGAGGCGGGACAGTACAACAGTCACTTGTACGGGACGAGCGTCCAAAGTGTCCGCGAGGTGGCTGAGCAAGTATGTAGGAACAAGTTTTCTTCTGAAACAGAAAATTATGGCAATTATAATATTTTTTACACGAGTAGAAAGCGGTGGTTGCATCCAGAACCACTGTCAATTCTAAAAACTCTGCCTGAAGTTAAGGAATGTGACAAAAATTCAGATCTTTTTTTAGTTTTTAATGAGTGCAAAGCTTCATAAATTATAAATGTCTTACCTGTTGTAGATAGCTCTTTTAATTACCTCAGTTTGTTCAATTTTTACCTGATTGAAGAGCTTCCAGTGTTTTTTGTTTTTTTTCATTCATTCAACCTTTATTTATACAGCTAGTCTCATTGAGCCACGAGAACTCGTTTACAAGAGAGACCTGTTCCAGACAGAACATATAAAGTACAGACAGCAGTAACAGTAAACAGTGACAACAATAAACTACAGTAAAAATGCAGTGTGCCAGTATATAGTGGATTGTTTTAACAGATGGACCCAGAATGCCGACCGAGACGAGAAGCTAAAATGAAAACTCATTTTTATTAATAAACTAGAAAAACAAAAAAAGGCTGATATGGCAGTGCACTGAAAAAAAAGTCTAACCTCACCGGAAAACTGAAAACACCTTCAATGTGGAAAGACACAAGTTCAGAAGACATTCATGGACACACAGATTGACAGAGTATGGAAGACAATTACCGGTAATGCCAGACCGAAAAAGCAGGGACACAAAAAGTATAAATAACCAAAGACTAAAAGAACCAGATGCACCTGAGTAGATAACACGAGAACAGGTGTGTGTGGGCGTGGCAAGACAGAGGAGCAGAGATAACTGAAACAGTCAAACAGACTGATGATCAGAATACAGACTGCTCAAGAAACAGAACTGAATACACAACAACAGGAAAACATTACAAAGCTGAAAACACAAACACAACAATCCTCACATACAGCTAATCTGAGCGAGGCCAAGATCCAAACAAACTGCTTCTATCTTAAATAAATAGTCTGGTCCTTACCGAAGTAATGTTCTGTTAAAGAGTCATTAATAATAAAACCCAATGGCTCCCCACCCTGGTCCTTGCGGAACACCATCCTGCATGTTTTAGTTGCTTCCCTGCTTTGACACGTCTGATTTAAACGAAGGGGTAATGACCAGGCTTCTGTAGAACCGGACGTAATTAAATCACTGAAGCAGTGGTGATGAGCAAGAAAACAACTAAAACATGCAGGATGGTGTTCCTCAAGGACCTGGGTTGGGAACCACACATGAGTCAGCCAGAAAGCACGTAGCATGGAGAAAAAGGCACATGTTTTTATTCAGGCTGAGCTAATAGCTAGCCAAAACAGAGACCAATTCATATCGTTTTTCAAGCTTTTAAAACAACACTTTGTCAAAAATACTAATGTGAAAGAACATTAATATTAGCTAATGTTAATCCTTAATACTAATGCATGGCGCTAAGTTTGTCACTGTGGGGCGGCTGTGGCTGAGTGGTTAGAGCAGTCGTCCTCCAATGCAAGAGTTGGGAGTGGGGGGTGGGGGTTCGAATCCACCAGCAGTCCCATGCTGAAATGTCCATGGGCAAGACACTAAACCCCTCGTTGCCTCCAATGTGTGTCCATCGGTGTAGGAATGTGAGCTAAAGCACTGATTAGTCTCTTTAGAATGATTTGGTCTATAGCTTTGTAGAGATCTAAGAGAGTGCTGTGTGAATAGGTAAATGAGGACAGATTGTGTTGTAAAGCACTTTGAGTATCTTGATCAGATAGAAAGGCACGATATAAGTACAGCCTATTTACCATCTAATGTTTTCTCAACCAAATAGCATTGTTTATACAGTACTACATAAATGTGTGCGTGCTGAGCAGGAACCGTCTTTAAGCCATCGGTGAGCCGGGAGTTGAGTAAACTTTTGGACTGAGTGGACCGTTCATCCTCAGCACATTCTGCATACGCAGTCTGTGCTCAGCACACACAGCTTTTTGAAGTACCGCAGATGTTCAGCTGAAAAATAAACTGCGACAAACTAAATTGTGTCATTAAAATGTGTAGAGAGGAATAATATTAACTAAATGTTCACGCCAATGTGTGGTTTTTGAAAGAGTTGTTTTATAAACAAATGGTTTTATGGTATGGTATGGTATGGTATGGTATGGTATGGTATGGTATGGTATGGTATGGCTTGGCATGATACGGTATAGCATGGCATGGTAGGGTATGATATGGTATGGCATGTACTGTATGGTATAGTATGGTATTGTATGGTATATCATGGCATGGTATGGTATGGCATGGCATGGTATAGTATGGTATGGCATGGCATGGTACAGTATAGCATGGCATGGTAGGGTATGATATGGTATGGCATGGTATTGTATGGTATAGCATGGTATGGTATAGCATAATATTGTATGGTATGGTATGGTATAGCATGGCATGGTATAGCATAATATTGTATGGTATGGTATGGTATAGCATGGCATGGTAGGGTATGATATGGTATGGCATGGTATGGTATAAACCTGAATAATGAGTTAATAAGAGCTAGCTGTTAGCTTAGCCTGGGGAAAGACTTCCACCCTTTTAGGCTAATATATTGGTTTGGAGAAAAGTTAACAAAATAGTGAGACGTTGCTGTGAATGATTGAATGAATGACATGTAACGAGAAGAAACGTCCAGACAGAAAATATTACATTTTTCCATCTGGAATAGAAGAGAATAATGGAAAGTATAGACATAATAACTGTGTGTCTGTAGTTCTCCATTATCCCGAGTGAATAAAAACCTAAAATCATTTATGTATTTGTTATAAATATTTGATATTCTATTTTGTTTATCTTAAATTGTTTAATAATTGCTATTATATAAATTAGATGGTGTTACGGTTCGTCTTCGTTTTGTCAGTTATCATAAACAGCATGACACCAAATATATTGAATATTAACATTTAATGAAGTTATTAGAAAATGAGTCTTACGTGTGCTCATTGTGGGTTAGCTGCACATGTTTGTAGTTCAGCACAGGTCACGCTGTCAGGTCATTGAGCCACGTAACCTGCGAGAGTTTATGAGCATCCTTACAACATTCTTGCACATATATGAAAGAATATGTGAACAATAAAATGAAATATTCTGCTTCACTTGTCTATCAGCTGTCAACAACACAACACTGTTTCCCCGCTGAAAATAGCAATTTAAAATCATGTGAAGGATGATGTCGAGTTTAAGATTCTATATTACATCACAAAACATCACTTCAAAAATCACCGGACTATCCCTTTTAAATCAACTGAAATCTCAAACATTTCATGGCAAACAATGAAATTGCAAACTACATTCACGATAGACATTATTTCAGTAGAAATATTATGATGTTCCTGCCAGAAGTGCCCCAGGCATGTCAGAATAAAACCCTGTTTCTCCAAAATTAGACTCTTCAAAGAACTATCTGTGGCAGGTTCGATACTAATTGTTCATAACCTTTTCAAAAAGCCTCACTTCAAAAGAACTGTTGCTCTAACTATGATTTATCAGAAATCCAGTAAAAAATAAATGTTTATCAGTAGAAGTTATAAATAAGACAAGGTCTCCTCAGTGCTGGAAACGTTTGTCCGTACTAATCTTCATCCTCTTGGGGACTTCAACACTTCATCATCAAACTGTTTTTATTTCACCAACAAATGCTCACTGTTTTGTCCTCGTTCATGTGCACGAGCAGCAGGGGAAGCACTGCATCCTGGACGTCTCTGCTAACGCCGTGCGCCGACTACAGGCAGCTCAGCTTCATCCCATCGCCATTTTTGTCCGGCCCAAGTCCCTGGAGAATGTTCTGTAAGTATCGAAAGATCCTTAAATACTGAAGAAAACGTTAGGAAATGTGTTTGGTAGTTAAAACATTCTGTGTGGCTTTGACAGAGAAATCAACACTCGTCTGACGGAGGAGCAGGCCAGGAAAGCGATGGACCGAGCCCTCAAGCTAGAACTAGACTTCCTAGAGTGTTTCTCAGGTAAGAGAGCTCAGAAGCTAACGCTGGCCCACGTTGGTGCAGATAGCTTGTCTGTTTATTTCAGAATGACCATCTAACCTGAGCAGATTTCTGTGCAAACCAGAGCAGCGAGAGGAAAAACATGCAGTACACGCCAATACAAGTCAAAAAGCTTCAATTTAGGAAAATGGTTTAATATTCAGGCATCAATAGTGCTAGGTTTAAGTTACTGACTTTTAATCGTCTTTCCAAAATAATAACTTTAACTTTCAGTTATTGTCCCCCATCGGGAAGCAGAGAGTGGGAATTTGGAACTACCTTCTGTCCACACAATTTTTTTTTTGTTTATTTTATTCACTGAATGTATTCATTTTACAATAAAAAATACAAATTAAAAACAATAACATATATATAGCATGAAAACAAAATATAAAATGAAAGGGAGCAGAAAGAAGGAAAAAAAAATCTTATTTTGTCTGCCCCTTTTTAAGATAATCAATTCAAACAATAATTATCGATGTTTCAAAACAAAAATGAATAACTCATCTTAATTTCTTATTTAAATACATTACATAAACTAAACTATGTCATGTATATTTTTAACAATTTGTTTTTGATCATATTCTTAAAAACAAACACTGACCTTGCCCTTTTCATATCATACTCCAAACCATTCCACAATTCAACTCCTTGGATTGAAGTAGACCGTCCCTTCAAACTAGTTCTGTACTGTGGTTTCACAAACATCTCAGAACCATTCAAATTATAACAACTTTGTCTTTTAACAAAATCCATTTGAATTTTAAAGGTAGTGTGTTGTTCTGAGCTCTAAATATAATTAATAAAATATTGTAATCTACCAAATCATAGAACTTCAATAATTTCATTTTAGAAAATAATATATTTGATGGATGACAGTAATGTTTTCTTGTAATAATTCTTCCTGCTCTTTTCTGTAAAATAAAAACAGGCTTTGTAATAGTTTTATAAGCTTTTCCCCAAATATCAATACAATAAATTAAATTAAATTTCTGATTAAATAATTGTGTAAAGCAAAACAGATGCCAGTGTAAAGGTTTAAAATCAGAGCTATTCAACTAGTGGCCCGGGGGCCAAATCTGGCCCACAGGTGAGCTTGGTTCGGCCCACCAATGGGTTCATTTTTAAATAAAACTAGATTTTAAACTGTAAAACAAACTTGTAACTGCTGGACATCCAGCCTCTGAGCTCTTGGTTGTCAGTAACTGTGGCCTCATGAGCAGTTTAGTTGAATAGTCCTGGTTTAAATAATGGTGTTTAAAAAGAAACACTCCATTTCAAACAAGACAATACTAGTTTTTCAATACGGTCCAATTTCTAATATCTCATTCTTATTCATATTCTCATTGAACATTAACATTTAAACCTTTTCATTGTCATTCATTTGTTGTTATGCAGTTATTCTGGCAGATAATGACACTGCAGACGTTGTTCCTGCTCTCTGCGCTTGAAGTTAACCAAAGATTTTTCAATAATTTACCACAGACTGTGAAACAGACAGTGGGGTAAAGGTCTCTGAAACAGCAGGAACTCCTGTGGCATTTTTATATTTTTATTTGACCTTTGCCCTCCTCATACGAGCTGTCTTCTTGTCAGACATGACTCGGTTTCTCCAAACTGAGGTCTTTCAAAGAGCTGCCTGCAACAGGTAAGATATTAACTGTTCATGATTCCTCTACAGAGCTTCACTTAAATACATGAAATTATCTCTTTAATGTGATGGGGAATAGGATTTGGTGATGCGTCGGCGTGTTTGACCACATCCTGTTGCTGGGTCAAACCGCCCTCCAGCCCTGATGATACCCCCCCCACACCCAATTTTTTTTTAAAGAAGCGCGTGAACGTGTTTCTGATGTTTTTCATATTCTTCAGATTGTGATCTGTCTCAGTGCCTGCTTCGTTTATGAAATTTCTTTATAATAAATTTGTTAAAACGACTACTGTATTTTTCAGACTATAAGGTGCACCAGATTATAAGGAGCATGAAGCGAAACAAAACAGTCAGATAAGTCAAACTTTATTCATCTCACCATAATAACCACATAAAATCAGTTTGAGGTCAGTAAGCACAACCAGAATTAAAGCATAAGGTGCACCTGATTTTAATGCTCACTGTCGATTTTTAAGAAAATTCAAAGATTTTAAGTGCGCCTTATAGTCTGAAAAATACGGTACAGTATATCTCCACTTATCTCTAAATTCTTTTGCTCCAAAACAGACTTTTCCTCGTTTCCCACACCTAGTTTGGTCTCATTTCTACGTCAAAGAAGTGCTTCATAGACACTGCCCTCTGAGATTTCCTCCATCCAGGTTCTGCGACAAAGAACCCTTTCTCCTCGTTCACTTCTCCTGTGGAAGAAAATGAGCCACAACAACAAAAGGAAACACGACCCTCTCTCAGCTAAGAAGCTTGCATGACCTATAATAAGGATTTATATCGAAAAAAACACACCTCACCCTGACTTAACTCACGTTGAACTCTAGACAAAACAAATCTGGCTGAGATTTACTACAGAGATTGTCTGTGAAAGAAAAATGATTGTTTTTTTTTTTGTTTTTAAAAGTAAAGCTGGAATTTTGCACGAAACAAAGTGCAAAAAAAAAAAAATCCCTTGATAATCCCTTGTGTGGGTGACTGAAGTCACGTCCGATGGATTGTGTGACTGGAGAGTCTGAAAGAGCTGTGTGTTTGGGATACAGTTGTCACTTGTTCAAGTGACAACTATGGACATGCTAATGGATGCTTTCACACACTTAATGTATCTGGGCCACTGTAGACAGCTGTGATGGATCAACTCTCTGACCAGAATCAAAGATGACCTTTAATGATGTAATTATTATTATTGTTTCCATTAACTGTAGTCTAATTACAAAGTGACCACTGCTTTTTGTTTTTAATCACCATTTTTAATTATTTAAAAGTGAATAAAAAGAAAGTATTTAATGGTTTTTGCAGAATCCTAAATAAAATGAGGAAAAATACATCAAAATGTGTCATTTGATTAAAAATGGTGCGACAACCAAGACTTTGAGTTGCATTACATTGTGTATTATAAATGATTTTTGAAGAGAGAGAAGAAAAAGTTTCACTTAATAGTCACGTTATTTAAATTTTAATGCAGAAAGTTGGATTTTACTTGACTGAACTAGTGTTTTAACAGTTTACAGTTTCTCCGAAATCTCCCCAGAATTCAGCGTGCCTCCCCAAACTCTCATTGACTACCATTTTATCTGATTTTAACGTCATATCTTCTACGTAAAACACTGAAGACGCTCAAAAACTGACCTGTGGGGTGACCAGAACCTTCTGCCACAATATTAATTCAATATGGCTCACAGTTTTTTTTTTTTTTTTTTTTACAAAGGCTGTTTGTTTGAGGCTTACTTTTTACTGTTTTTGTCTGCCTGTCTTGTAAGGCTGCTGTCAGGATGTGAGAGACACAGGTGTGTGGTTACCATGGTGACCTAATTAAACACAGGCACCAACTATGACAAATCCTTTGATCTTTTTTCCCCACAAACTTTATTTATCAACAGGTTGGCGTTTTGTCATGTGCTTCTAAAAAACTACAAAGTTCAAAAGTCCTGTTGTAAAAGTAAACATAAACAACTGTTGAGTTTGATTTTTGTACTTGTTGACAAACAAAACAAAGAGGCCAAAAACAACGAGCAACAGTTTTATTAGTATAATCAGACAATGAATTAAAGTGATTATAAACCCTTTTCCTAAGAATTCAGGCAGTATTTGTGTAAATCTCGAAGACTTGTTTGATTTAATACAAATTAGCTCTTTAATTCTACTAACAAAACACGATTGTCAAACTTAATATGACTTTTTCGTAAGTAAATAAGTCAGAGAACTATCGTCAGCAGTTTGATTACAGAGAGCGGTGTCTTTGGGAAGGAAAAAAAGCTCTTGCAAGTAGATTATCTGGTTCTGGAAAGATCCAAGCATGACGCATGGTCTCGTTGTTTATCCAGCAAAGCCCAACTCTTTGTAACCGGCGTCCATGTCCGCGATGACAGCGGCCATGACGTTCCTCAGGGCCTGCTGTCCGGCACCATCCAGTCCTGCCTTCTCTGCCAGCACCTTAACGATCACCTCAGTAATCAGCTGAAAGGGAAGAAAACATAAAATCCTCAGAGGTCACAGATACTGTAATCTGGAGAAGAAGGAGATCATTTGTGAAGCCGCAACCCTCACCCTGAAGTTATTGATGGGAATCTTGTGCTTGGTCGCATGGCTGTTGGCCAGAGGTTTCAGGATGGCAGCGTGGTTGCCTTTAGCCTTCAGCAGCTCGCCGAGCTTCTTCAGCACAGTGGCTCCGTGGGCAGAAACGGCCGCGTTTCCGGCCAGGTCGCCGTGGGGAATGCTGACGAACTTGGGGAAGAGCTTCTGAGTTT
This sequence comes from Hypsolebias martinsi, assembly GCA_031762355.1. Classification (NCBI taxonomy): domain Eukaryota; kingdom Metazoa; phylum Chordata; class Actinopteri; order Cyprinodontiformes; family Rivulidae; genus Hypsolebias; species Hypsolebias martinsi. The sequence continues at coordinate 31,654,808 of JARVGQ010000390.1, read as the reverse complement.
CTGGGTGCTCGGTAAATAGGCTGGGGAAGGAAGGAAATGTGAGATTATTGTGACATTCCAAGAGAGTCGGAACTGAGATGTACTTTTCTGGCTCTGTGGCTGTTTGAGCGTTGCAGAGGAGGTGGGGTGGATGGTGCAACTGTAAATGGTAAATGGACCTCTCTATCTAATCAAGGTACTCAAAGCACTTTACAACACCCTCTGTGCCCTCATTTACCCATTCATACAGCACTCTACTAGATCTCTACAAGGACTAATCAGAGCTTTATCACATTCATGCACTGATGGGACACACATCAGAGGCAATGAGGGGTTCAGTGTCTTGTCCAGGGACACTAATATATAACTGTTGGTGGAATCAAACCCCAACTTTCCCATTGGAGGACGACTGCGCTAACCACTCAGCCACAGCTGCCCTCCTGGCAGTGGTGAGAAGACGACCCCCGATCGGAAGGTTGGAGGTTTGAATCCCAAGTTCCCACACCATGTGTCGTTGTGTCCCTGGGCAAGACAC
>JARVGQ010000390.1:31643189-31654194 GCA_031762355.1 Hypsolebias martinsi | reverse complement strand
CCAAGGCGTTCCCAGGCCAGCCGAGAAACATAGTCCCTCCAGCATGTCCTGGGTCTTCCTCTGGGTCTCCTCCCGGTTTTCAATTTTTTATTTATTTTATTTATTGAATGTATTCATTTTATAATAAAAAATGCAAATAAAAAACAACAACATATATAGTACGAAAAACTAAATATAAAATGAAAGGGAGCAGAAAGAAGAAAAAAATCTTATTTTGTCTGCCCCTTTTTAAGACAATCAATTCAAACAATAATTATCTACAAGTAACAAAGCAAAAGTGAATAACTCATTTTAATTTTGTATTTCAATACATTACATATTAAACTATTTCATGTATATTTTTAACAATTAGTTTTTGATCATTTTCTTAAAAACAAATATTGACCTTGCCCTTTTCACATCATACTCCAATCCATTCCACAATCAAACTCCTTGGATTGAGGTAGACCGGCCCTTCTGACTAGTTCTGTACTGTGGTTTCACAAACATCTCAGTATCCTTCAAATTATAAAAACTTTGTCTTTTAACAAAATGCATTTGAATATTTAAAGGTATTGTATTGTTCTGAGCTCTAAACATAATTAATAAAATATTATAATCTACCAAATCATAGAACTGCAGTAATTTCATTTTAGAAAATAATTTGCTTGATGGATGACAATAATGTTTTCTGCAATAATTCTTACTGCTCTTTTCTGTAAAATAAAAACAGGATTTGTAATAGTTTTACAAGCTTTAACCCAAATATCAATACAATAAATTAAATGTGGAACAATTATTGTATTATACAACAAATACAAAGCTTTATCATTCAAAAAGTCTCTTACTTTGCGCAGTACTGCAGTAGATTTAGATATCTTCACTTTTACAGAATGTATGTGTTGTTTCCATGTGAGATTTTTGTCAATAATGACACCCAAAATTTCACCTCACTTACTCTACACATCTCAACACCCTCGATCTCAAATGAAACATCAACAGTTTTCTTTTTCTTACTAAATATCATATAATTTGTTTTATCTAGTTTTAATGATAATTTATTTAGTTTGAACCAAGTTTGATCCAACATCTGTTTAATATATTCACTTAAACAATAGAATATTGTATCATCAGCAAAGAGGACACATCTAAGGAGTCCTGACACATTTACCAAATCATTGACATATAATATGAATGACTTTGATCCAAGTACAGAACCCTGTGGAATTCCACATGTGATATTACAAAAATTTGACCTTATATCATCTATTTGTACAAACTGTTTCCTATTTCTCAAATAACTACATACCCATTGCAATGCTGGTCCTCTAATACCATATTTATTTAATTTATCAGGAGAATGGTATGATCTCTTGTATCGAATGCATTTTTTAGATCAACAAATATGCTTACACAATATTCTTTTTTGATCAACAGCAGTAGTTATTTGTTCGATCAATTCCATGAGTGCCATAGACAAATTGTGAGCATGAACTTGAAAAATAAGTGAGTTTGATATGTGGCTCTGGGTTCCTTTCTGAAATTGGGTTGCCACGTCAAATTCCAAGATGGCCACCATCATATGGCATCCTAATCCATCCATCCATTGTCTTTTACCTGCTTCTTCCTTTTCGGGTCACGGGGGTCGCTGGTGCCCATATCCAGCCATCACTGTGCAAGAGGTGGGGGACATCCTGGGCAGGTCTCCAGTCCATCACAGGGACACATAGACAAATGAGACAAACAACCATTCACGCTCTCACTCACACTTCAGGACGATTTAGAGTTACCAATCAGTCTAACATCATGTTTTTGGTCTGTGGAATGAAACCGGAGTACCCGGAGAAAACTCACGTATGCACAAAGAGAACATGCAAACTCCACCCAGAAAGGCCCCCAGCCGGGATTTGAACCAGGGCGACCTGCTCGCCGAGAGGCGGCATCTCTACCAACTGCTCCACCGTGCTGCCACTTTGATTTCTAATTTTTACATTGCTTAAAGGTGTACTTTCCCCAAATAATTAGGGTGGCCAAAGATTAATCTATGGGGGCCAGGGCCACCATTGGCCACCCACTGGCTCCATCATTGCACCTGGTGGTGGATAAAATGTTTCCCTCCACTTACCAAGATCCATCACTCTGCACCACCTCGAACAAACAAAAAGAAAATCCTCCCTCTGTTCTTCTCCACAGTGTTTTAATCTTGCATTAAAAACATTAAGGTTTACTTTATTCTCTGTTCAGTCCCAGTCCAGAAAAACACAAGTCTAAAAAAACAACAAACATTTACTATTAAAATCCCTCAGCAATGGGGGACATTAGTCTAACTTAGACCTTAGGGTGTTAGTTTTGCTGCACAAGCCCTTGCCTCCGGAGTCACCGATGCTCTAATATAAAATATAACACGGCATAAAAAAAGACAAAATATCAAAACTACATTCATGACATGTTTGATAATCTTATTATGATTTAAGTCACTTATATTTGACAGTACTGATTATTATAAACATCTGCAGAACTTTATTTTGGAGGAAACTAAATCTCTAGTGTACTTTACTTCCTGCTAGAATTCAAGTTCAAATTAAATCAAAGAAACTTAATTAATTAAATTCAAGCAGCAAACATTTTTACATCTCAGACTGAACTTCACCTCTTTCTGTTTAAAAATGAATATTTATTCACTCGGGGCTTGAGGAGCAACAAATTTGACACATTTTAACACCTTTTTTGTTCGTTTTTCCACATTTTACTTATTTCTAATATGTATATTTTTTGTCTTTTGCATCATTTGAACTATCACATAGAAACAACAAGATCATCACCAACATACTAAATCTGCAAACCAGAACAAGTTAAATGCTCTGAGCTTGTTGCTTTTTGAGAAGACGCAGAGCATTTTAATTTGACAGAGATGTTGTATAGAAACATCTTCCTCATTTTTATTAATTTATTTGTATTTATTTTCATTTTCTTCTCATTTCTGACCGGCTGCTGTTTCCCGCCTGCAGCTGTCGTGGACGGGGACAGCTTCGAGGAGGTTTATCACAAAGTAAAGACAGTGATCGAGGAGCAATCAGGGCCTTACATCTGGATCCCCACTCGGGAGAGGCTGTGATGCTGCACCCGCCCCGACAGACCGACCGCCCCTCTTCGACCGAACCACCGACGGACACCACCCTCACAGCCGAGCCTGCCTGCAAAGTCCTCCGGCGAAGTCAGTGCTTTAAGGCGATCACTGCAGATGACACAGAGAGACAAACAGGAAGTGACACAGCGAGGCGACGGATACCAAATAAAAAAAAAAACGAGACTTTTTTGATAGCTGTAAACACGGTGATGTGTAGTTAAACTGAAAGAGATTGGGTCAGTATTCCACTTTAATAAATGCAGGACTTGAGTTCAATCAGCATTAAAAATGTACTCTGGTTCTGCACCCTTTAGTGATATCAACAGAACCTGCACATGACCACATCCAAACATGAACAGATGCGTTTTCCCTCCTGACACAGAAGAAACAACAGTACAGGCAGATTTAAGTTAGATTTAGAGTCCAGGTGAGAGCTGCAGGGCTTTTCATCTGGATCTCCAGGCTGGAAGACTGACATAAAGCACCAGGTCTGAACAAAAGCAGTCCACTCCCCCCGACCCCTGAGATATAGGTGCTCAGAAAGACCCTGGATCCACATTTTATTATTTCACCTCCTGGCTGTCTAACCTCTTCCTGGCTGTTCTGCTTTGTTTCCAATCAGGAATGTGGGAAGACCAAACGAACAAGAGGGTTTGGACCAGGAAGGCAAAAAGGCGGAACCTTTCCAGAAACCTTCCATGGGACATTAAGGGTTGGGGGCATTAAGAAAATGTTTCAAGTTGGAAACTTTCCATGGGAATTATGGGAATTAACTAGAAATTTTCTGGAGAAATCTTGACGGGAACTGCCATGTGGCGGCCTTTCAAAATTTTTTATTTGACAGTATTATGTACTGAGGTTCGCGCTCAGCTACCACCATACCAAATTTCAGCTTAAAATAGCAAATTATCAATGAGTTACAGTCATTTTTTTTCTTTTAAGCTATGGTGGCCATCTTGGATTTTTGATTTTGATTCAGTATGTGATGGGAAACACTCTCAGCTATAACCACACAAGATTTCAGCTCTATATTTATAAAAATTTCTGAGTTGAAGCCATTTAAATTGAGCTTTGGTGGCCATCTTGAATTTTTTTAAATTCATTATTTATTGGGCATTGCTCTCAGCTACCATCACACCAAATTTCAGCGTAATATCTCTAAACGTGGCTGATTTACAGTATTTTTCATATTTAGCTTAGATATTTGATTTGCAACCAGTCTATGAAAAATTACAAATAAAATATGGCATCTTTGTTTGCAAATTACATCGCCATGGTAACTTGAAACTCCATTTAAAAGTAATAGCACACCTCACGGTTCTGAGCCGGTCATTTTGATATAACATTTGTGGGGGTGCACGTTGCAGTTCGGGCCACATTAAAGTTGATGGAAGAATTAGCCTAAAGTTAAGAAACCCTTGTCAGGTGGATAATAATAGGTGGCTGTCTTACAGGCAGTCCCCAATCAAAACTGTGAGCACCAAAATTTAAACAACTTGCATCATACCATAGGCAAACAATGAGTTTGACCCAAAGTTTACAGAAATAAAGTTATTTACCTGAACTGCATATGATGATGTCACTGATGACATCACTGTGTCACAACTTAACAACTTTTGGAGAACGATGGAATTTGAAAATTTCTAATGGTTTTTTTTTTTTTTTGTCCCCCATTGTGGAGCGAAGAGGGGAAATTGAAAATACCTTCTGTTCATCTGTGAATGTTGTGAGAATGAGAACTTTGAGAAATAACTTCCATTTTGGTCTGTAGCTACATCTAGAGTCAAAAGAAAGTTTCTTTTCAAAAAATTGGGTTGCCACATCAAAATCCAAGCTGGCCACTGCCATATATATAGATCTAAACTGACTGCACCAGTCATTTGAGGAAACTACGCTTTCTAGCTTTTATATTGCTTAAAAGTATAGTTTCCTCAAATGATTGGGGTGACTGAAGAATAATCTATCATGGTCAAGGCCACCGTTGGCCACCCCCTGCCTCCACCACTGCTCCTGGTTGTGGCTAAAATGGTGCCACTGTAACTCCTCCCCACTTGAATATCTTTCACCAAAAACAGTAAGGTTTACTTTCATCCCCTGTTTAATTCCAGTCCAGAAAAACACTCATCTCTCCAAAACTACAAACAGTTACTAACCAAATTCCTCAACAACGGGCAAAATTAATGCACCGCTTGTTGTAGTTGCTTTATCAGAACAAAAATGTTCACATTGCTTTGTTTTGTTTTTTGCTGAAACATAATGAAAGAGCGAATTTCACATTACAAAACAACTTGTGTCTACATTTAAATTGATTTAATTTACACAACTCAGAGCAAAGTTACTTACTGTTAGTTCATTTTGTTGCTTTTTGTTGTTGTTTTATAAACAGGACAACAATGCATGTTTCAGTAATTTGCATTTCACACCGAAAACGTTTTACAGCTCTGAACTAAATGTTTTTACACGTTCTTGTTTCCGTCTGACCCTACGTGTCCAGACATTAGTTTATCATTGTTGGGGGGTGTTACCTCTCAACAATGAAATGTGGTTGTTTTAATATTGTGCTAAATACATCTATATTTAAAATCTCTGAATGTTAAACACTTTAAAGTCAAAGTTTATTCCCAAGAATTCCCATGGAAAGTTTCCCAGAAATTCACAACCCTAATCAGAACCTGATTCTTGTGGAGTCCCTCTTGACCAAGGAGCCTTTTCTGTGCAGCTCCTCTTGGTTCCTGGTGTGGACTTTAATACGAAGAACACCTCAGAAACTGAGACGGACAGCTCGCCTGTCACCCATCTTCAATCGTTTTAAAGGAAAATGAAATAATTCACAACTCATCACGATGAATCTGTGCATGCATCCTCAACAAAGATAGAGACGGCAAAAAAATGAGGGATGTCAAAAATAAATTAATTAAAGCAAAATAACTGGACTTAAATTGTGAAGTTAAAGTTGTGTCTAAAACGTTGTTTCAGGCTTTAATCTGCAGCAGCAGCTCTGTTTATGCAGCTAAATCCACATTCAGATTACTCTAAAGATAAGAAAGTAGAAGTTTTCACCAGACTCGTCAACTCTGTGGACAACAGAGAGTGGCTCTTCAGGACTCAGCTGTGCACCAAATCACCAAAATGATCATATTTTGGACGGAGAAGACAGCTAGTTTGAGAGGACAGAATGAAAACAGCTTCAAACAGAGGAGGCCTCAGATTTTAGCTCATTAAAACCTACAGTGGAGCATAAAACCTGATTCCCTGTCAGTTTCACCTTAATTCACACCTTCATGCATGTGAGCAAATCATCTCCCTGTGCGGCAAACAAAAACTCTAATGACCCTCAGGAGGGAGGGGAGTGTAAGGAACCAGCATGCGAGCTTAGCTGCATAAACGGAGCCTCTCATATTTAAAGCTTGGAACTCCACACTTTCCAGTTTTGGATTTAGACTGTGTTTACATGGCACATTTTTAGAGTGAAACCGCAGCTTTTCTGCTGAGGTTCAGCCGTTCGCGTACACGAGAACATCCTTGTTCTCCCTGAGGCCAAAGGTTTCTGAATCCAGGTCTTAAAGCAGAGTATTTTTTTAGGAAGAAAACATGGCAGAGGTGTGGAAAATCTCCACAGGTGTGAAGTCGCTCTAACAACAGCTGATAAATGACAGAGAGGGTTTTAGTGCCGCTTACCCTTTATCAGCATGTAGGAGCAAACCAACAACATCCTGGGTCCAAAGGGATGTTCCTGTATTCACAGTTTAAATGTAACTGTGATGGTGCAGACACTGAATGCTTGATGCATGCAGCTGAGGCATCAGGGTTGCCAGATAAACAAATGCAAATAACCAAACACACCTCCTCTTACACCACCCTCACATATGACGGTTCAGGTCAAAACACATTAATTTACAAGCAACGGAACAATAGTTCATCATTTCTTATCTGGCAACCCTGCCAGATGTGAAAACTAAAGCGTTCTCATGTGAAAGAGTTCTTTTTTTAATTATTATTATTTGTCGCCAGAGGTTGTTCTCGTGTAAACGGGGCTTTCGAAAGCTCCTTGAAGAAAAACGTCTTTAACTTCAGAATAAAAGTCCAGTTGTTTTTATTTAAATTATTATTCATTTAGTTTTGGATTTGCCATATTCTGGATAGCCAGAAATCTACACCAGCAAGAATTTCGTGAGGAGGCTTTGACAAAACACAAATTAAAAATGTGTGGTCAGTTATACCCTTATTGTGAAGGAGTGTTTCAGCACGTCTCTAGAAAGGAAGAAGAGGCCTCAGCCTTCTTATGCACACACACACACACACACACACACACACACACACACGACCTCACAACCCATCACAGTGACACTCAAAAATCCAGAGCCGTAACCTCAGCTGTAAACCGTGGCACACTTCTCTACAGGAAGAGGGGGTGGCCATGGGGGTGTAGGGGGGACCGGCTGTTCTGACCCGCCTGTCAGAATCCAGGATGAATGTTATCTCTTTAGGCACAAACAGCTCTTAGCTTCAGCCCGCCGCCAACACGCCGGCCACTCTTCCAAAAGATCCCTGTCCCTCCCCTCCAAACAGGCAAACGCACTGTTTGCAGTGGCCGCAGTAAAAGCCATGATATGTGTGTGCGTGCGTGCGTGCACGTGTGTGCGTGTCTGCATCTGTGTGACTAAGTGGAAACTCCTCTGTTTGGAGGGAATAGGTCTTCTTTTATTCTCTCTCTCTCTCTCTCTCTCTTCTTCCACTTTTGCATCTTTCTCCCTGTCGAGTCCACACAAATAAAGCTAAGTTAAAAGATTATAATAATGACTTATATAAATATATACATGAATATATATATATATAAATAAATATATATCTTTTTTATGACAATTTCTAACAGGACTGCGTCTGTAAAAAGGAAAAAGAAATGCATTTCCAGAACAGGTTTCCGTTGATTTCTTTTGGGCGATGTCGTTGAGTTTGCTCATATTTCCCATTTTATTGTTGTAAAACAGCAAAAAGCTACGTGGAAACATGACAACAACAAACAACTCAACCATTCAAGGTGATGTGAAGCAGACCTCCCACTTGAGATTTGAACTGACATATGACATGCTGGGGAAAACTAATTGAAAAACCATGTGCAATGCAGCTGTGTGTGAGCGTGTGTGTGTGTGCGCGTGAAAGAACGTGTCTGTCTTGTATAAAATATAGATGATGCTATATGAGGAATATCCATCCTTTCTATCAGCTTATGTTGGTTATAATAATAAGTATAATATGTAAATGGGTGCTTGTGTGTGTGAGAGAGTGAGACTCACATGAAGATGTAGTGCAATACTGCTAAGATGTTATGCAACAAAGATGGTTTTATGTGTCAGATTGTAAAGTTTGCACTAATATCAGCGGGACACAGAGTGAAACGACTCGAGATTAAGATTTCGAGAGCATGCATTTGTATTAACTTCTGTGTTCTGAGTTATAAGAGTGAAGGTTATTATGAAAAAAAAATCCATATCTATTTTTTTTATTTGTTTACTTGCTCCTCTCAGCACAACATATGAGCCAAATGAATATCAGTTTTGCTTTATTTTTATTTATTTAGAAGCCTCACTTGGTCCATTCCAAGTCTAAACTTGTTTGTTTTATCCCCCACAAAAAGAGAGCTTTCAGGGCTGCAGCTGCTGTAAATAGGAATACACAGATCTAATTATTTATCAGAGCCACAGCCGAGTTTAACCTCTCGAACTACATGTGTACACTCTGGGTGGGCAACACACACACACACACACACACAGGAAGTCAGCATGTCCACACATGCATTTACATTTACACACGGATGGAATCACAGCAACGAAGACACCCTCATGAATTGAACAATATGTTTTGGGGTTTCTTTCTTCGAGGGTTTAATGTATTTCTTAATATCTCTCTCTCTCAGCCATCCGTATCATAGTGTGATATTCCTTATAAAGTATATGAATTTTTACAGAAAGGACTGATGACAACGTTACGACAGAGTTAACTGATGCAGAAAAATATATTCAGTAATGACAATATGAAGCAAAATAAAAATGTTCCAGTTCAGTGAAGCGCTTGTTGTAAAATAGCTTTAAGTAATAAAATTAATTAAAAAAAATTATTTCTGAAACTGGACTCAGATGGCTGTTTTTTTGTTTTTGTTTGTTTGTTTGTTTTCTTATTTCACAGTTGTGGTTTTATCCCTCAGCTCCACAGGTGGGCATTATCAGGATGACCAGCAGAGGGCGCTCATCCTCCAGTTTCAGCTGCTCATGCAAGCTCCTCTCAGGGACCGTTTGAGTTGATCTGATTTATTTGTTTATTCTTTTATTTATTTTCTTGTTGGGAAAGCACATAGTCGTAACAGTCGCTTGGCCTGGTCACACGAGCGTCCTGCAGGTTGTCCGTGCAGCTTCTACATTCAGCATATTCATACAATCTACTAAAAATTACAAGCTATTCCATTGTAAAGAAACAGTAAGTTTTGTTTTTCAGTTGCATTCAAATCAAATACATTTCATCCCTAAGACCAGTTGTTATTACATTTATTAATTTAATTGTTGTTATTGTTTGATTTATTCATGAACCACTGAGTGTTAAAACCAACCTTGACCAGAAGCAGTCCTTGAAAGAATCCATTCCATCCATCCGTTATCTTCATCCGCTTCATCCTTTTTGGGTCACGGGGGTTGCTGGTACCCATATCCAGCAGTCACTGTGCGAGAGGCAGAAGACACCCTGAACAGGTCTGCAGTCCATCACAAAGACACATAGATACATGACAAACAACCATTCATACTCTCAATCGCAGTGGTTCCCAACCCTGGCCCTTGAGGAACACCATCCTGCATGTTTTACTTGTTTTCCTGTTCCAACACACCTGATTCTGTGATTTAGTTCCTTCCTCGTGTTCTGCAGAAGCCTGTTAATTACCCTTAAAATCAGGTGTGTCAGAGCAGAGAAACAATTAAAACATGCAGGATGGTGTTCCTCAAGGACCTGGATTGGGAACCCCTGATTGTTACCAATCAGCCTAACGCATGTTTTTTTTGGTTTGTGGGAGGAAACTGGAGTAGAGAAAACCCACGCATGCACAGAGCAAACATGCAAACTCCACCCAGAAAGGTCCAGCCAGGATTCAATCCGGCAACCTTCTCGCTGAGTTTTGGCAGCTCTACTAACTGCACCACCGTACCACCCCTTGAAAGAATCCATGTAACTAAAATCCTTTCATCTTTAAAGATAATGGAATTGTAGCCATTTTGATCGTGTTGAGGAAAAAAAAAGTTTTGCCCAATTGTAATAATTCTGTGAGAACTCGTGTGATCTGTTCCTGCCCAGAGTTTGTGTTGTGCAGCACTCTACTACCACATCAGTTTGGCTCAGTTTCTGTAAAATTATTTCTTGTGTTTGCTATGGATGACTAGTTAAGAACATCCTTAACTGTATTGTCTTCAGATTTTCATCAGCTGAGAATGTACAGCCAGATAGTTTAAAGATCTGTGTGGTGCTTAATGAGATATTTTGCTAAAAGACAAAAGGATTACTCTGACAATTATTAGAAAAGTATTAAGCAGATATCTGGCGCCATCAGATAGCACTCAAAGTTTGTGGTGTGAATGACTCTCAGCTACTACTAGACTAAAGTTTAGCTCATTAACTGTAAAAGTGACTGAGTTATCTCAATTTTTGTATTTGTCAGGTTGATTAACTGCAACAGTCATGTTGAATTGCGTTGTATGTAAAGTGGTTCATGATATTTTGCTAGCACAGCAGAGAAGCAAGCTTTGGCAAAAAAGGAAAAAAATTGTTCAACATTAAAGGGCATTCTAAAAAAGCTAAGTCTGGTCCTCTGGACATTCAAAAAACAAAACAAAGCAAAAAAAATTGTAGAAACGTTTCGTC
>JARVGQ010000390.1:31632988-31643089 GCA_031762355.1 Hypsolebias martinsi | reverse complement strand
CTACTGTTGCTGTTGTCATCATTCTTAGTTTGTAGCCAGGTCTCTCTTGTAAATGAGTCCTCGAGGCTCAATGGGATGAACCTGCCTAAATAAAGCTTGAATGAGCAATGTGTTTTATTTTGAAGGAGCCTGTCGGAAACAGATCCTCACAACACGCCTTCCTGACTCTGCTGCCATGGAAACCAGAGTAGGCGGGGCCAACTGGTGCCTTTCGACTCGGGTTTTGATGCGGAGACGTTAGTCCTCGGTGACCAGCAGCAAACAGCAGCAACTCCTCTGAACGACTTCAACACGCAACTTTTCAATCGCACCGTTTGAACAAAACGAACCGGGTTCTGCTTATTTTAGTCTGTTTTATCCCGTTTAACTAGGCCGGGCTGAACCTGTCGTGTACCTCCCTCCACCACGGCGCGGTTTGGGTAGGTTTTTATATTTTAAAGCCCGATATTTTTTGGGAGCCTTTAAAGGAAAGCCGAGCCTCGTTGACTCTTCTTCCTGAAGGCTCGCGTCGAGAAGATGTTGGGAAAGGTATGAAGCGGGTGGACGCTGCTCTCTGGAGCGGGCAGATCTGCTGTGAGGTGCCCCCGGTCGTTCGGGGCTTCAGCCTGCTCGCTCGTCGGGCTGAAGGGGGTGGGGGGAGCACAAAGAGCCCCTTTTAACGCCGACCATCCGAGCTCCAGCCATGAAGCGCGCGCGCTGACAGCAGGGCCGAGGCGGGGAGTTGAGTTTCAAGCCTTCATGTAGGGAAGACTTCTCCAAAGCCTCAAAGTTGGACAACTTCACCAGGTTGGAGATTTCGTTTTTGAAACTCTTTCAATGCAGCTTTAAAGCTGAGGCTTCCAGAACTTCTGGGGGTTTGCAGTCCTGGTTTTGACCACCTTGTAGAAACACCATGATGATGGAGCTGATTCTGCTGCTGGGCTGCATCTTCTCTGACTGGAGGAGCCTCCTGGTTACTGCAGAAGAAGGTGGGTCTGCCTTCAGTCTTCCTTCTTCAGACTTGTTTTAAAGGAGTCCATGCAAGCTAATAGCATGTTAGGGGCTTTAGAACAGAGCTATTCAACTTAACTAAAGCAAAGAGATCAGGGGCGACATCCAGCAGTTATTGTCATGAAGAAAGTTTGTTTTATGGTTCAAAGTCTACTTGTATTTAAACATTAACCCATTGGTGGACCGAATGAAGTTCACCCATGGGCCTGAGTTGGCCCCCGGGCCGCCAGTTTGATAGCCCTGCTTTTGAAAGTTCACAAAAGTTGTTTACGCAATCCCACATGCTCTCACATGCTCCCACCTTTTTCTTTTAGTTGAATGTGTTGCCAGAAATGTTTATTACTATAATCATTTATTTTATTTTTTTTTCGTTTGCCCTTTATTTATACAGGTAGTCTCATTGAGTCACGAAAACTCATTTTCAAGAGAGACCTATTCTTTTACTAGGAGAAACCCACTGAGCTCAAAAATGTCATTTACATTAGTGCCAAACCTCGAAGTTCCATAAAGCAAAGTTGTTATAAAATAAACCATCTTAAAATAGGGTGCATCTTTCTTTACGTGACCAAGAAATATCATGTCAGATAAAACAAAGTTAATACCAATAATACGTTACATTTACATAATGAACTGTCAAAAATCTTCTTAACACAGGGTGTTAAGTGCATGACCAATATATATATATATATATATATTACATAAAACACAACTGTTTCTCAAATTGTTATCAGAAAGAAAACATTTGCATTCTGTGAGAATAATAAATCATATTTTCTAATCAGTGCTAAAACATTCAGCTCAGAGACCAGCGTCTGAGATTTCCTTGGGTTAATGCAGACAGCAACAGCTGGCTTTTAATTTTTAATTTTTCAACTTTACCAGGAAGCTTTGGAGACGAACATCAAACCCTCTGGAATAAATGCACAATCTGAGTTATAATTTAAGTTCGTTATTTGGACGCTGTCTTGCCATTAATGGGAAAATTGCCTCCGATCGGCATTGAGAAACGAGACACTCTAAAATTATCTTTCACAATGTTGAAGGGAATCACATTTTTAAAAGGTTTTTACAAGCGGGTACAGCGTCACATCATCAGCATAACAGCGGTGGCAGTTTCTGGGTAATTTGCTTAATGCAAGGCTGGACTAATGAGTGTCGCTGACAAATAACAAGACTGAGCGTCTTTCTTTGCTTCTCAAATAGACACAAAAGGAGGAAAGCGTCAGTGCTGTGGTGGAGGGAACTGAAATGTGGCTGGAGCTTGTTGAGAACGAGGCTGAAACATCTGCTTGTAAAAAAAAAATCAAATTTACAACTTTGATGAGAAATGGTCTTTGAAAGTAATAGGTCTGTGTGTGTTAAGGATTGGAGAATCTCAACTGGGTGTTGTTGAAATGTGGGACTTTTAAAGGTAATCCACTGCTGTGTATGCTACTCTTTGTTGGCCATTGTGCTGTTTTTTTTTTTTTTTTTCCCCTGGTCGTGGCTGTTTTTATCCCTGCACAGCAGTTTACAGAGATGTTGCCTCTGAGCTGCACAGCTTACATCCTCACCTCCCTAACTGGTTCCTAAAATCCCATTTTTTCTGGTATTTTCCCAGTCATTGACACTTCGAGAAATCTGGCAAATTTGGCAGGGCCAAATGGGAACCACTGAAAATCCTGGGGTGGCACACCAAAACCAATGAATTTCAGGAGATTTGTTGCATCATACAAGTTATTTGACAACTACAGCGATAAGTTAGGGAGTCACCCTCTGATATTTGTCTACTTGAGTTGGATTTTTTGTGTGAATGTTTCTGAGTCATTCTCATTATTCAGCTCTGTTTTTCTTCTGTATGTTTTTCAGCACGTAACTCGTTCCCCAGTTCTTGTTCAGTTTCCACTATTATGTATCAAAACGTTCAGCTCATTCAACACATTCCTGCTCTGACTTTTGGTATTTGCGCAATCATATATTTTTTAAACATTTAGCTTTGTCGGCCATGTTTGTCTCCACATCCTACAAACTCTTTGAGCTGCTTATGTCCTGTTGCTACTCATTTCAACTGTTGGTCTGGTTCAGTTTGTTTCTGCATTTTTCTGCTCCTTTCAGCTTCTTTCTGCTAAAGTCAGATTTTTTTCCCAGCTTTTTCAGCTACTTTTGAGGCATTTTTATGCTAATACTTTAGCCTTTTTTCTGCTGTTATTTTTTTTTTTTAATTTCCACCTTTTGTGATCCTTTCAACTTGTGAGTTTCTAGCAACTTTTTAGCTTTTTTGTTGCTAATTTCAGCATTTTTTAATGTTTTTTATTTATTTTTATTTTTTCATTTTATTTTAAGGCATTTTGTAATCTCTTCAGCCACTCTGCCTATTTCGGCTTATTCTGCACCTTTCTCCTGCATTTTTATAGTTTTTTCTGCTCCTATCAGATTTTATTTTACTTCTATCAGCTAATGTCAGCTGTTGTCAGCTAATGTCAGCTGGTTTTAACTTTAGCAGCTTTTGAGAAACGCACGTTCAATAGTCAACTTACCGTACTAAAGATTGTCCTCTCTTAAATTTGTATTCATATATATTTTTAAAAAGCACAAAGCCTCTTAAGACTCGGTTTCCTGATGTTGAGGACTTTAAACTAGTTGTCCTTATGCAGGGGGACACTATTTTCAAAGTTATTGTCAAATTTTAATAAAATACACATTTGACTTTTTAACATAATTGCTCAAGAGCAAGGTATGTTTTAATGTTCATGAGGTTCTAGTAATTCTAAATAGCAAGAAGAAATAAAAAAAATGCACACCAAGCAAAAGCTTGGGACTCAAAATAAAACTGTCTTGACAAGGCGAGCCAGTGGGGGAGCCAACAAGCTCCCCTTGGTGGCACCCCTGTTCCCAGCTTGAAGACGAAGGTAAATTTGCCATGAACACAATGATCCTTTGAACAATAAGACTTAACCTCTTAGTGCGCTCATTCCACTCTAAAGTTGTAAACAGGAACACGGTGAACACGCATGACTTCACATCTTCTGTGGCAGGAACCACAAATCTGTCAGCTGCGTCTGGTGTGGGGATTCAGACCTTTCCTCTTCCACAGACGAGCATTCTGTCCGCCGTCTTGCACTGTGTAAACACGCAGCGCATGTGTGTGCGAGATCACCGTCGGTTTCATTCAGTGTGTCTTTAGGATTTGTGCGTACACGCCCATGAGGAGGCCGTGGCGAGTTACCACAGCTACTGAGAGACTGAATTCTTGAAGGGGAAAGACGTGTTGACTTTGTAGTCTGAGAGAGGAGCTTGGAATTTTCCCTGACACTTAATTTTGGTCAGGCTTCTCCAACGCTGACGAAAAGCTGTTCTAGAAGAACAGATTCATTAAAAACTTCAGCTCTGGAGTTAATGCTAATAACGTTGGAGCTAACGTCATTCAACAATTTCCTGTAGTTCTATCATATCTTATATACGGTATTAGCTCTGGAGCCAATGTGGGGTGGGGAGTAGGGGAGTGAAGACTTGGGGCTGGGGAGTGGTGGCGCAGAGGTTAGAGGGGGCGGGCCTGTGACCAAATGGTTGCCGGTCAACTCCCTGGACCGACAGCATCAAAAATGTGGGTGGAAAAGGTGAAACACTCACACCTGCCTCCACCGTCATTTGCCCCACTCAGACCCATGAGCGAGGCTCTTAACCCCCCAGCTGCTCCCCAGGTGCCTTGGATGGCAACCCACTGCTTCCCATGTGTATGTGCTCACATGTGGAATGGGAAAAATGTACATAATTAATTTCCCCGTTGGGGATCAATAGAGTATAATAAAAAAATAAAATAAAAACATCATACATTAGCGCCAGAGCTAACGATGTATACTTCAGTGTTTTCCGTACTGTTATACAAGGAGGGCGCCCCGTCCTGGCAACAGAACTGAGCGTCCTGCCTACAGAAGTGCCCCCACTGTCGACATTTGTTGGCACTGATGTAGTGGCACGCAATTCAGACGCGCTAGCTAAAAAGCTACAAACATAGCGCTCCGCTTCTCTCACGCATCCTTCTACACCTCTCCGGTTGACAAAACTCAAGAGACGAGCGCTCTGCCAGGTCAGGTGACCTAGGGGAGCCACTGTATTTGCTCTGGAGCTAACGTCATATACTCGCCCCAGAGCTAATGCAAAAGCTGAGTCATCTCTCCATTCTCCTCTCTGTCAATGCTCTCCGGCTCAAATTAAAGGGCTGAACGTCGAATAACGTTAAAAAATATCATCCAAGCTGAATGGAGCTCGCACCAGAGGCAGCCTGTCTACATCAGTGACCCAGAATGCACTGTAGAGTAAATAAAATGACGACATCCATGTGTTATTAATTTTTTTTAATTTATTGTAAAAACTAAACAGCCTACAGTACTTTATGGTCTTGTTTTTACAGCTGAATGAATTGTTTATCAACCGAGGGGCTGTTGTTCCGACTAGTCGGAGGTACCTTTAAAGTTGACAGGATGGTGGTATCCAACAGGTGCGGGGCTGAGTGGGAAAACCAGCATAAAGATGAGAGCGAAGAGGTTAAAGCGCCTTGTCGACCGACTCCAGAACATCTGCGTCTCACCAAGTGTGAACAAGACGTCTGTTTTTTTTTTCTTGGGTAGCGGCCCACTCCTCTGTCAGCATGCTCCGGATCATCCACCCCCCGTTCACCACCTATTAGGGAATTCTGTAACGAACCGATGGGAGGGCAGATGAAGCTCTCTGCTGCCAACTCTCTCCTCCTTTCCCAACGAAGGGATAAATGACTCACTTACACACACCACTTGCTCGTTCGGCGCGTGGATCTCTCCTCCTTCTGTCTCTATGAAGATTAAAACGTGGACCTCTTGATCAGATAATTACTTTAGCTGGAAATTAATAAGGCGCTTTGGGTGGAAAATTGTACCGAGTCCACACATGATGAAGACGGCCTTTCCTCTGCCTTGCCTTGCATATGAAAAATGTATAATACGCAGCAGAGTACAACCAACACATTAAACCCAGACTGCATAACCTTTTAACCAATATTAATAATTCTCGTCACTTACAAAGGCCTAGTACAAATTTAAAGCATATTTGACTTTCTAAATGTTAGCACTAAAGATCCCGTATCCTCCCACACTAACCACTATAAAGTCTCCTGGTTTGTGTTTCTCCCTGCATCTCTTTATTCCATGCACATACAGTTTCTCCTGTTACCAAAAGCAAAATGCTCCCAGAGACAAAAACACTGCAGTCTTCTTCCCACCAGTGTAGGTCCAGAGCTTCAAATACTCCCAGCACAGTTTCAAAAATGACCCTTTCCTTTCAGACGGGCTCAAACTGAAGGTAGTTCGTGTGCTTCTGCAAAGGTTCATCAGTGGATGCTTGTGCTGGAACATGTTTGTAGAAGGCTGTTTTTGCATTTGATATGTTTGTTTAGAGCAGAAAATCAGGAAAAGCAAAAGAAAATGCACATTTCACCGTCCTCCATGCCACTCTTTGGTGGAATAATTAAGTAATGAAAGAAATCCTTCATCTGCAAATCAATGGAAACAATTTAGACAGCATTGTGGAATTTTGGCATTGTGCTCGTTTTCTGTATTGATTTAAAGAACATACTTTTGTTTTCAGCACAAATAAGACACAAGCATTTTCCTTTAATTTTTTTAATTTTTTTTTTTTTTTTTTTTACCCATTTGATTTTTTTTCCATCTCAGCAAAACATTTGTTTCCTTTTAGATAGGGTGAGGTGGAAAAAAAAAAAAATGGCAGCAAACTTTAATTGCGTGAATGTTTATCAAACATTTTCACTACTGAGATCTTTTTCTTCTGTACGTTGTTCGGCACGTAACTTGTTCTGTAATATTTGTTCTATTTCAACAGTTCATTAATCAAAAAGTTCAGCTCATTCAGGACATTTCTACTGGGATTTTTGGTATTTGTGCAGTTTTTACTTTTTGAACTATGTTGCTTTGTCGGCCATGTTTTTCTGATTGAAAATGAATGGAGTTCTCTTCACATCCTTCAAACCTTTAAGCTGTTTACAATCTGTTCATTTTAGCTTTTGTTCTGCTTTACCTCTTTTCAGCTTGTTTCTGCTATTTTAAGCTTCCTTCAGCTCCTTTTAGCTTAATTCTGCTCATTTAAGCTTGTTCTATTATTTGTAGAATTTACCCACTCCTTTCAGCTTCATTTTTTCCAATTTCAACTTCTTTCGGCTAATTTCCGCATTTTCTGCTTTCTCAGCTATATTTCAGCTGTTTTGCTGATAGTTTAGTTCTGGTCTCCAGTCCATCACAGAGACACAAAGAGACAAACAACTATTCACGCTCTCACGCCTAGGGACAATTAAGTTTTAGTTTATCATAATTAACCATTTTTGCTGTTTTTGTCCATGGTTCCTCTTCTGCGAAATCATTTAAAGGTTGTTGATGCCATTTCTGATGAGTGGAAGCTGAATTTTCTTTAAGAACTTGGTTGGTTAACAGGCTGCCGTATGCTGACGTGCGCATGAACGCATGAACGCTGCTGTACTTCACGGTAGTCTAACTTAATTTAAACAATTATTCAAACAAAAAATTGGAAAGAACACCTGCCTTTTTTGTGTTTTTCCTTTTTGCCGCTTTTTTGGTGGTTGTGCTTGCCATCGCCTTCCTAGAGGAGACCGTGCTTTTGCTGCGGCAGCTCCAAAATTGTGGAGTGGGCTTCCCTTGACATCTTCCCTGTCAGTTTTTAAATCCATTCTTGGAACTGTGGCCGTGGGGTCCGATGTTCGTGTTGGACCTGGGTGCTGTGGATGCTGGGGCGCGACTGCTGGAGTGGGGTTGGTGAGCCTCATGACCAGGCCTCGGCCTTCGGCTAACTAGCCTTGGAGCTAACCGTGACGCTAGCACCACCGAGCTGAGAGAGCGGCGGTGGTGGGCGGTGAGGACGATCTGTCACGGCTGGGCCTGCTCTGCAGGGGTGTGTGCTCCGGGCTGCAGCTTTCGGACCTGTGTGCCTGTTGGGACTCGGGAGACAGTCTTCGGCGGTGGATTCTGAGGACAGCAGGGGCTGTGAGGTCCGGTTTCTCTTTTTTTCTTTCTCTTCTTTTCTGAGTTGGATCTGGGTGCAGTAGCCGCTGACTACCATCGAGTGGCAGTGTGACTCAGGATCTGGCCTTGGTCATTATTTCGCTGAAGAATCATTACTACCAAGGCAGTAAATACATTAAATAATGTCAAGTAAATCAAAACGAGGAAAGAAGGACCTTTTGGAGGAACAAAGTTTAGAAGATATGGATGAAATAAAAAAGTCATTGAACTTCATGAGCATGGAACTGGCCAAGCTGACTTCTAAACAAGAAATATTAATTGGATTATTGGAAGAAGTAAAACAACTTAAACTTCAATTAAGTGAAAAAGATAAAAAAATTTCTGAACTTGAAAAAAAGGTTGATGATATGGAGAAAAATGCAAGACTGGAGAACTTGGTGATTTCTGGTTTGGACGTAAAGCCTAGATCTTTTGCCAAGGCTGTTGTTGGTGCTGCAACAACGGAAGACGCATCAGAGCAAGACCTACAGACATTGGAGGACCAAGTCGTATCTTTTTTGCAGGACAAAGACATTAATATAGAACATGAAGATGTGTCGATTTGTTACACACTGCCTAGTAGATTTGCTAAAGACAAGCCTGCAATAGTTGTTAGATTCATTAGTAGGAAGTTGAGAAATAATGTGATAATGCAAGCAAGAAAATTAAAAGGGACAAAAGTTTATATAAATGAACATCTAACAAAGAAGAATGGCACTATTGCACGGGAAGCAAGGTTGTTAAAAAAACAAAACAGGATAGCTTCTACATGGACAAGGAACGGAAATATTTGGATAAAAGAAAAGGAAGGACAACAGGCTAAAATAATAAAAGAAATGAAAGACTTGGAAAAATTTCGATAAACAAAGAAGATGGTAACAAAATATTAGCCTTGTGAACGGATATATTTGATAATGTCAGCGAATAATGATTCAGAACCGAAAATATATAGTATAGATGATGAAATTGATGCATGTTTCTTTCCAGTTATAAAGGGTTGTGATTATTATAATGAAAAACAGTTTAATGATATTAGTTTAACAAAGCCTGGTCTTTCTATAATTCATTTCAATAGCAGGAGTTTACATGCAAACATTTCTAAGATAACAGATTATTTAAGACAATTAAACAGGACTTTTTCAATAATAGCATTATCAGAAACGTGGTTGAATGATGAAAACACAAGTAATGCCCGCATTGAAGGGTATGATTTATATAATATGAACAGAAAAAACAAGAGAGGTGGTGGTGTGGCTCTATTTGTCCATAATACAATCAAATGTAAATTAATTGATGATATGTCGATAATTGATAATAATATTATTGAAATCATAACAATAGAAATAATTGATAAAAATGACAAAAACATCATAATAAGCTGTGTATATCGGCCACCCGGTTCTAGTATGGAATCATTCACAGACAAAATTATAGAGCTACTGGAAAGGAGTTGTAATAAAACAATATTTTTATGTGGCGACTTCAATATTGATTTGGGGAACAAAAGAGATTCAAATAATATTAGTACATTTATTGATTCAATGCATACTTTAAACCTTTACCCAATGATATCGAAACCAACTAGAATCACAAATCATAGTGCAACGATAATTGATAATATATTTACAAATACAACAAATGGGGATGTGATTGGTGGAATTTTGACAACTGATCTTAGTGATCATTTACCGGTTTTTTCAATATACAATAAATATCAAAGTATTATGAAAACAATTGCTAGACAGAAAAAAATAATAAATACATCAAAAAAAGCTTTAGATCAATTAAAAGTTGATTTAGCTAAACAAAATTGGGAACGTGTGTACGTTGCTGATGTAAATAAATCATATGATGTGTTTATGAATATTTTGGAGGCTTTATATGAAAAAAATTGTGTTAAAAAAATTTATACCAAGAAGAATATTGTAGACCAACAATGGATGACAAAAGGATTGAGGAACGCATGTAAAAAGAAGAACTATTTGTATTCATGCTTCTTGAAATGTAGAACACAAGAGGCAGAAGATAAATATAAGAAGTACAAAAATAAACTAGTAGGGATTATAAGAAA
>JARVGQ010000390.1:31373602-31383708 GCA_031762355.1 Hypsolebias martinsi | reverse complement strand
TGTGTATATATATATATATGTGTGTATATATATATATATATATGTGTGTGTATATATATATATATATGTGTGTGTATATATATATATATTTATATATGTGTGTGTGTATATATATATATATATCTGTGTGTATATATATATATATGTGTGTGTGTGTATATATATATATATGTGTGTGTGTGTGTATATATATATATATATATGTGTGTGTGTGTATATATATATATATATGTGTGTGTGTGTATATATATATATCTATGTGTGTGTGTGTATATATATATATGTATATGTATATGTAAATTACAGATAAAATAAATACAGTACAGTAAATAAAAGGAACTATTGATGACTTGGATGAATGTCCAAGTGTAAAATAAAATTTGAGTAGACCTTAAAAATAATGGTTTTAGATTCTGAATCATGCAAATTGTCTTATGTACTTCCTATTTAGCATCTGAGGAGCCTTTGATTTATAGCGTAAATACAAAATTCACATTAGTTATACTTGTACCCCAAAGCTATGTGAATTTCCTTCAAATATAGAAAGAAAAAAATTACAGTTTTTAAATTTAGTCTGTTTTGTTTGTTATAAAATAGTTGATTGTAGTTAAACTTAAGAGGCACCAAGATTTCTTTATAATGGAGAAAAACTTAAACAAATTTGTTGCTATAAAGCTTCACTCATGTTGCTGTTATCATAATGTGAATCTTTACAGGGACTGAGACTCATTTAATGGAAACTGATGACAAATTTTTATTTTTTTTTTTTCACAACAAGGGAATCAAGTATCTGTCGTTACATTTATGTTGTCTGTTTTGCCTTTAAACAAATTTTCTCTTAATGGCCTAGTTATTATTTTTCAGCAGATCTGTAAATTGTAAATTTACCCAATGAGGTGAACAAATGAGGCAGTAATTGCAATTCTTTTCACAAGTACTCACAGTTTATTTGTTGTCTTACTTTTTAAACTGATTGTTTTTTGTTTGTTTTTTATTAATTATTCTATTGACTAAATGCAAAGAAAGCACTAAAGTGCAAGCTAGTTGTGTGTTGATTTTGTGGCTATAATCGTTTTGTCTTTTCCTTTAAAAATGAGCCCCTTCCCAGAACACCGCACTCCGCCGCCCACAGCCTGTATTTAAAATAAATCAGGCGTCGGCGCTGGAACTCTGGGGTTTTATTCTGACCTTGACAGGCCAAACAGGAGAGCACCATGATGTCTGTGCAGTCTCATTCAGTTTTAGTGTGAGTGTTTGTTCTTTTGGATATATATTTTTTGTGTTTGAGTGTGTTTGCTGCAAATAAACTAAACTTGGACTATGTCAGTGTTTATTAAGACTTCTGCAGTAACCATATAGAGATGTTCAAACGTCAGTAAGATAAAAATAAGGATACAACATTTAAAACTGCAGCTGAGGAGTATCCCTCCCTCCTCTTTATGCTTTGGATGTCCTCAAACTATCCCTCCCATCCAAGTAATCAACATCCTTCAAAGAAACCAGAGCTAAAGCCAAGTCAAACAGAGTGTGTCTTAAGCTGATGGACCCCTCCCCTCACTGCAGGGGCCATTACTGGGCTGCCAGGGGTTCAAGCTTAGAGTCTCTTCCAGTTTTAACCATTCAAATTCAGCATTAATGTTTGAAAGAGCAGAGAAAACGCCTGCTCCTCGTGGACGCTTTAATATTTCATGCAAGCGGAAACATTTGCAACAATGTTTCAGCAGAGCTGATGTGTCTGTGGTGGGTTTGGACGTTTTTAGACACTTCCCTACAACACTGTCAGCATCTCTGATAGTTTTGAATTGTGCCAAATTATACTTCAGGAGTGTAATTTGAATAAATATTGAGCATGTTGTGGATCAGCGTAGTGTAAAACGAGCTGTAAACGTTGTTTTACACAGTTAATTCTGAGCAAATGGTGCAAGAATGACTCCCTGTCTGTGCATTTTCAGTTTCAGACACGAGGAACATTGGATGAATAATGTTCAGACTAGCCTGTGTGCGATTCAGAAAAAGAAGCTGCTTGTTTCAGGGACAGAGAGCTCGCCTGCCTGTCAGTCTGCACAGTAAATAGGTCACTGTTTTCATGTGGGTAAAACATCAGTAGTGTCTGGGCCTTCACAAACATGCCATTTTTATCCACTGGACCCCAAAACAGCTTCTTCAGCAGGCAGGTGATCAGCAAAACAGCTGCACTGCAGTCCCAGCTTGTAGCTATGACTTACACCTTATTATGTTGTGTATCTCAGCTGCTGCCTGATATAAATATGACCAAAATGCTATCATTTTCAGCTATCATTCAGTCTAACTGCTCAAACTGTTTGTAAATGATTTAGACTCTAAGTTTATTCAAACGTGGTGTAAAATGAGTCAGTAAGAAAACTGAAATATATAGAAAGTTAGTTTTTGTTGCTTTAGTCGCAGCCGTATAAAAATAAAAAAGCCGGGATTGATTTGAATTTTGTTTTCCTTCCCATGGTAGGAAGAATGTTAATTTGTCAAGATATTCCTTTGAATGTAACTATTGGAGGGAGACATATCTGCCTGTTTTTGTCCTCCGATGTAGAGTGAATACAGGACTTAGACATACCCTCTGTCTGTCCGTTTGTTTGCCTTGTGAGCTGAATAACTAAAAAAAAAAAAAAAAAAAAAAAAGAATTGCATTGTCTTCCATTTTGGCGTGTGGCTGCATGTAGGTGTAAAAAAGACCACTATCAAAAATTGGGTGTTCGAGCCAAATTCAAAATGGCCACTGCCTTAAATATGTATGAACCATCTACCCCAAATCATTTGAAGAAACCATGCTTTCTATTTTTATATTGCTTAAAAGTATAATTTCCTCAAATGACTAGGGTAGCCAAAGATTAATATGTAGAGGCCAAGGCCACCACTGGCCACCCCCTGGCTCCACCACTGCACCTGGTGATGGATAAGATCCGTCACTTTGTGCTGCCTCAGGCAAGAAAAAAACCTCCCTCTGTTCTTCTTCACAGTGTAACTTAAACCCACTTGAATATTTTTCAGAAAAAAAAAAGTTTAAGCAAAAACTTGGATAGTCTTTTTAGAACTGTTTTATATTGAGCCTTCCATCAACTGTAGGACCGATAAGAACAAGTACTGATCCTTTCTGAAACTCAGAGCTAAACTGCAGGCAAACATTGTTTTATTTTCATTTTAAAGGAAACTGTAAAATGTGTATATGTATCAAACCTTTATATTAACAAGTCAGAAAATATCAAACTGATTTGCCATGATTTATAAAGATTTTAATTAATTATTGACAAATCTAGTTTGTCAAACTTTCATTTCTATAGATTTTTATTTATTTATTTATTTTTAAATTTTTTTTTTAATATCAGGTATATTTAAAGGAATATCCAATTATTGATTTGAAATATCCATACATTGTCAAAGTGTATATATAGCTAAGCCTGTTGATTTAGTTTTTAAAAGAATAAATAAGTAATTGCTTTTTTTTTTTTTGATGTTTAGAGACTTTTATTGTGTAAAAATTCTGCAGTCTGACTGAACTTTAGTCAACCGGTTTATAAAAGTAAAATAGCACTGATCTATAGTTGATAGGTCAAATAAAGCAAACAAAAAATGTTTTTGCTAACGAGATAAAATTGGTGACTGCCAACATCTTTCGTACTTCTAAAATGTAACTCCATATTGATTTTTTAATGCCCCTTTTCCCTTTTTTAAAATTAGAAACTATAAAGCACATTATTTTACAGTTTTAATTGTAAAAGTATGCAAATGAGTATGCATGATCTAAATGTTGAGCAGTTGTTCTTTAGTAAGATGTTTTCAAAAATCATTATTCTTTTTATAATGTCTTTTTTAGTTGATGTCTTTAGTTTGATTTATGTTTATAAATTTTGCAGTTCATATCCTTAAATATCTTTGCTCTTTGTTACCTAAACTCTTAGCTCATGCATACCAATGTCACTAGATTTATATATATATATATAATTTATATATGAACATGTGAAAATTAACCCCCATTTTTTTAAAAGCATTGTCGTAATTGTGGAAATATAAACTGACTTACGAATTAACAAAGTACTTTTGTGTAAAAACCTTTGACAGAAGTGCTCCAACAAAGTGAGAAAGAAAATTGGAACCCAGCTTTATCCACTGTTCACATACCTGATCTGGAAATTTATGTAAATTCAAATCCTAAAAGTACAGGTTACGCTTCACATTTTTAAACAGGATGTTTCAAAATACTTGCAAAACTAAGTATTTTAACAAAATCTTAGTTGTATTTTTGTTTTGTCTCAGCATAATACATTTACTCACATTGTTTGTTTTGTTTTGTTGTTTAATATTCAGTCTTATGACCAATAAAGTTTGTATTTCATTCAATTCCCACTGAGACAGGACTTATCATGCCAGAAGGTAAACATAGCATCCCTTTATGTTTCCCTCATTGTCTCGATGGGGGTTTTGTTCTCTGTTGACTGTTGCCGGAGTCTGTCCACATTGTGAAATTCCTTTATAAACAGCTCACACCCAAACGACCTGAAATAACCTGTTTTCTGCTGTTGTCTTGGAAATCACCCAACATGTTGGAAAGCATGGGTACAATACTTCCTAAGCACCATTACATCTCATTGATCTGAAACACTGCCAGTGTTTCACCTACCATTATTTAAGGAGGGTGCCCCGCCCTAACACCCTCCCAAGGCAAGTAACCTATGGAAACACTGAAGACTGTGTTGATCAGTAGCTGATTCAGGGTTCACAGGTCTTTCCAGCTATACATGATAAAAGTCATGTAACTTGTTGGTCATTCTGTGTTTTTTAAACATATTGTTTTTGGGAAATTGTGATTCAGAGAGTTTCCTAGGACTTGGTTAAAAACCGGGTGCATGACTCCTTGGGCAGTGGCCTAAGGCCCCCAGGGGCCTTGGCACTCTGACCCTGGCTTACCAAAGCTGGCTCTTGGGACATGGAGCATAAACTCTCCAGCAGGGAAGGAGTCTGAGCATGTGTATGAGGTTAAGAGGTATCGACTAGATATAGTTGGGCTCACCTCGACACAGCATGGGCTCCAGAACCAGTCTCCTTGAGAGGCGCTAGACCTTATTCCACTTTGGGGTTGCCCATGGTAAGAGGCAACTCTCTGGTACTCTTAGCCCCCCGACTTAGTGCCTGTGTGTTGGAGTTTCCCCCGGTAGATGAGAGGGTTCCCTGCGCCTTCAGGTGGGAGGGTACAGTTGTTGATTGTTGTTTGTGCCTACACACCAAGTGGCAGTTGAGAGTATCTGGTCTTCTTGGAGTCCTTAGCAGGGATGCTGGAAGGTGCTCCAGTTGGGAACTCCTGTATTCTGCCGGGGGACGTCGGTGCCCACGTAAGTGACCTGAAGGTGCATGATTAAGAGGAACAGCCTCTCTGATCTAAACCCAAGCAGTGTTCTGTTGTTGGACCTCTGTGCTTGTCATGGTTTGTCCATCACAAACACCATGTTTGAAAATAAGGGTGTCCATAAGTGCACTTGGCACCAGAACACCCTAGGTTGTAGACTGATGATTGACTTTGTAGTTGTAGTTGATTTACGACCACTTGTTTTGCACACTCTGGTGAAGAGATGTGCTGAACTGTCAACTGATCACCACCTGGTATTGAGTTGGATTCAGTGGCAGGGGAAGATGCTGGACAGACCCTGTAGATCCAAACATGTAGTGAGGGTTTGCTGGGAATGCCTGGCAGAAGAACTTGTCTGAAAGATCTTCAACTCACACCTCTGGGAGAGCTGTAACCACATCCCAGCTGAGACAGGGGACATTGAGTTCAAGTGGGGTGTCTTCCTTGAGCTGTGGCCACATTGGGCGGCACAGTGATTCAGTTGGTAAAACTATTGCTTCTCAGCGAGAAGGTCCCCAGATTGAATCCCGGCCGGGGGCCTTTCAGGGTGGAGTTTGCATGTTCTGTCTGTGCATGCATGGGTTTTCTCTGGGTATTTCTGTTTCCTCCAACAGACCAAAAACATGCATGTTAGGCTGATTGATAACTCTAAATTGTCTCTAGGTGTGAGTGAGAGAGTGAATGTTTGTTTGTCTTGTTTGTCTCAATGTGTCCCTGTGATGGACTGGAGACCTGTCCAGGGTGTCCCCCGCCTCTCGCACAGTGACTGCTGGATATGGACACCAGTGACCCCCGTAACCCGAAAAGGACGATGCAGGTAAGAATAATGGATGGATGTTTTATCCTGATCTACTGGTTCATGAAATTCATTATGTAAACAGATATGCGAAAGAAATCCTCGCACTAAGTGTTATATATTACCACTTCCCTTTCATGACATCAATCATAAACAAAAGGGAAATCAGAATTTCAAACTTCAAGATAAAAAAATATAAGAATGGGGGACAACAAAGCGAGGGTGAAGAAGCGGTGATCTCAGACTCAGATGTTCGCAAGTCCTAATGTTCTCGTTTACTTTGCAAAATTCTCATGACCATCACGCAACTCGCGTGTAACCATGCACTGTAGTTTGCAGTGATTTCTGAGTGT
This sequence comes from Hypsolebias martinsi, assembly GCA_031762355.1. NCBI lineage: Eukaryota > Metazoa > Chordata > Actinopteri > Cyprinodontiformes > Rivulidae > Hypsolebias > Hypsolebias martinsi. The sequence continues at coordinate 31,377,185 of JARVGQ010000390.1, read as the reverse complement.
TTGCTATCAGATGCATCAGTCGTGGCCGTAGAAGGACACCTAGCAGCTTTAGCAGAGTTCCCTGCATGAGAAAAACTGATACTGCTGCAGCACAGATAGAAATTGATGCAACTGAAAGGAATTTGAGGAAATGCTCATTGAGAGGAAAATGGATAAAAACGCTACCTAAAATTGCTAGCACACAACCTGAAAGATCACAAAAATACAGTGTGTGATGTGAAATAACAGAAAATCAGAGAGCTCAAAAAGCTTGGCAAAAAAAAAGCTTTTACACTGGAGTTCAAATTTGTTGATCTTTGACTTCTAAAGTGCAGCAGCTGAGCTGAAGAACGTTCCGGTAACAATCAGAATTAAGGAGTGATGTGACTTCATGCTAAACATCAAATCTATTAAATATGACTGTACGTCAAAGAACTGTGCAGTAGGAGCGTGCACGGGTCAGACAGCACGTGGGTAATTACAGCTCGCAACAATAACAACAAAAAAAATCATGAATATGTGCATGCAGTTATGTCATCACGTCAACACAACTGTCCACTTAGAATGCCAACAGCTCACTATGGCAGAAAAGTGCTGCAGGCAGATGGCAACTCCATGAATATTGACAAGGGGAAAATGTGAAGTTATAATTATGGAAACATGAGAATAAACGCAGCGCAGTGAATTTGAAAATAGTAGATATATGCAAGTTTGTCATGGTGGAATAATGTGGGGGAGGAAAAAAAAGGAGGAATGGGTGCCTCCATTCTGGAGATGAGTTTTCAGGAAAAATTAATTCATTTACAAGAGCGAGCTGAAGGCAGGTTTCATGTTGTTGTTTTTTTTTCTAAACAGCAAAAGCCCCAAGTTCTCAAAAGCAGATTAGCATATTGATTTAGGTTAAAGGACAGCATCCGCACAGCAGAAAGTTAACTCGTCCAGGCAGTTAGAAGAGTCAAAGCATCGACTCCTGAATTATGCAGCACAAAGCAATATGAACAATATTAATTCTGAATTTTCGTTTTATCAGAGGCGCTCGAGCTGCTCTCCTCTCTGTTACAACGCAGTCTTCAAAGGCTTGAGCTTTATGTTTGCAGCATTTCTTTACTGACATGCATTTTAAAATCAGCTGTTTTCTTATCGCTTGCCTCTGAAAGACAAAGGAAGAGCAATGTTGTGCCTGCGTCCATTTGTCTGTACCGTTAGCAAAATATCTCATGACTCACTGGAAGGATTTTATTGATAATCGATGGGCTGACATTTACAACTTATTGGCTTCTGGAGTCAGTCTAACTGAAGATGGTTGTCACAGCAAAGTAACCTCAACAAAAAGAAAAATGTCTATAACTCTGCCACTTGTACAAATATTGAGCTGATATTTGGTGTGGGATTAGCTGAGACTGATCCATAATGTTTAGTCCAAGCACGACCAGATTGCACAAGATCTTTGTTTAAAAATGTGCAATACCTATTTGGGGTCAGTCGTATTCAAGTTCAAGTTTATTGCCATTTGCATCACATGTGGTACATGAGGTGGAATGAAATTATGTACTCAAAGTCCCAGTTACACCCAAAAATAACAAAAATATAAAGTGTAAAAAGAAACAGTAAATAAGAATCTCTAACACATACACTGATACTGTATATGCTAAACAAATGCCAAATGGTACGCTAAAAGATCTAAGATATATGCTTAACACTAAAAATGTAAAACAATATGGCAAAACAACATCTTTCAAGATGGCCACCACAGCTAAGACAACTTAAGCAGCACAGAAAATGGTTATAACACTGTCTATTTTACAGGTTTTGAGATAATGGGGTAGAGGCAGGGCAGATGACTCGGAACCCTAAAGTTCCGGGTTCAATCCCCAGCCATTCCCACATGGCGTGGTGTCTCTGAGCAAGACACCTAAACCTTAACTGCTCCCTGAGCGCTTACATAGCTGCCCACTGCTCCACCTGGGTGTAATCCCAGGTGCGATGGGTTAAATGCAGAGAACTAATTTCACCATTGTATGGGAACATACAACGATGACAACGCATAGCACTTTAAAATTTGATCTGGTAGTAGCTGAGAGTCATTCACAACACATACACAGAGTAACATGTGGGAACATCAGATAAGACTTTACATAATGTTATTTGAAGGTTTGACCAAACTGGAGCAGCTTTGTTTTTCTACGCAAGATGACCGTCTATTGTTTAGATTAGACTATTAGACAGAATGTTTCAGTTTTACTTGTAAATAAACTGGACAGCCACAACAACAACAAAAGACAAATACACAGAAACAGATGTTGAAAACAAAGCGCACGAGTAATCGTTAATGAATAATCCCCTTTCATCGCCTCTGTTAGCATTAAGTCAGATTGTTTTCTGTCTTTTTTATACGTGTAGCACAACATTCAGCAATGGCGACTTTCTTTAAGAGTAACAAAGACAGAAATTTGGAAAATCTTCCAGTAAAAAGCAAGATGATTAACACCTCTTTAAAGTTCTTTGGAAGCACATGCCTAACATCCAAATATGAAGCTTTTAGTTCTTTTGAAGTTGTTTTTCCTCTCTTCTGCACGGAAGAGCATATTTCATTTTTCCAATCTGGGCTAAGTGTACCTCTAAGAGTTTCTGGAGCTCTCTAGGGGAGAACATGGAGAGATTCTGTATTCAGCACCGAATTATTAACAATGATACTCATTAATCTTGAGAGCTTTCTACTTACATATCACCTCTTTTAAATGTGAACACTCGTTACCAGAATCTTGAGAATATGTTTCTTAAAATGATCAAACATGTGAGTGTATATTTTCTTCATCAGGGACTTGGAGAGCCTTTTTGGCTGTACAATCTATGCCTCAAAAATATTTTCTTTTAGACTTTTGTCCTGCGTCAGTCTCGTGCTCTGACTTATCCTTTGGAAATTGTACAGTGAGGAGAAACGCCTTTCTCGCTCTTTTCGTGTCATGAGATGATGGCGTTCTCGCAAATGAGAAGTCATGAACAATCTTCTTTAAGATCTCGTGCACATTAGCTTCCCCTTTCATCTGCTCTGTTTCTGTGTGTGCCCAGGGCAGCAGAGGGATGCACAGCAGCAGGCAAACAGTGGAGCAGCCCGACACGGAAACGAGAACTGATATTGCTGAACTTCAGCTGAAAGTAACCCAGTCACTAACGGCACCAAAGTGTTTTCAGCTGGTCTGTTCCATCTCCCTTCACATGTGAGCACAGTGTGAATAGGAGCCGCTGCCATAAAGCAAGTGGAGCAGATGACTACCCTTTATTTAGTTTATGGCTGTCGAATTCTAGATTTGCAGCCCCATTTCTTGGCATTTTATTAAATAACTTCAATATCCAGTCACCCTAAACTACACCATTATCCCCCTGCTTTATTTAGCCTAGGAGTTTAATTCTCTTGTCATGGTGTCACAAAATACAATATATAATAAACAAATATGATTATGTTGGTGCTCAGTGCTTCTGTTGATGTGAAGCCTTCTTAAAGATTTACTTCTTAATGTAGGGAGGCACAGTCCTCACCTCCTTCTACAGGTGTGCAGTGGAGAGCATCCTGTGCTCCAGCATCAACGTGTGGCATGGAGGCTGC
>JARVGQ010000390.1:31349019-31363066 GCA_031762355.1 Hypsolebias martinsi | reverse complement strand
AAATTTCATATTTTTATTAATTATTAATTATGATGCGTTCGTAAGTCCGAGTTGCCGTAAGTCGGGGGCGCCGTAACTTGAGGACTACCTGTATATATGAATAACGCCTGCGGAGTAAATAAGGAGTAAAAACTACAACTTGCTGAAGTGATTCATTGTAGTAGAGAATACTTAGTGTGTTATAAAATAAAAGTTTTTCACCAAGCAGCAGACTGAAGACAGGAGATTCAGTCTGATTACACCATCATGTTACTTCTGACTCTTGATTTTAAAAAGTTTCAAAATAAATGTTTTATATTTAATCATCTAAAGACAGATGAAACTGTTCTAGGCTGTAAGACGTCCCGTCAGCAGGGCGTGGGATTTGTCCCGTCATGTCCTCTGCTCATGCTCTGTTAGGGGCTGATATAAGGACAAAGTGTCCACCTTCTCCTCCTCTCCACCCCCCTCACCCTCCTCTGAAATTCACTCTTACACACTTTGTGGGCTTGTTTTTGAGTAAATCCTCCCATTTTCAACCTTCACATTCAGAACCGACTGCTGTCCTCTGGGCCTCCGGTCAGCCTTAGAACCTGCAGCGCATTATTTGACAAGGTAACTCCTCCATATTACTTTCCACATGATGTATCTGCAGCGGCCTAAAGCTAAATTCAGCTATTTGATCGTCGATGAACTGCATAACGCAAATATTTGATTTCAGACGCATCGCCACTCTTTGTGTAGATGTTTCACAGGGGTTTGACTGGTTGGATTAGATTAGGATGTTTTAAATTTATTATCCTTAGGAAGAGCTCTCTTTGCTTTCTTTCTTTTTATTTTTTTATTTTAGTTAAACGTGACAGAGGTGTTAAACTGTCAGGACACTGGCACAGATCATAGAGGGTCACAGTTAATGTGCATGTTTGAGTTCACATTGTTACCTATTTGATCCATGCTGCCAACAATGAGCCTGTAGCTCCATCACCATCTCAGACGTCGGTGCATGATGCTTACAGAAAGAAAAAAAAACCCTGCACAGACACTTTCTGCACTGCAGTCTTGGCCCAGTCTTCCTTAAAGCAAATCTAAAAGGCCCAGTCTGAATGAAGGATTGGGACTTTTTCCCTTTAAACACCAGAACTGAGCTGCGCTGCTTCATTAATGCATGACGCCAGCAGAAGGAGTGTTTCCATCCCATAAGAGGGAGACGATCCAAGGCAAGCAAAGTTCTTGCATGAGGAAAAGTAGGGTGACTCGTTGAACATATTAAACAGGCTGGTGACTTATTAATCACAGCAGTATGTTTTCTCCTACAGCGCAGTTAAAAATGAAGCACTTTGCTTAAAGATTCATTTTCATGACTGGTTCATGACTCACCTTCCCGGCCCCAACATCCCAAACTCCCTCAGATGAACTGCTCTGAATGCAAACTCATTTTTATCCCTCTGGCCTTCACTTGACTCACAACGCTTTCCTTTGCTATTAACAAACCTCTACCTGATTATTAATGCTCAGTTTATTGTTTTTACAGAATAACATCACATTTTATCTTTACTTTTGAATATTTTCTTGTAGTATGACAAACACTCGAGTCTGAAGTCATTTGAGTTTGGTGTGAGTTTTTTTTATTTAAATACCTCTTTTTATGTGAGCATATAATCATTCAATGGCTTTGAAATGTGCTTCTGTGAATAGAGGTATGAATTGTTAATATCTTACCTGATTAGATAGCTCTTTGGAGAAAAAAATTGAATTCAAACTTTGTGGTTATCTCCAGGTGCAAATAGCAGCAGTAGCAGCTAGCTGTGGCACTTACAATGCAATTTGGGTTATGTCTTGCAGGAATATCGTATTTTTTCCAGAATGACCATGCAGTTCAAAACTGACTGCAGCATAGCATTAGCATAAAAATGCTATAATTTTTTTTAAAGATTGGAGTTGTTTTACAATAGTATCAATCCACTTTGTTTCTGGTCTTACTTTGACTAGACATAAGCTGCTCAGTCTAGTTAGAGTTAAACCCAATTTCTACATATTGGAGCTGTTGAAACAGCTAACTACAACAGGTGAGATATTTATTGTTCATAACCTTTTCACAGCCTAACGATTGCACATGGCTGGTTTGGGGTTTGAAGCTGTTTTATTTGTAGAATAATTTACACATTCCCTTTCCATTAACCCATACCTATTGATATCTCTACCATCCAGAGTGCCAAAACTTTGACGACAGAACCCCCGATCGCACCGCCTGTGTCCGAGGAGGAGGATGAGGAGGAGGAGGAAGAAGAGGAGGAGGAGGAAAACGAGGATGACGATGACGATGACGAGCTACCTCCAGTCATCGCTCCTCGACCCGAGCACACTAAATCTGTGAGTTCACGAGACATGACCGGCGAAATCGTTCAGACACTGCCGCAGCATCGCGTTTTGACTCACTCCTCCTGATGCAGATATACACTCGCTCCGTTATGGATCCACCGAAGCCCCCTAGCCCAGTGAAGGAAGTCCTGACTCCACCCGAGTCGCAGGTCCAGCCCGAGAATACCTCCAACACAATGTACCGCCACACCGACCGGCAAAGGAAAAAGTCCAAAATGACTGATGAGGAGATTTTGGAGAGACTCAGTACGTGTCACAAAACATGCATCTTGTTTTTATTTTCAATATTTATTTATTTATTTCATCAATTCCATCTCTATAAGGTGTTCATAAACCTTGTCTTGTTCCGCTCATAACTCATCTGCTCAAGATAATAAAATAACTTCATACATATATGAATAATCAGTAGATGGAGTGCCGCATAATTTTTCATCACCCCCAGTTTCAAAGTTAAGGTCATAAATCCAGGTCAGCAGTGATACTAGGTCTTTTCTTGTCTGGATTATAACTTCCGATCCACATAAATACACTAGAGAGTGTGTCCCATACAGGACTCATTACACAAGCTCCAAGATCAAGATCACAAATCAAGGTCAAAGTTAAAACAAGATATTTGCTTGTCCGTGCCATTGCTATAGATTGCTGAATTCTACCTTTTTAACAGGCTTATAATGTGCTATATGTGGTAGAGCCCAACCAATATGAAAAATGTTGTATCTCCGATACCGGTATTGGGGTGTTTTGAGGCAGTCGCCGATAACCGATATAATGGCTGAATTTTTTACTTTTTTGCTTTTTCCGGGGCTTGTTTATTTAGCACAGTTGATCCATGCTATACCTGGTCCCACACTAGGTTTACAAGTGTTGCACCATCCTCCACTATTCACCGTAAAGTTATCAAATGTGTTACATAAATAAAAATAAAACAAAGAAACTTCCTTCCCTGTTCACTGTTTAAACAGTCACATTTGGTGAAGGCCCAATTAGAATTGAACACAGCTGTTTTTTGTTTTCTTTGCAGAGAAATAAAGGTTTCAGACAAATAATGCATTTCATTGATGACGACAAAGATAACGTTACTAACACTGATATATATATTTACCGCTATGTTAGATTTATTGTTATGGCTTAAGTTTTATAAGCAACAGCCTATGCTAGGTTATCTAAACATTAGTTTGCTAACTTGAGAGAAACGTAGCTAATAACAAGTGGGTTGGAGGATTGAAGAGAATTTATTATTGTTGATTTGTTCTACAGATCAGTTAAAATAAACTTACTATGCTCTGTTCAGTAAAATATGCTACATAGTATTGCTCCCTGCTTTGTCTGTGCGGAACATGAAAGTGAAACTTAAGTTGTGAATGGTCATGACTTGAAAGTATCCTTCATGCGCCCTCTGCTGGATACATTGCACAATTACAGCTCGTTCCCAGCATTTTAGGGGTGAAAATTAGAATATCTGATATCGGCACATAATGGGATAACCGATAGAGATAGGTCCCCAAATGTCTATATCGGCCTAAATTATTGACTTTACTGATATCGGTCAGGCTTTAGTATGTGGTACTCCTGTTTCTATTTATTATTTACCTAAACAAAAAGATTCAGTCGATTGTACTGTACATCATATTGATGTTAAATCAACATTTTTGTGTCCTGAGCTAACCTCCCAGTTTGCATCACAGTTTGTGTGTGTGTATGCTTAGTCTGAATTATTCAATATGTTGTGGTTCAAAAACCAAAGTAGTAGTGGCTTTTATTTCTTGTCTTGAATGTTTTCTGTATACCGAAGGAATTTAGCAACAGAACAGAGAGCATGGGGCTTCTCTGGACCTCTCTATTCCCTGCAATGTGACTTCAGCCCAAATTATCGGAATGTAAACTGAGAACATGGCTCATACAGCAAGAACATTCATTATGTCTCTGTTTCCTCTGACTCAGGGAGTATCGTGAGTGTGGGGGATCCCAAAAAGAAGTACACTCGCTTCGAGAAAATAGGACAAGGGTAAGTCTGATCACAAGCAGACAGGCCAACCTGAGGAAGCATCCATCTCTGCTGGGCAGCTGTAGTTTCACACAGAAAAGAGGCAGCGTTAAGGTCGAATACCTGAGCGCTAACTGTAGAGACAGGAAATGAGAACTGTATTCCCAAAAAAAGAGCCCAGAGACAGATGAGCTCATCCACCTCCCTCCCTTGACCTCTGAATATTTCTGCCTTTTTACGACACATCTGAAGATAAACAGCCCCGGGTTTCATCTCAGGTTGTCCATATTGGACCAGGAAGACTCTGAAATGGAGGAGAACGGTATATTTACTCTCTGCTGGGTTATCGGTAATTTACAGCTACCAGTAACTCTGCTTCATTATTTATAGCGTGTGACAGAGGAACAAAGAAGAGGCAGCAGCTTAAATCTACAGTGGAAGCTTTTTAACATCCAGACCTGCACAAAGCGAGTCCACAGATTTGATCTGGCCAAATACTGTGCCCATAAATATTAAAACGATTAAGTTTATAAATTCCTTTTTTTTCTGTTGCAATCTGCAGTTAAATATCATCTTGATGTCATCATATTAAGAGTCCAGCTGTTTAAGTCGTTTAAAATTAACTGTCTGCGTTTTTCACATTTAAAAGTCATTATGAGTCACAAGGATTTAAGAAAGATTTAGAAAAATACAATAAGTGGATCTTACTGAAGCAGTCTTAGCCTGTTTGTACAAATTGGTCAAACAATTACCAGAAATGCTGCAAAATTTTAACATTTTCATTTGATTTAATAGTCAGTAGTTTTATAAATAATTCATATAACTGCAGCAGTCTGTAGCTGTTGTTTGAAAAGACATTTTATTTTGCGTTACTCAGAGATACAAAAAAAATAAACTCCTTATTTTAGGCTCAATCTGTGGTTATGGTTTTTAGTTTTCATGTGGTTTCATTCATGTTCAGATCTTATAAAGTGGAGTTCTGTCATAAGGTTTTAAACTGTAATGATCTTACCTGCTGTAGATAAATAGTTGACTTCTGACCGAAGACAGAAGACCAACGATTACAGCAGTCTTAAAATAACTCAGAAGTGATTTATCTAAACCTGAGGTGTCCAAAGTGAGGCCCGAGGGCCATTAGTGGCCAGTGAAGTGATTTTGTGTGGTCCATTACTGCTGGTAGACTCAAGAGGTTGATGCAGATATAGACCACCTGCAAATTTAATGGTGATGTCATTTTCTACCAAAAAAGTACAGTAGACATTTGGATAATCTTTTTTAAAACTATCAAGTGATTTTATAGGCGTCGCAAACATTATATGTGATGGGGCCGTGTCCCCCACATAAAAAAAAAAAAAAAATTAAGTGGAGTTAGGATCATAGACATATATACATGGTTAGGAGGATGCTAGAGAGAAGTGGAGCACTACGTCTGTAGCATCTTAGCTTAGCGCTAAGCTAAGTGTAAGATGCTGTGTGTCAAGGGGCATTAAAGTTGAAATGTCTTTAAAACCCCACACCTGATTGTCCTCAAGCTTTGTGAGAAACATCCTTTAGATGAGGAGTGTTGAACACAAGTAAAAATGTCTAGTGGTGATGTTGTTGTTTTTTTTTTAAATTTAATTTCTCTATAAGCACAAGTAGTGCCAACCTGATGCTGTGTGTTAAAGTGCATTAAAGTTTAAATGTCTTTAAAACCCACAGCTGACTTTACACAAACTCAGTGAGAAACATGATTTAAATGTGTGGAATTAAAGTAAGGAAATCTAGGTGAAATGCTGCTTTTTTGTATACTAGTGTAAATTTTTTGCACATGCACACACACACAGTGTTCCCCCCACATTACAGATACATCTGACCCCAATGAGGGATTTAATCATCAGTAGAGTGAAACTGGACATTTTAAAAGAAATATAAAGTGGTATCATCTGCATACAAGTTGATCAACTTTATTAGTGCCCCTTCCAACCTTCTATGAATCTGTTTTAACGACTGCCAGCAGTATGATTCTTCAGAACTTCCATGACTCTTTTGGCCATCCATGGTCCAAACGGCTGATCAACACCCTTTTTAAAAAACTGTTTACACTTTTGTTTCTGGAAAAGACCAAAATAAACTTTCCAAGCACTAGAAAACAAACAAACAAAAAGTTAATGTTTGAGTTTATTAATGTTTTAGATGTACAATTTATAAATGTCTCCATCAAAATTGGTAATTTTTGTCCTTTCCCCAAAATATTGTTCACATTGTTGAAAATTTAAAATGAAATAAAAATATCACATAAAATATGTATGCTTTGTTTTGTCTTAAATTCACATTTCTGAGGCCCTTAAATCTTTTCATCTTGACAGTTTTGCTATGAAAATGTTTGCACACCCCTTATCTAAACATTTTATAAACCTCTACATTGCCATCAGTTTTGCAGTACAGTTACTTGCATAGAACTTTTAGGTTATTAGCTGGCGCTGTAATTGACAGCAGCAGCTGGCTGTAGCTTTTTTTGGTGCAGCCTGGGGCACTTTCTACAGGAACATCACAACAAGTTTGATAGAAAAACAGAAAAACACTTACATTAACTAATGTGATACTACAGAGTTAGGAGATTTAAAGCTGTAAAGTATTAATTCGCTCATAACCTTCCCACTGAATCCCATCTCAAAAACATGTGAACTACCCCTTTAACACATTACTTGTGTGTTTTTTATGTTTCGTTTCATCAGAGCGTCTGGCACTGTCTACACTGCCATCGACATAGCGACTGGTCAGGAGGTAAAATCTGATTTTTCATCAGATTTTAGACACTTTTCATTCTGTTTCATTACTGATATTCTGCTTTCAAAGATCATCTGAGCCACAAACATCTTCTGTTTTCAGGTGGCCATCAAACAGATGAACCTGCAGCAGCAGCCTAAGAAAGAGTTGATCATCAATGAGATCCTGGTGATGAGGGAAAACAAAAACTCCAACATAGTGAACTACCTGGACAGGTTGGTTTTCACACGCACCATGGTGTTTCCTGCAGAAATCTCTCCACCCGCTGCAGCTGTATAAACCTTCACATGGTGTTAGTTTTATTTTTAACCATCACATATGGATTGTTTGGAGCAGGTCATTTTAGGAGATTGTGGGATTATGCTTTTAAAATGCTCATTGTCCCCCGTCGCAGAGCCAAGAGGGGGCTTGGAAATACACTCCGTCCGTCTGCCCAGTTCATGTCGTGAATAACTTGAAAAATAAATGTGTCAACGTCCATTTTGAAAATCTTTCACCAAAAACATTAAGGTTTACTTGAATTCCCTGTTCAATTCCAGTCCAGAAAAACAATCTTCTCAATAAGTACAAACATTCACTATTCAGATCCCTCGGTGACAGGGGACATCAAAGTATCTGTGACGTTCCACTGATACAGGTTCACTGAACCTCAGGTTGTCCCCAGTCTGTGAACTGGTGAAAGTGTGATTAAGACTTTGTGTAAAAATGCTTCAGGCAGTCAACAAGAAGAGAATAACGCTCAGTTACCATAAAAACAAGAAAGACAGAAATCATTTACATATATATATTTTTTAGAAATGTGTTAATTAAATACAGACAAGTTTTTACACAAGAGACAATTTAATGTTTACTAATAACAAAACAGTCTACAGCAGGTGCATGAAAAGGCTAAAATGTTTCTATAAACAAGAAAAAAAACATTTAAAGTTCATTTTTCTTCTGTGGTTCTTAAGCAAGTTCACCGAGCAGGATGAATCCAGCAGGTTGTTGACTTTGGGTTTGTTTTAGTTCACTCAGAGAGTTGATGTAATGACACTGAAGAATCCTCCGAGTCTCCTTTTCCCATCATTTCTGCTGTTGCTGCAGTCTTTTTCCTGCCAACCCCTCCCCACCACCACACACACACACACACACACACACATACGCCTCACTTTTAAAACTCATATTTAGGAGCAGTGCTGCCCCCTGCTGTTTGAACTTGGAGCTCATCTCCATTCAGATTCTGCGTCTTGTTTCTCTTAGCTCTGGTTTCATTAGGTTGTTCTTGTTCAGGACAGTCAGTAACATTCCTGTGCACACATTATAGACTGGAGCTAACTTTACAAACGTTACTCTTTGATTGAAATGTGTAAATGTATTTATTGGACATATGCCACAATATAAGAATAATCAACTTTTTAAACATGGTTTTTAAATCGTATGAAAACAATATAATAACAGAACACTAGATGCATCACAATGTTCACTCCAATAATATATAAATGTGTAATAAATCAATAAATACCATTGACAGGTGCGAGACGTTACATCATGTAGTTTATTGCAGCTGTGCGCTCAGACGTCACTGTATGTGCAGAGGGGTGACAGGACCCCAATGTTTCATAGACTTGGGTCCTAAAAGTCATAATGTTTAAATAATTTGTTACATTTGATAAATGTCCCAGACCTTTTGGATTCACATGTTATATGTGGGAGGATTTGTATGTTTGAGAGATAAATCTTAGCCCTGCAGGCGCCGCACCCAGTGCTGCCACTGTGGGCTCCTGTGGACTGACTCCTTTTTATTTTCTTTATTTAACTTTTATTTATTTACCAAGTTTGTCGATTGAGAATTTGGTCTTATTTACAACAACCTAGCCAAGAGGCAGCAACAGAGGGCTAGTTATTTAACACTAAACACATGAAAACACAAAGATTACACTCATACACGTTATATCATTTAAAAAATGCATCACAGTGTTTCCTATACATAAAACACAACATAATTCTTGACATTGTGTATCTGTTCCTCCTTCCTGTTCCTCTCAAACCCAGCCGGTCGAAGCAGATGGACGCTTGTCCTGAGCCTGGTTCTGCTAAAGGTTTCATCCTCATGAAGGAGTTTTTCCTTTCCACTGTCGCCTTTGTGCTTGCGCAAGATCAGAGTTCTGCGATGGAGTTAAACTCAAAGCAGTCTGCTCCTCAGATGAATAATGTTAAATTTTTATTTTTATATGTGGATGTTTCTGTTCAGTGCCCTGAAACAACTTCTGTTGTGACTTGGCGCTATATAAATAAACTGAATTGAATTGAACTGAATTGAAAACAAAAGGACTGCCTGGTAAATCAAAAGCAGCTGCACTGCTCAGAAACTAACAAACTTACAGAAAAACTGAATGGATAATGGAACGAGTGCAGTTTTACGCTTTTTTGCAGCTCGTTCCAGTTATTTGGAGCAAACTGAAACAAGAAACGACCAAAAGTAGAGCTGGTTTTTGGGACAAACAAGGAAATTAATATAATAGAACATAAATTACTGGGGGTGGGTGGGGGGTGGGGGGTTCTCCTTAAAGTGATCTCCAATTACTAGCACATATTGGCCTTAATGTTATTTCTCTATTAGACTAAAGTTGTTGTTTATGACACGTAAAAACTCATAATTACTTAAAGATCATATATGTGTATTATATGTTTCTTCTAAGTACGTTGCCATTTTCTTGCAAGTGCAATGCATTCTGGAGCGATGATGTACATCGATGATAGTGGAGACTAAAACACAAGGAGTCAAGAGTAAAAAGTTGCAATAAGTGACAATAAAGTCATATTTTATATTAGTCCTTCTGAATATTTTATGGGTCAAAACAATCACACGTGATCAGCTTGTGATGTTTGATTTATTAGCTCCAGAGCTAATGCTACTAGCGCTGGAGCTAACGTGAAAGATGAGTCATTTCTCCATTCTCTGTCAACACACTCTGGTTCAGATTAAAGGGCTGAATGTCAGATAATGTCCAAAATTAACATTCAAGCTGAATAGAGCTCGCACCAAAACAACCTGTCTACATCATTTACCCAGAATGCATAGCAGCGTAAATAAAATAGTGATGTCCGTATGTCATTGTTTTTTATTATAAAAACTATACTGCCTGCAGTATTTTTACAATATCATTTTTTATAGTTGTATGAATTGTTTGTCAAATAAGCTCTGTTGTTCCAGCTAGTCTGAGATCCTTTAAAGGCTTCAGATAATTCTTTAACTTTGTTTAAATTGGAACAAAATCAAAATGTGTGTTTTCGAGTGGCAGCATTTGCACCACAACTCCCCATTTTGGTTAAAGTTTCTTTTATTCCAAAAAAACAAATCTATTATCATTTGCGTTCAAATTCTAGTCATGAATGTTTTATCCCTTTCTTTTTGTTCTCCCGTTCTGTCGTCAGTTATTTGGTTGGAGACGAGCTGTGGGTGGTGATGGAGTATTTGGCTGGAGGCTCGTTGACAGATGTGGTGACGGAGACCTGCATGGACGAGGGCCAGATAGCTGCAGTCTGCAGAGAGGTAAGGAGCCAAGTTTAGGACTCAGCAGTGAGTCCTGCTGCAGCTTCGGCTCTGATGGGATGGAGTTTCTCCTCTGTGTTTTAACAGTGTCTTCAAGCCTTGGACTTTCTGCACTCCAACCAGGTCATCCACAGAGACATAAAAAGTGACAACATCCTCCTGGGTATGGATGGATCTGTCAAGCTTAGTAAGTTGTGCAATTTGTTCTAAAATTATAATGAACTGTGAACATTCAGTGTGAATGCTTGTTACTGAATGATTTTAGCTGAAACCAGCTGAACTGTGAATGAGCTGAATTTGAACAGCTGACATTTGCTGAAGGCAACAGAGTAAAAGCTGAAATGTGTGGGGAAAGCTGAAATGGGCAGAGAGCTGAATAGATAACCAAAAATATGAAATTAGCAAAAAATTAAAAGAAGCTGAAGAATGCTGAAATGAGCACAAAGTAGTTGAAAAATTGTAAAGAAACTGAATTTAGTAAATGAAAAAATAATAAGCTGAAAGGAACAAAAATAGCTGAAAATAAGCAGAACTCAGCACAAAGAAGCTGAAGTGAACGGAAGGAAGCTGAATATAACACAAAGTGCGGTAATTAAAAAGTAGAAAGATGTGGAACTTAGACACAAAAAAGCTGAAAAGTGCAAAAAATTATACTATTTTGTATAAAGAAGCTGAAAGGATTAGAAAAGGCTGAAAAAGTTGAAAGAAGCAGGATTTTATATTTTAAGCTGAAAAAAGCTGAAGGAAGTACAAGGATTAGCACAAAGTTACTGAAAGAGCAGAAATAACTTTTAGCAAAACTAAGCTGAACTTGGAAAAAAGCTGGAAAAAACATACCGTAACTAAATCAAAAGCTGAAATTAGCAGAAACAAGCTGAAACAGACAACAGCTGAAATGAGCAGTAGACGGTTGTAAACAGCTCAAAGGGTTTGAAGGATGTGAAGAGAGCTCCAATCATTTTCAATGAGAAAAACATGGCTGACAAAGCTAAATACTGTACTGTATTTAAAAAAACTAAAAGTGTCAGGAATGTCCTGAATGAGCTGAACGTTTTGTTTCATGACTAGTTGAAATAGAACAAAAACTGAGGAATGAGTTACGAGCTGAAAAACAAACTGAAGTAAATACTGTACCCTGATGCATGGAAAAGTACTGAAGTCAAACAAATCTGAACATTGAGAATGATTCAGAAACACTCAGACTATTAGGGATCAAAGGTTTCAGGAAACTATAATATAAATAATACAAACTTTGCTTCTGCAGCCGACTTCGGCTTCTGCGCCCAGATCACTCCAGAGCAGAACAAGCGCAGCACCATGGTGGGAACACCCTACTGGATGGCGCCGGAGGTGGTGACTCGGAAGGCTTACGGCCCCAAAGTGGACATCTGGTCTCTGGGAATCATGGCGATTGAGATGGTGGAGGGAGAACCGCCTTATCTTAATGAGAATCCCCTCAGGGTAAATGTAGACACCACACAGGATTTACTGTAACTTGTAATTTAATATTTCAAACAAGTAAAATGGAAATTAATGTTTAGTACTTTTGTTTTGTAGTGAGTCAGGACTGGGGTATAAAAAGAGCCTTAAGATTGAGAAGATAGTGATTTACTGATTTCTCAATACAAACCTGCAGACACCTTAAGGTTTCAACTATTTAAAGTGTATATTACTGTGGAAAAGATGAGGTCAAAAACAGTTATTGTACACAAACATTCTTAGAAGCCTTAAAGAGCCTCATCACTCTGATCTTTACACCTGAGCCACACGGGCAGATGGTTTTAACTCAGCACCAACCTGCTGCTTCATCCAGAATTATCAGACCTAATTGATTTAGATAGCAGCATCAAGAGTTGGTCCATCTGGTTTTGATCACTCTGTGGACCAGTCTGGACCACGAGACAAATGCTAGATCATTAGATCTAAGGGACCTGTGGAGCCCATCAGGCTGCAGGAGGTCAGACAGGTTTACAGAGTTGTTACCAAACAGTCCACCTAAAAACACCTCAACTTACCCACCAAAGTAAAATGAAACAAAAGACAATTTCCTAACGTGACTCTTACAAAGCTAGGAGAAAAATGGTGTTCAAACAAAAAGGGCCTCTTTCCCTTCCTCCTGCAGTCAGCGCTCACTATTTATAAAAGCTAGCTTTAGCAGCAGAGTCACAAATCTATTTACAAATCTCAATGTCATGACACAATTATTTCAACTACCTAACAAATCAGAAGTGTTGAAGTTAGCTTCACTAAACCGCTGCACATGTGAAGAAATAAGCTAACACACTGCGAACCGCTCAGAAGGCTGTCACTCAGTCTTTGTCTCCTTCCAGATGAAGCTGCGTCGACCAACCATGTCATGTGCACACCTAGTCATCCAACGGCATGCCTAACTGACTGTTTGAGACACGCCCACAACAGACAGGAAAAGGCTTGTGTATTTTGTTAGATAACTTAAAGTTGGCAAAACCTAATTTAGCGGACGCTAATTCTGCTAATGATTTCCGAAGTTAGTGAAAATAATATGCTGTTGTTGTTTTTAAGGACGGTTTACATGCATCCAGTAGGGCAGGTTGAGAAAATGTAGGCATTAAAAAAAAAAAATATACTGATCATTAAACGATAAGGAAAAATGTTTTTTTTTTCCAAATCTCGTGATTGACCAGAGATCAGTCTGCAATCTACTAGTCAATCAATTGCGATCAACGTAATGGGCTCACTGATTTAGTAGTTGCTATCTTATATTAATCAACAACAACAGACATTTTTCTTCCAGAACTGCAACAGTTATTATCCTCTTTTTTTTTTAAATACTCTGCCCATAACCTGAAATGTTTAGGAACATGCATTTTCTGAAATATAAGGATCGTGCGACACACAGAGGTGAAGTGTTTCATGTTTTTATAACTACATTCATGTTGGACTGCACATGTCTTTGCAGGCGCTCTACTTGATAGCAACCAATGGAACTCCGGAGCTGCAAAACCCTGAAAGGCTGTCGTCTGTCTTCAGGGACTTCCTGAACCGCTGTTTGGAGATGGACGTGGACCGCAGAGGTTCGGCTAAGGAGTTGCTCCAGGTACAACTCAGATTAGGAATCATGTTTTTGTCCTTCGTCACAGAGTGAATAGAGGAATTGGAAATACCCTCCGTCTGTCTGCCTTGTGACCTGGATAACTTGAGAAATAAGTGAGGTTATGACCTCCGTTTTCGTGTGTGGCTACATCCAGGCATAAAAAAGGTTACTATAGAAAATTGGGTTGCCACATCAAAATCCAAGATGGCTGCTACCATATGCCGGTAAATGGACGGTTTACATATATATACTGTGTACAGGTGGTCCTCGACTTACGAACGGGTTCCGGACCTAAGAACCGTTCGTAGGTCGATACCGCCGTACGTCG
>JARVGQ010000390.1:31146425-31160112 GCA_031762355.1 Hypsolebias martinsi | reverse complement strand
TGAACAAGACAGTTCTGTAAGATGTGTCAACTGGTAACTTCATAGTGAAATTTAAAAAAGTTATATCAAAGTTCATGCTCAAGAATCCAGGTAAACTACTTTGGCTATGGCTGCCTCAGAAGAGTCGACAGGGGAGAGGGCGGGTCCCAGAAACCATCATATCACCAGCACACTTGTTGGGCCACCGTGTGAGTGTGCTGCTTGTGGTACTCAATTTGTCTGTGGCTCCTCGGACTGATGAAGTCCTTTGGATGAAGGACGAAACATCTAAAAAAAAAAAAGAAAGAAAGAAACTGTGCAGATGACCTGACTGAACTTTGTTGAACTTTATGTGTTTTAATCCGATCTGAACTGTAAAGCCCATCCTTCAGGCCTTGAAAGGCACCTGGAATGTTTTATTTTATTTTATTTTACAAGACAAAATAAAATAAAAAACAAAAAAAATTATTTTAGCATAGTATTGACAAAAAATTAAATAAGCTGGATAGCCTATCCCAGTGTGAAATTTATAAAAATAAACAAAATAAGTAACAAGGGACCTATTCAAACTTCTCAGCAGGATGGGGGGGGGGGGGGTAATTTGATACCCAGAATATTGAACAAATGTAATAATGACTTGCCACAGAACTCAATGATATAACTGCTAGAACCGCTTGCCGGAACTGTCCACGGTGTTTCCTCCCACAGACTAGAAACATGTTAGACTGACTGGTAACTCTAAACTGTCTCTAGGTGTGAGTGAGAGAGTGAATGGTTGTTTGTATTGTGTGGCCCTGTGATGGACTGGAGACCTGCCCAGGGTGTCCCCTGCCCCTTGCACAGCGATTGCTGGACACCAGTGACCAGACAGGAAGAAGTGGAATAATCCATCAAAGATAATGGATGGATTCTCAAAGTCCAACATCTGGGTACGTGGTCAAGTGAACATGCTGTATAAGGAGGCTGACATACTGGTCTGGGGCAGGGGTCTGCAGCCTTTATGATCAAAAGAGCCATTTTTCAGAATACAAAGGATGAGATTAACGTAACATTTTTATGGGTACCAGCACATATTGGAATAGAAGGAAATGAGATGGCAGCTAAGATGGTAAAGAAGGCAACTCAAACTCATAACTTTACAGCACATACAATTAAATCAGATGCAAAACGTGTCATCAAACAAAAACTGAAGAAAAATGGTAGAAAAGGTGGGATAGAGAAAGAAAACAAAGATGTTTTAATTAGATCAAAAAGACGGTAAGGGGAAACGAGAACTGGAAGAAGGAGCAGAAAGGAGGAAAGATAACAAGACTGAGATTTGGACACACAGGACTTAACTATTCACAACTTCAAATACAAAGGCACAATACTGTACAGGAAAATGTGAACACTGCAGACAGGATGAAACAATAGCTACAACATGTTCTACTGGAATGTCAGAAATATGAGCAAGAATAAATGGAGAGTTTGAACAGATAAAAGAAAAGTTTAACATAATATATGCACTACAACACAACTTATAGAGCAAACATATAAGAAAACAAAGTTGATTAATAGAATTTGATATGTTGTTTATTTTATGATAAACCACACTCCCTACCAGTGGTGGCGGTAATGCACACCTACAGTTTCTTTTTTTACCAACCGCCATTAAGCTCAAGAAGAAGAACTGTCTCGAGGAGGGAGGCGTTGAGCAACATCATTACCATCACCAGTAGTCCTTTTCGCACTGACCAGCTCCAGTCGGGAATCTTCTCGCCTCCTGAAGAGTTTTTGTGGCATAAACAAATACTTTGTAACCAAAATAATGGCGCAGTAGCACATTGGACACAGTTTGTCCCAAGGTATGAAACTATGTGCACGCGCTGCGGTTTAAACTACGTCCAGTGTTAGCAGCAGAGTAAGTCGTGTTAGCATTTAGCAAGGATATATTTTGTTGTAGGACACGAAGGAATCAGATACTAGTTGTGATACATGTGCAAAGCAACTGCAGAATTAATTAAAAAATGTTGTCTGTATAAAATAGTGTTTGTTTAAATACTGAAGAAGCTGAGTCCAACAATTGCTGGAAGCTAGCTAGGCAAGCTAACGTTAGCTAAGCGAAGACCAGGCCTGAGAGAACCATAGTTTTAGCAACACATTGACTAAAACAGATTTTTATATGTATTTGTATTTTCATGTTTAAATAGTTGGCTACATTTATATGATACAGATTTGTTCCACCTTCAAACCATGGTGGTAGATGCACATCAACTGATTGCTTCATTGTGTTTTTGCTACCACTAGATTTTGTTAATATCTGTGGTTTTGTTGAGTCTTCCTGTCCTGCATCTTTGATTTGACTTAAGGTGCCATAATAATGGAAAATATGAAAGAAATGTTCATTCCTTCTTGAGTCTAGTCACCTAGAACAACCACCTTTTTGTATAAAATGAATTGTTTTCCACTGTCCTCCAATTATTCATACCCTGGATTTGATTTTTTTGATAAAACTCTTGGACAAGCAACACTAAGATTTTTAGATGTCAAGATGAACGTTGTCAAGGTTATCCATGCTTTTTTCTGTTTAATATGGAGCTTGTGTTTTAAAATTATCCCAACTATTGTCCTATTGATGCTCAATAATCCAAGAAGATAACTACAATACAGTATTGAGTCAGGTCCTCTGCACGGATTCTTCTTTGTTGAAATGTTCCATCTTTAAGTCTGAGGAGCTGTGAGCACACTCAGTCTTATCAGCAGCACCTTCTCATAGGTGGTGACAGCCAAAACTACTGTAGTTGTTCGCATCCTTTTGCATGTGAACAACTAGTTTTGGCTGTCACCAGCAAACTAGTTGATCCACGAGAAGGTGCTGCTTACAATACTGAGTTTTCTTGCAGCTCCTCAGACTGAGAAGTCTTTTGCATAAAAGATGAAACATTTCAATAAAGAAGAATTCATCCAGGACCTGACTCAACCTTGTTAGATGAATCTACCTGGATTATTGAGCATGTATCAGGACATTTCTTAAATGTTTTTCTGACGTCTTCCCAGAAAGGTCCAATGTTGCTGTTTTCTGTTCAGTCTTGACTAATTTTCTTTACTTGGATGTTTCTGATCACAGTCTTGTTGGAAAGTCTGATGATACTCCAGAAGCGTTACGTCTCTTTTTTTTTCCAAGAACCTATAAAATATCATTGAATCTGAGTAGAGATTAGGATATGAATCATTTTGGAGTTTGCATTAAAAAAATTAACAAAACTTAAATTGCTAATGTTTTCTTTCTAGCATTAAAAACACTATTTTAATATATCTGATAATTCTCAATCAGGTCATCTGGACAGTTTCTTTTTAGAAACTGTCCAGATGACCTGACTGAGAATTATCAGATTTGACACCTGGATTATTGAGCATGAACTTTCTTATTTTAATATATGTTTTCTTCTGTCTTTTTTTTTTTTTTTTCCACATCAGTCTGAGAATGGCAGAAAGAAAGAGAAAACCAGCTCCTTCAATGAAACCACTCAGCAAAAAAGAGCAAGAAGAGCTGAAGAAAAAGGTGTTCTGGATGTTAAAACAGCATTTGTTGTTGTTGTTGTTGTTGTTGTTGTTTTTATGAACATGCGTTTTTATTTTTAACTACAAATTATTAGCAACAATTGTTTTTAATTTCTAAATGTGTGTGACACCAGGAAGTAGAGAAAGCAGCAGAGGTTTTTGAAGAATTTGTGGCATCATTCGGGGCCAATGATGCAAGAAAAAACAAGACTTTTGTGCGAGGGGGGATCGTGAACGCAACTAAAGGTGAGTATCAAGGACCTCTGTCCATTTGTACTAAAGATGATAATGACCTTTTAACTTTGTCTATTATAAGATACATATAATAAGTTCTTCATAGTCTCGTTCAAATGAAAAATCACAAACTGCACACATTTGCATTGTCCTCCCTTTTCTGCATGGGTTATTAAATTGGGATTTGATTGTTTTTATAATATTAAAGTGAATAATTTCACCTTTACTCTAAAACATCTATCTGACCAAACACTGATGAACTTAACATTTTAGAACCAATATCTTGTGAAGTATTTCTTAAAACCTTTTGGATAATTCATAGTCAGCAATCCACTATTACTGCAATAAAACTTTTAAGTAGACATTGCTATAATTTATGTCGTAATAGCAAATGTATTGTAAAGGAATGTAGTAGTAGGAATAGTGGTCTATCTGTGCACATAATTCTACAGGATAATGTTTGTTTTTTCTGACATATTACTGAGTACTGATGAAATTATTATAGTGGCTAAGTTCTATTTTCATGTAGATGTTTAAAGTAATGGCTTAAATATAGCCTTTAATTATTTAGTAAAGTCAAATGGTTTTACACAAAATATTCACAAACCTACTCATTATTTTTGTCATTCATAACAAGAGGCTCATACTCCTGAGCCCAGTTCTGCTGGAGGTTTCTTCCTGTTAAAAGGGAGTCATTTCTTCCCACTGTCGCCAACGTGTTGCTCATGATGGAACGTTGCGACAAAGTGAAGGTTCAATGCAATCTGCTGGTTTCTTTAGATATATAACTTTTACTAAGTGGCATTATTTTGTCCTCCGTCGTAAAGAAAAAAAGGGAATTGGAAATACCCTCCATACCTCACTTGAAAAATGAGTAAGGTATCGACTTCCTTTTTGGTGTGTGGCAACATCTAGGCTTAAAAAAGATCATTATCAAAAATTGGGTGGTCAAGTCAGAATCCACTCCTGTCATCTGAAGAAACTATGCTTTCTACTTTTATATTGCTTAAAAGTATAGTTTTCTCAAATGATTGGGGTGGCCAAATGTTCATCTTTGGGGGCCAAAGCCACCATCGGCCACCCCGGGCTCCTCCATTGCACCTGTTGGTGGATTAAAATTACTCCCTCTGCTCGCCAGGATCAGTTGCTTTGCTCTGCCTCAGATGAGCAAAAAACTCCCTCTGTTCTTCTCCACAGTGTAACTACCGGTACTACTCACTTGAATATCTTGCACCAAAAACATTAAAGTTTATTTGCATTTCCTGTTCAATTCCAGTTCATAAAACACTAATCTACAAAACTACAAACATTCACTATTCAAATCCCACGGCGACGGCAGCTATAGGTCAGCATACTGTTTGTTTATGTATGTGAATGTTTTTTTAATGACCCTGTAATGACTTTATTTGGCATTATATAAATAAACTGAATTGAAATGTTGACAGAAGAGCATCACTCTGCTTTTACACATTATTTTAGACCTTATTTGTGTTTTGTGCACGTCTTTTTTTTTTTTTTTTTTTTGCAGAGGAAAAAGAAGCAGAAGTCAAGAAAAGCAAGCTGTACAAACCTGCCTCAAAGTTTGTCCCCGTACCTCGAAATGTTTCACCAACATTGTCTTCTGAGAGCAAAAAGTCTGTAAGTGTGTACAGTTTCATATTTAGCTCATCATGCAGGAATATAAAACAACCATATTTTTACCAAGAGTGTTAAAGTATGGCTGATGTAAGAAAGACACCAGCTTCCCAGAACGGAGAAGTATGGTAGGTAAAACTGGTTGGATTGATAAGGTAGCTGGTCATTCAGTAAGAAATTATTTATTAGCTGGTTCACAATGAATATAAAAAATAAAGGTCATAGCGCATTGTCTCGTTCGTCCAGTTTAATAAATTAAAATTCACTCAGCGTAAGTAAAACTGCCCCATCGGTTCTAACAGCTGTTTGTTTCTCGTCTGATGAACAGGCATTAAAAAAAAGGGCAGATGAAAAGAAGAAAAGCAATCTGGAACTCTTCAAAGAGGAGCTCAAGCTGTAAGTTAGTTTGCAGTTTTGTTTGATTTCATGATTCTGTTTTGATCTCGTCTTTTTTTCACCACGTGTGCTTGTGTTCTTCTGTGTGTGGTGAAAATGCAGAATGCAAGAAGAGCGCGAGGAGAGGTATAAAAGGAAGAAAACCGATCCTGATGGAAAAAGCGAAGGAGGACTTGATTATCATGACCTTTCACTGGAACAGCCATGTAGGAGCCCAAATGAATGATCCACGCTCGATTAAATTAAGTCACTAAGTTCAAATTTATGCTAACCTCAATCGTGTTTTGTCCCACAGCTTTGTACGATGACTCAAAGTGGAAAAGTTCCACTAACCTTTCCATTAAGTGCATTAGTCAAAAGGTAAATGAGCTCTTTGTTTTTAATTTGCTTTTCTCAGGGAGAGGCATTTCTCTGATTTCATTTAGATTGTTGTGCACTTCGAAAGGTGGACGTATTATGATATAGTCTTCATACACATGAGCGGTGCACGCTCTTTTCATTACCTCAGCTCCAAGGTCACAAATCAAGGTCAAAGTTTAAACAAGGTCTAAGCATGTCCAGGCCATAAATTAATCTGCTCAAGATAATTTGACCAACCTTCAAACATATATATGCATCATCACTAGACAGTGTTGTACTTTTCATCACCCTAGTTCTAAGGCCAAGGTCAAAAGTTATACAAGGTCTTTGCTTGTCCAGGTCATTGCTGTTGATGGGCTTATAATGTGATGTGTGCGCCACTCTTGTTCCAGATGAATGAAGAGATGCTCTGCAGAGAGTTTTGTAAATACGGCCCCCTGGCCAGTGTTAAGATCATGTGGCCCCGATCAGAGGAGGAGCGCAGCAGGATTTCAAACAGAGCCTTTGTGGCCTTTATGACGCGAAAAGATGCAGAGACCGCCATGAAAGCTCTTGAGGGTAAACTTTTGGAAATATTCTAAATGATCTGAATCACCATCACTCCTCTGTTGTAACTCCATGTTTGACTTCCATATTGAGAGTAATTGCAGGAATGTATTTGGCGTTACAGGTAAAGTGATTATGGGCCTTGAAATGAAACTGGGATGGGGCAAACCAGCCCGCATTCCATTCCAACCCCTGTACACACCCGTTAGGCTGAGAGTGGCACCTCCGCCCCCATCGGGCCTGCCTTTCAATGCTCAGCCGAGGGATCGCTTGCGCAACACTTTCACAAAGTCCACGACCATGTCTAAAGCAGAGCTCGAGAAGGTAAAGTCAGTCTCCTAATAACAGGTGTCAAACTGTGATTTGTGGATAATGCTAAAGTACAAGAGTCAAAATAACGAAATATCCTTGTGAAATAAAACAATATTGTGTACTGCCACTGTATACTGTATATATATTAAAAAAAACATTTTCTCATTTATGTTAAGCTCCACTAATTTCAAAGTTTAGTGAACCTCTAATCCAAAATCTATTTTCTTTTAAGACAAAATTTAACTCCAGATTTTGTAAATAAATCAAATTACTAATTACTAAATTAGATAAATTGAAATTGAATTACTTAACCCTCAGAAGGTCCTTTAACTTCATGATAGTGTTCCTTAGGGGGAAAATCTACAACCTTTTTTAACTGCTTAAAATAAAAAACATGTAATATTTTTCCACAATAATCTTTTCAATCTGTTGGTGCTTTCTCAGCCTGAAATAATATATATCTAATTTAAAAGAATTTTAACTCTTTTAGGGCCTTTAGTTCTACAATAACTCAATATTTCATTTCTTGAATTAGACAAAATAGTAATTTTATAAAGAAACAAAAAACAGCATTTTTCTCCGTTAGAATGACGCTCAAACAGATTTTTAAAATTTTTTTTAAATTCCAGTTCTAAGTTTTGTGAAGACCCCCAGCCCACCGGATCTTCCATGTCAGGCAGCCAAAAATGGGGCCTTGTTTTTGGTTACCCTTGCATGTGGGCTTAGTGGTTTGACGTGCAAGTTTTTGTTGTTTAAATTATTATTCTAAAACACTACACATGCACAAAGCCAGTTTCTGTATTCATGTGTTTATTATTATAATTTGCTTTCACTGAACCGGATATACTAGCAATCTGCTGGAGCTTTCTTTGAAGCGTTTTTTTCCACCTGCATGCATGTGAAACTGCTTTTTTGTACTAAATGTTTTCTTGTGCACACTGCAAGTGTGTTTTTGCCTTTACATCCAAACTAAAGCAAATTTGTCAGACAAAATAAGAAACAAAACTAGACAGTAATGTCCAGGTGAAAAAGACAGACCTTTTCTGGTGTAAGTTCAAAATCCGTCCTGATAAACTTTTATAGAGGCTTTCAAACGTAAAATCTTAACGTCACTGAATGAGGTCATCTAAGAATTAAAAGTATGGTACTGTATAGAGATAGAGGTTAAAAACAGTGCTGAAAGGAGTGTATTATTTTATAATATGATAAATATGGGATCAGAAATTTATAATTGCATTTATAGTGGGATTTCCCTGTGGTCGATTTTTGCCCCTCTGGAACACTAGGGGGCAGTAATGTTACTGTGAGGTTGTGGGAGTGTCTGAAACAGTTCTGACCAATTAAAAAAATCTAGATGAATTTTTAGGCTGTGTTACAAAAAAAAAAAAAAAAAAAAAAAAAACCCACAATCTCCCCCCCCCCCGCCAGGATAAAAGAAGGATAAAAGAAAAACTTTGACAAAAATAGATGTGTGACAGATTTTTATTTTATTTTTTCCTCCTAAGACCTTCTGATGTTTGCATGCCTACTCCAAATGTTACAAGATGCAGGTTTTTGGAATCAAGCAAGTATTTAAAAAAATGCTGTGTATTTTGATACAATAGCGCAATGTTTAGCCTTTTAAATTATAAATTAGCTAATGTTATGTAGATTTTTTTTATTTTTTTTTTATTTTCTGGAATACTGTCACCTACCCCAGTTCACGAATGATTACGAATGCGATCGTTGTTTTCTATGCTGTATTTATCCTGCAGTGTTTCATCAGTACAAGTACTCACGTTTTATTAATTTCCACTATTTGATTTGACTTCACAAACAGACTCTGAACGATGCCGTAGTCAAAGTGGTTATCCCAACCGAAAGGTACACACACTCTTCCTACAACGACTGAGCAGCTGTCTTAACACAAGTGTCATAGGAGAGAGGCTGACGTGCACTGGTCTTGTATCTATGCATAGCCTTTAGCAACCAGGTTTAGGAGCTAATAATGCCCTTGACATGTACACAAGGTAGACAAATCCAGATCTTTGGGGTGTTGCGACATGTGCAGAAATTGGAGGTTAGTGAAGATTTTAAAATACATTTTAGTGTTGAGTTTGTCTCCTGCATAAAATCCAGGCATGTTAAAGTCAGAAGTTCATAGTTTTTGTGAATGACTGTTTAAAGACACTTAATTTATACAAATGTTTTTGAGTGCTGGGTTTCCCACAGGTTGGTTGAGACACTGCAGACCGATACAGCTAGAAGGCAGATAGATGTATACATTAAGCCAAGTCAGATCAGCAGTCTACATCAGTTTTTTTAAGGCTCAGAAAAGTGATTAATTTTAATGGGGTGGTTCACCCAGGAATACCAAAATATACAAACTAAACACATGGATGTAGGATGTTTGTAGTATTCCACACTGGACTGCTATGATCTCTGTCATCTTAATGTAATCAGTATTTCTGAACGTGTGAATGCTCTGACACAGTCAGCCAACAATCTGTATGGGTCAGTAGTTCAGAAGAGGTCCTATTGATATGTTACTGTAACTGACAGAGATGAGTGTTCACTGAGAGTTAGGACTTAAAACCCTGTCTGATACCGTCTCTCCTCCCACAGACGTCTGCTGGTCCTTATTCACAGGATGGTAGAGTTTGTGGTGCGTGAAGGTCCTTTGTTTGAAGCCATGATAATGAAGAGAGAGAGCAACAATCCCTCTTTCAAGTAGGTGTTCTTTATATGACCAGTATTGATCTTGGGGTTAATAAGAAAATTAGTACTGGGACATACCATACTTTATTTTTCATCTTCTCAGGTTCCTTTTTGACTGTAAAAGACAAGATCATGTGTACTATCGCTGGAGACTCTTCTCTATCCTTCAGGTAAGTTGTGAAATCTGCTGACTAAAAGGTCTACAACACAATCTTTTGATATTTTAAGTCTTACTTTAGCAGAAAGAACTGATTCATGCAGTCGCCTGGTCTTCATCTGTCCCACAGGGAGACACCCCCACTAAATGGAGGACGACATATTTTCGTATGTTTAAAGGGGGCTCACTATGGATACCTCCTGTTCTAAACCAATACTTGGGGAGAACAGAGATAGAGGAAACAACTATTTGTGAGGAGGAGGTGAAGAAAGGGCAGCTCAGATCTGAGTAAGCCTGCCCGGCCCAAACTGTGACCATTTTGTTTATAGCTTCATTTTTATTTTGGTATAGTGTCTGTATGATCATAAACTTTGTGTTGTCCCACCCATAACTTCCGAAAGACTGCAACTTTAATTGCTGATGCATCATCACTAGATGGAGTGTTGTGTATACATTTCATCACCCCAGCTCTGAAGTCAAGGTCACAAATCAAAGTCAAATATTATACAAGGTCTTTGCTTGACTCACACATAACAGCTCATAATTATTGAACAAAACTTTATGCACATTTGTACCACCACTAGACAAAATATCACATACTCTTTTTATCACCACAACTTTTACGGTCAAGGTCACAAATCAAGAAAAAACATTATACAAGGTATTTGTTTGTCCTGGCCTTTGCTATAGATGGCTGTATAAAAGTTTGTCGATGGGCGTATACGGTAATGTGCTGAATGCAGTACTCTGTTGTTTACTGCCTGGTATTGTTTTATATACCTCTCTCAGCCACAGAAAGAAACTGGAGACACTTCTAGAGGAGCTGACCCCAAGCAAAGACAGCATCGCCGGTGCCATGATGTTCTGTCTGGACCGAGCAGATGCTGCAGAAGAAGTAGTGGGACACATTGCTAACTCTTTTTCGTCGCTTCAAACATCTCTTCAGATGAAGGCTAGTTTGATTGTTCATGTCTCAATGTAAACACATTTAAGGTTGGTTTATAATTCCCAAGACGTTAAGAGATTGGATCTTGCTGATGTGGTTGTGAGACATTCTTTTTGCTTGGGCATTTTATTTTCAAAGATAAATTGTGGGGGAGAAGTCCTGATAAGCCCCTCCCACAGCAGTGCACATGACTCACAAAGAACACAGACAGCACGGTTGGCAGAGCGCATGTTTATTTTCAGTTGATGATGGAGTTAGAGGAAAATCTGGTATTTTTGTAAATGGAGAAAAGCGCTATTTTAAAAAATTGTCTTAAAGAGACCAAAAATATCACTTGTCATCACTTAGTAAGTCAGTGGACTTCTACAACAAAACTGTGATCTTCTGGACTTACATGCACCTGTTAATAATAGATCTGTCAGCTTTACATGTTCTACTTCCTGATACAATGATAAGGTGAGACACTTGTAAGCGGCTGGACGTGCCCTTGAGAGACGATAGATAAGCTCTGGATTTACTGTCCACAAGCAGGCCTAGTGGGAGCATCAAAAGATCTATGCGAAGGCCCTCCATGAAATGCATTCCAGCAACGTCTACCATCAACAGCCCTGGGAACTCCAACAACTTTTTTTGTCACAGTAAACCATCTCCTTCAACCCAAAACCTCATCACTTACATAAGTGACTGAAGAACACTACAAAAACCTACCATAATTGATCTAAAAAAGCTAAGTCTAGTCCTCTGGACATTCAAAAAAACAAAACAAAAAAAAAAAGGAAAAAAATGTAGAAACGTTTCGTCTTTCGTCCGAAAAGACTTCCTCAGTCTGAGATGCTGTATTCAGCTCAGTCTTATAAAGAGCTACCATAATTGACTTTTTCCACACCAAAGTCCGTATCACCCAGTCTGCCCTGACAAACGTGGTAGTCTTATCTGCACCATTATACAAGTCCTAGGATCAAAACCCTCAATCTTCAATGCTTTACATCAGTCTCCCAGCAAGAAGTGACAGCTATTATCAAAGGAATGAAATCCTCCACTTGTGTCCTCGATCCTTTGCTTACCGCTCTGCTGTAAAGAAACATCTCTTTAATCAGTCCTTGTAGCACATCTGTGATAAACCTTTCCCTCAAGACTGGTTTTGTTCCACCTACCTTGAAAACTGCTGTCATCAAACGCCCTTGAAAAAAACAATCTCAGATATAGCTCAACCTCCCATTTCTGTCCAGAGCTCTGAAAACAATTGTGGCAGCCCATCTGCATGACCACCTCACCACTAATAACGTAAGGGGTATTACAGTCGGGGTTTCGTTCAGCTCACAGCATGGAAACAGCTCTGGTCAGGGCCACAAATGATTAGGGCTGGGTAGGGCGATATGGACCAAAATTAATATCTTAATATTTTAAGATAAATGGCAATGTACTATATATATCTCTCAATATATTTTTCTTTCCATAAAGTAATAGCAAAAATATATTTTGGAGTCAAAGCTTTGTCCCAGTTGTTACACGGGCACATTTATTAACAACAGATGTAACTGTACAAAATAAATGTCTAAAAATGTTTTTAACATATACAGTATTAAAGTTTGTTTTTTAGACATTTATTTACAGAAAGAGAAGACAGCAGGCAGATTTTCAAGTACAGTATAATACTATTGTTTATATCAATATAGTCTCATCTTATATCGCAAATGAAATTTTCTCGATATTTTTAAAATTTCGAGATATTGCCCAGCCCTACAAATGAATTTCTGATGGTGGCTGATGCTGGTTCTCCCTCCCTACTGATCCTTTTGGACTTGAGCGCAGCTTTTGACACTGTGGATCATGGCATCCTTCTCCATCAGATACAACACTCTGCAGGATTGACTGAGACAGTTCTGGAATGGTTCCGCTCTTACCTGTCATACTGAGCTGAGTATTTCTCCATCAGAGACGCAAGATTTGGGACTAACAGTCACATGTGGTGTCCCTCAAGAGTCAGTCTTAGGGTCCATGCCATTTACCCTCTACACCCTCACCCTCAGATTCACTCATCTATCTCTACCATAATCCTCTGGACACAATGTTCCCTTTTCCTCTAAAGTGATTAATCTTAGTGTAAGATTTGATTCTCATCTTGCATTTGAATCTCATATTGCAAGACTTCCTTCTTCCATCTTAAAATCATTTCCAGACTCCGTCCATTACTCTCCTTTTCCGATGCTGAAAGACTTGTTCACGCCTTCATATCCTCAAGACTGGAATACTTTGTCACACTTTTTAATGAAATTCCATCTAAGTACATTCAACAACTTTAATATGTACAGAACAGTGCAGCCAGGATTCTGGTGAAGCAAAGGAAACATGACCACATTAATTCAATCTTTATTTATACAGGTTAGTCCCATTGAGCCTCGAGGACTCGTTTACAAGAGAAACCTGTTTTTAACAAAGAATGATGACAACAGTAGACAATCAAAAAAGAAAGCATATAAATTGACAAATAAATAGAAGAAAATTATATTTAAAAAAAACTAAACAAAAACAGCTAGATTATAAAGCAATATAAAATAATAAAAACGAACATGTCTGCATTGGTTTTTGCCATGAACTGAACAGTTGTTTGAAGCCATTTAGAGAGGTCACAGTCAAGAGCTTCAGATCTTTTTGCAAGGTGTTCCAGGAAACAGGAGCAGAATAGGATAAGGCTCTTTTGCCTAATTCAGTCTGTACTGAGGGAACACTGCATGTAATAATGTCCTTGGAGCACACGCTGTAGCTGCACTCACGCAGTGACATGTAGGAGGAGATGTATGAAGGCAACAGACCAAGAAGTGATTTGAAGATGAAAATGTACCAGTGGAAGAGTCTGCGTGAGGTTAATGATGTCCAGTTAACCA
>JARVGQ010000390.1:31133619-31146347 GCA_031762355.1 Hypsolebias martinsi | reverse complement strand
TGCAGGTGCTTGTAGGAGCGTTCATGTAGATAATGTCACCGTAATCAATGGAGGGAAGGAAAGTCACAGTTACAAGATGTTTCCTAGCACTCAGAGTTAGACAGGATTCGTTTCTGAAAAAGAAACCCAGTTTTACTTTGTTTCTTTACCCCACATCACCCCAATCCCTCCACTGGCTTCCCATCTCACTCTGCACTGAATATAAGGTTTCTTACCTACTAATCTATCCACGGCAATGCTCCATACTGTTGTAATGAATTGCTCACTGCTCAGACATCAACATGATCCCTTCGCTCCACAAATTCCTACCAGCTTCACCCTCCTCGGACAAAACTGCACACCATGGGTGAAGGGGCCTTTTGCTTTGCTTCACCTCGTCTGTGGAACACCCTCCCGATCATCTAAGGATACCTTACCTTACCCTTTTAGTTTATGTTCGTATCTCTCTAGCGGTTTCATATTGTAGCACTTCAAGATTGAAAACTGCAGTGCATTAGTGAATTACTATTATCATTATTATTATTATTATTATTATTATTATTAACATTTCTTCTGACAGACTATGCAGGAACGTGTCCCCACGTTGTCCAGCTGGGACGTACTCCCTCCCTGTCAGCATAGCCACACAGAGCTGCCTGTCTCCACGCTCTCTATGCACAAAAAAATGCAGAATTTTTGTTTTGTTTTTTTACTTATGTTTAAATGTTTTATTTGACTATCTTTGTAAGTTTTACGAGAACTTTTGTAAAGATGGACATATTTTCTAACAGCCTTGGCCAGCTGCTCATCAGAGCAGCGTTTGACACGCCAACAAATTTCTGACCACACAATACTTGGGGCATCTCTGAGACAATACTCATGACAGGAAGTAATCATACACTGCTGCGAGAAGGGGGGAAAAAATGCAGTTTTTGTCATGCAGCCACATCAGTGAGACACAATTTCAGCGCTTCTGATAAAGAATAGACTAAATCTTAAGTACATTAAGTTAACATCCTTATTCATGCTCAATAATCCAGGCAGAAAAATCCAAGGAAGTTAAGTCGGGTCCTTTGGACCTATGTTACTTAACTAACCCACATTTGTCATTGATTTCACAGGTTTCTAGATTGTACCTTGTGTCAGACATCTTGTACAATTCAAGTGCCAAAGTAGCCGGAGCATCATACTACCGTAAATTGTGAGACTTTTTCTAAATTTATTATTTATTTATATTTTTTTACAATAAGGTGATTTTTGTTTCTATTTTAGTCTTGATATGTTTTGTCTTTTCAGTTTTGAAGTAAAGTTGCCACAGATATTTGAATGTCTTAATGCAACTTACAAAAACATACAAGCCAGGCTGCAGGCCGAACAATTTAAGGTAATTCATTTGTTTCACTTTAAAAAGGACATTTACCCCAAACTGGGGAAGAACCTAGAATCATGAAACAATCCCTCATTCTGTCTCCACAGCAAAAGATCACAAGTTGTTTCAGAGCATGGGAAGACTGGGCCATATATCCAAACTTTTATCTAATCCAACTTCAAAATATCTTTCTGGGCATCGCCAAAATGGAGGAGGTGTTAAAGCAAGAGGTGAGCTCATCTTCTCAGGACAGACAGTACTGCCACTTTATGGGCCTGTTTTAACAGCTGGGGCATGGTGAACGTTTGTGCATTTGTTTTTGTAGGAAGCATCGTGTGAGCTCGATGGCGTGCCACTGGCCAGCTCACTCATTGATGGATTACCTTTAGATGGATCTACCATGGATGACATAGATGGCTGCCCCATGGGCTTGGACTCCCTGGATGGAGTTCCTGTTGATGACATTGATGGAGTACCCCGTGAGTCCACCATGTAGAGAGGAACATCGAAAAGCTGTCTGACTTATGGTTTTATCTGTCTGCCTGTGTTGGTGCTGTCCATAAAGTTATACAGAACCACTGTAGTGTGCACGGTTCATCCCACCCATTGTTTAAGTTAGTGACTATATGGAGAAGCTAAGACGGCGTCTAAAACGAGCTACTGCTCAACACAACTCTTTAACTGCAAGCCCACCTGGATCTGTGTCCCAAATTATTTTTATTTACAGTAATTTCATATAATTTATAATTAATGGTAATTTATGCAACAATCATGTAAAACAGCTGAATGTTGCAGAAGTAAAATAGATTAGGTCTAACTAATTGTGATCTAAACTGGACCTGACGTCAGTCAATAATGAATGACAGACGTCCAATCTCAAGACTTTTTAGCTGCATCAATAAGTTGACTTCAACTAGTTTTTGATGAATTTGCAACTTTTTTAATATGTAAATTGTGTTTATGTAGGTTCTGCTAGCTGCAGGTACTTGCAGTGATCGATGTCTAATCTATACTCAAGATTAAAAAGTACATTTTCAGAGCAGATAATGAATGAGTTGTTACCAGAGGCAGCAGCAGCTTGGACTCTTTAATCATTTGTACTAAACTGTATGCATTATTTATTAATCTTTATTTAACCAGGCAAATCCCACTGAGATCACAAATCTCTTGCAAGTGAGGCCTGGGCCTGAAGGCAGTCTAACATGCATGTTTTTGGTCTGTGGGAGGAAACTGGAGTACCTGGAGAAAACTCACGCAAGCACGAGAAGAACATGCTCACTCCACCCAGAAAGACCACAGGTCCAACCAGGGATTGTACCCAGGACCTTCTTGCTGTGAGGCAACAGTGCTAAAACCACTGAGCCATCATGCTGCCTGTGTGATTCAGCCTGCACAGCAATATTTGCCACAGAAGCTACAACGTCTGCTGACTTGTGAAAGGAGACACATTTTCTCTTTTCTCTTGAGTGGCTAATATCCATAGCACACACAGCTTTGACACTGTTACATTTTTATACTACAGTACAGTATATACCTTCTACCTGTACATATATTTATTATTTTTATACACTTTTTATATAGTCAACCCTACTCAGAGCTATTTAGTCAAAATAGCCTGGGTTTCGGCACCAATTTGTCAGCCGTCCGACCACGGTGCCTTTCCGATTCTTTTTGTTTCCAGGTGGAGAGGAAATGCACACGGAACTCAATAAAATCAAAAGAGGAAAATTCTATTTACCATTTAATGTGGATAAGAGCAAGGCAGGAACAATTATAAGCTCAGCGCTGAAGCGTCCACCAGACCCTTCACAACCCGGAAGCGGAGGCCCCGTGAAACAGAATGTCCCAGTTTATGTTGGTCCTAGGCTCCGCCTTCACATCTGGGGCAGGCACAGCCCATCAGAGTGTGCCAGTGGGGTGACCACGTGTGACCTCACTGGTCTTATCTGTTCCTGATGGTGGATATAAGGTGTAGAAATCATTTCAAGTGTTGAAAGCAAGCAAAAAAAAAAAAACCTCCTTATCAGGCGTTGACCTTGGGATCACTCGTGAGCTGCTGAGACTGGTAGGATCTGTTCCGAACAGGTTACAAGTCAGAGTAGACCAGACCAGGCCTCCAGCAAGATTAAACTTCTAACAATATATTTATTATTTTTATACATAGTCAGCCCTATTCAGAGCTATTTAGTCAAAATGCCAAGTGCTGACCTTTTGGTAATGGCCATCATTGCTGCAGTGGATCACAGGGTCACGTGACCTGAGTGCACTTAAGTGGTTTTATAGGAACTCTGGTGCTGATCCAGGTCTGTGTTTTGGTTCTGCAGTGGAAGAGAGCAGTCTTCCCTCTGGAGTGCCTTTATCTAAATGGGAGAAAAGTAGTGATACCACGACATTTCTTCAAGGTAAGACGTCAAAATGTCCTTTATCGTCATCGGTCTGGTCCCTGTAGTTTTTCCTCATTATTTTTTATCGCTCAGCCAAAACGGAGTCCAAGTGGGACACGGTGGACAATCAAGATGAAGATAAAGTGAATGTCAGGTAAGAACTGATTGGCTCTGAAGAAACGACTGTGGTCTTTGAATGTGACAGCTCCTATCTCGATGTTTTTCTTCTCTGGCAGCAGCTGCAGCCTGCAAGATGAAGACGAGGGCTCTGAGAGCGACAGCAGTGCCGACTCCTCCATCGCCCCAAACTATGACAGTGCAGTTTTCCAGAGCTCGCTTAAAAGTTTTCAAATGACGGAGAGTAAAAGGAAAAAGTTGAGGGAACTGGAGGTAACACAAATACAGCAGCTGGGACTTTTTTTAATTACTAACCAAATTTTTTAAATGTAAATATGCTTATTTAAAAACTGAAACTGACTGAACGTCTCTGACTCAGGTAAAGGTTATGAAGTACCAAGATGAGCTGGAATCTGGCAAAAGGCAGACCAAGTCTGGGATGAGCGTCCCGCAACAAGTGACTCATTACAGACACAAACTGCTACAGAAGGTGGTTATTTTTTATTTTAACTGTGTTCTGCATTATACTTTGTACTGGACAAACACGCTGACAAGGAGACGTTTCATAAAAGCTTTGGGTCAAAACCATTAATGGCTGTTTTAAATCGAGTCTAGCAAAACAGGATATTCATTCAGAGCCACACTTTAATCATTAACACAGTCAGAATTACACCATCTACAGGAAGGAGGGTGCAGCTGCATCACTTTTTTAACTTGACCAGGTGGGATTTAATATTTTACTGTTTGAGCCATTACGTCTCAGTGCATCTGTTCCACATTAATGACATTAAGACATGTTGTGTGAAGCCACCATTTTTAAACGCTCGTTGAAAGGAGGATGTATTAAGCTACAGTCTCCATAAGTTCGTAAACTTTCGTCACGCCCATAACTTCTGATCCTCTCAAGGTAATTTAATGAAACGTTACACATATTTGTACCACTAGACAGCGTGACACGCAATCTTTTTATTACCCAGCTCTAAAGTCAAGGTCACAAATCAAGGTCTTTGCTTGTCCGGGCCATTGCGATAGATTGCTGTATTGTTTGGCGACGGGATAATGTGCCGTATGCGGTGCTCTTGTTCTTTGGTAGAAAATGGCAAACAGGCATGTTTGCGCTGCACCGTTGCGTTTGTACAGAAGTTTGCGTCACCAGCTGGGTGACAACAGCCTGCTTTTCACAACAAATCCACCCTAAATTTGAACACGGAAGCATCGATCTGACTTTAAGGAAATGTTTATATAATTTGTTGTAGGAGTTTTTAAAAGACGAAGGAAAGAACGAGCGATCAAAGTCCAAAGACAAACAGAAAGATGACAAGCGGAAAAAAGAAAGGAGCAAAAGGAAGGACGACGGCGACAAAAGACGAAGCAGCGATCCTGGAGACCGGCTTCGAAAATCACGAAGCATCTCTCCTTTAAGGCAAGCACTACACTTTCTCAGCGTGGTTTTCACTTTGTTACCCTTTAAATCAATTTATGACTTCATTTATTACAGAACAAAGTCTCCTAAAAGGTCCAAGCGCTCCAGATCACCGTCTCAAGACCAGAAGGTGGACAAATCCAGGTCCCGGTCACCACATCGCTCCCACAAGAAGGCAAAAAGGAGCAAACACTGACTCCACTCTGGACATTCCAGTGTCCTGAGAGACACAGTGGACATCTGAAGACACGTTTGTTGTCCTGGTCTCAAACTGTCTGTGAAACATTCAGCTCCTTTTTCTATGGTGAAGTTGGAACACTGTAACTACTTGTAAATATATAAATATATAAATGTTTTTGTTTTTTTAGAACGTATGTTGCTGCACACGTCTGACACTAAATAAACTCATGGCGATGAATACGTAGAATAGACAAGATTTTTATTGAGGAAAGTACATCATTTGTTTACAAAAGCAGAAGGTTTGCAATATTACACAACAGATTTACAGTCCTATCATGAAATGTGCTTTAGCTGAACAGAGACATTTATGAAAAATACTAAGAGCCAGTACTGTTTTGAGAAACAAAAAACAGCCTCCCAGCCCTGGTTGTTAGTAGCTGCATAAAGTCCACCTGTTCAGCAGATGTAGAGAAACATTTGGTTTGTTAGGGGAACGCCTCAGAAGCTGGATATAAAAACGCAAAATGTTTTAGTTCCACTGGACAACAGGACAAAAAGTCACAAGCCATAAAACAAAACTCGACAGCAGTGTCTTGTTTTTAGGAACATTTCTCTGAAAAGTGAGTCACAGAAATCAAGGTGCTCGTCCAGCAGCAAATACCGTTTTAGCTACTGTTTAATAATTTTTTACATTTAAACATCTGAACAAAATCATAATCTGCTCCAACCCTTTATTTAGCCTCTAATTGCAGAACCCTTCACATTTGCCTGGTAGGAAAGATTAAAAAATAGAAATATGACGAGGAACCTCACCTTGTTCGTTTTCTAGTCTATTTCTCCCATGTTTTCAAGGTTCCAATCGCTAAGTAGGAGAACTTGGACCCCCAGACAGGCTGTCCTCCATCTTTTGGACTGATCTGTCCTGCATGTGAAGTGTTCAGTACTTTTTGACGTTGATGAAAACTTTGATGGCTCCAGTGAAGTCCGCAGAGAGAAGAACCTCTGTGTGATCCGTTTTTAGAGCTCCTGCAAAGAAAACAAACATTTAATAAACCAGCCTCCGTGTTGTCAGATCAGTCTGAGCGACAGAAAGATCACGTACCTGACGGTATCGTTTCGGAGTCTGTGGAATCCAGGCTCTTGCGGTCCGCTTCCGCTTTCTCTGCTGTTTCTTGTGGAACGATGAGGGCCGGATGAGGCGCAAAGACGGCCGAGGTGACCACTGCGTTGTGTGCTGGCAGACGAACGTACAGCTTTAGAGACAAATAGTTCAAACACTGATAAAAACTGCTGTTTGAGTCCAGGTACCTTTGATTCCTTCCCAGAAGTCGTTGCGGTCTCGTCTTACGGACGTGAATTTGCTAAGATCGTGGTAAGTGCTCCAGATGTAAACATATTTATCCTCGGAGCCGCTGACGATGAAGGAGTAGTCGTGGCTGTAAGAGAGTTAGTTTTTAAAAGGTTTTTTTGGACAGTAAAATCGCTTGTTTACGATCCAGAAACTTTTACAGGGTTAAAAATGTTGAGTGTGATGGGAAGCCTTCACCTGAAGCTGGCTTTAATCTGGCTGCTGCTGTTCACGTAACCTTTGTACTTCATGGACAGAGACAAGTCCCTCAGATCGTACAGGCGAATGCGAGAATCGTTTGAGGTCACCAAAATCTGAGGGTACAGAGGGTTTGGATGTTTAACAAGCCTTAGGATGGAGATCTCAGGCTACATTCACACTGCAGGAAAATGTGGCCCAAATCACATTTTTTCGGGACAATGAACGTGACAAATCTGACCCAAGTCTTTCACAAGTGGTACTGAATCAGACACATATCTGACGTTCTTCAACCTGACCTCAGTCCGAACGGTCAGGTCGCATTTCATCCAACTCTGATATCAGTGACGTACGGGTGAGCGGGTCAATCTTAACTAGAGAAACGTCATTTCCAGTGGTGGTACAAAGAGAACGCCTACTGCTGATTTGAGCTGAAGGCAAGCCAAAAAGGTTTAATCACAAAACTTAATGTGAGTTTAATCTGAACATCTAACATTTGCTGAGCAAAAAAGTACAAATGCAGGTGTAGAAAAAGTTGAACAGAGCAGGGATAAGCTTAAATAGGCAGAAGGTGAATGGATAGCAAATAAAGCTGAAATAAGAGGAAAAAAGTAGCTAAAGAGACTAAAGCTGGTTAGCAAAAGGTTCAAAGGAGCGTAACATGTTGAAATTATTAGAAAGCACCAAAAGCAGAAATTGGCTAAATAAATAAATAAAGCAGAAGAAAAGTACCTGAAAAAGCTGAACTTAGCCATAAGAAAATGAACGGAGCTGAAGCTGAAATGAGCAGTAACAAGATGTAAACAGCTCAAAGAGTTTGAAGGATGTGAATAACTCCCATTTTCAATGAGAGCAACACGGCCGATAAATATTTAAAAAAATAAAAATTGGACAAATACCAAAAATCCCAGCAGGAATGTTCTGAATAAACATTTTGATTTATGAATTGTTGACAGCACAAAAATTGTGGAAAGAGTTGTGTGCCAAAAAAAATGGACAGAAGGAAAATGGATCTGAATGTTGAGAATGATTCAAACGTTCACGCAATGATGCCAACCTCGTGCAGTTACAGTCTTAGATCTCTGCATGTCTTCAGCTGAGGAACATGTTCAGTCTTCATGTCCTGGACGACTGAGAAACTACAGCAACATCTGATACGAACGCTGTCGAATCGTTTTGATACAAACCTGATGGGATCCATGCTTGGTTTTACCTTCAGTTCAGTCTCTCGCGTTCCAAAAATAATCCTGCACCGGAGGAGTCGTCGAGGCAGGATTAAATGTAAACACGGGACCAAACAAGCGTGCCAGACACTTGGATCGGTTCTGATCGCACAACAGCTTTAGGATCACACATGTTAACATATGTAGCATCCATATTTACTTATTTAAACCCTGCGTACCACATGTGACGTCACAAATTCTTCCTCAGAACTGTAAACGGGTCACAATGGAGTCTGATGGAGGTTGCATTTTATATGAACCACAAAAAAAAAAAAAGTATCGTAGGGGAAAAAAAAACGGAATTGAGCGTTAAGACCTGCAGTGTGAACGTATCCTCAAACATTCTGCTCATGTGGCTGTAGAGGGGGGAAGTTCTGACCTTACTTTCACCCGGCAGAGGTTCTATTCCAGTTATTTTACGTCCGACTTTGTTCCGGCCTCTGGTGGACCTCACATGTATCTGAGTGTGGTATTTCAGTCGCTAACAAACGAGGAAAAAACACATTAACTGATATAAATACAATGATGAGGGTGCGATTTATTAGGAGACTAAAGTCCAGAAAAAGAAGTACCTCAGTGTCATAAAAGATGCAGCGGCCGTCGTACGTGCCGATGACGGCGTACTTCCCATTTTGGCAGAAGTTGGCTGCAGTGATGAGTCGGGTTTGACCGTCCACCTCGTTCCACAGCGCCACCTTCTTGTCTGGAATGTTCCAAAGTCGGAGTTTTCCATCCAGAGAACCGCTTAAAAAGTATCTATCATCCTAAGAAAGATCAAGAAAATAGTATTTCAGTTAAACTGGACAGGGAGACGACGATAGCGAACGGTTTTGACTTCGACTTACTCTGGGGTGGAAAGCAATGGCTGTGACAAAATCGATGTGTTGAAAGCAGCAGAGACACTCTCTCCTGGATATGTGCCATAACCGAACCGTTTTATCCATGGAGGAGGAGAGCAGGAAGAAGTTCTACAGGACAAAACCAGAACAGGTAAGCAGGATCTAGAACGTGTGAGCAGGGAGCACAACGAAGAACCCAAATCCATCTTTATTTGTAAAGTACGTTAAAACACTGCAGCAGATTAAAGAGCTGCACAGTCGACGATGAAACACGGGCCACTCGATACAAGACGATTAAAACCAATACAAAGAGTAAGCTTCATTAAATTGAGTCAAATAAAATCAGATTAAACTATAAAATTGATCTTTTTTAAGCATTATAAGACAAGGAAAAGAGCTGGTTTTTAAAAAAAGACAATGAACAGGCCTGTCTGAGTTGCAGGAGCAGCTCGGTCCATGATTTAAGAGCTGCTGCAACAAAAACATCATCCCTTCTGAGCCGGAGTCTAGTTGTAGGGATCAGATCTTTGTAGGGATGCAGCAGCTCAGAGAAGTAGGATGGGTCAAGGTCATCCAAAGATTTTCAAACAAAAGTTCTTTGAAATGTTTCAGCCAGAGGAGGTAGGATAAACGGAGATGTTCTCATGTTAAACGCAGCGCAGCAGCATTTCGGACCCTCTTCAGTCGGGCCACGGAGGAGCCACTCAGCCCCAGATAAAATGTTGTAACCCATGTCTCAAAGTGTTTTCTTGGAAGAAGGAGTTTTATGTTGGCGAGCTGCCTCATAGAAAAAAAAAATTATTGTAAATTAAAGTAATGTTTTCCACTGCAGCTAGGAACCTGGAACAAGCCTCCACAAGTGAGACAGCATTGCAGGTGACTAATGCTAATAAATAACATTTAACGTTTTTTATTTAATATAAGTTGAAGTGTTATCATACGGCTGTTACTGAATATATGTCACCAGTTCTTACAGCTGTTGCACAATGTTTGTAGCAAATAAGAGGGATATGTTCTGACAAAAGAACGTATATAAAATACTGGTATCGGTTATCAGCCGAATAAGTTTTAACATATTGGATATCGTCCAAAAATCCAGTATCGTGCATCTCTCATTTTAATGAATAACCTGATCTGAATTTCAGTGAATTTGCTGTACTGGACCAAGGAACTAAAAGCTACAGGGGATGGCCCAGTAGTGCCTCCAAAAACCACAGCTTCTTTTGGTTTCAATAAAATTGAGGATGAGGGGAGTGGAACCATTACCTTGGACCAGGACAAGTCCAACAGGTCAGCTGTGTGACCTTTGTATTTGCAGAAGGGAACCTGACGGAAAGGAGCATTTCTGTCTTCGGTGTCTGGGTCCTCTAGAAGACAACTCATCTAAAATACAAGAAAAAATGTCAAACAGCAGGAAAGTTTCGAATCCAGCATTATTACCAAGCTAAAGAGCTAAAAGTAATCAGGTTGTTGTTTTTATTACCAAACAGATTGTTTTTCTACTCACCCCAGGATCAGTGTCAGATTTAGAGGAGCATAAACTTTCCTGAGAGGGAGAAGGTGAAACTCGACCTGGATGGAGTAAAAACACAAAGCATGACCCTCCAGCAGCACTTGTTGTGTCGTGCAGCCTTGATGTGGAGCTGCAGGTGAGCGTACCTTCCGTGTTGTACTTTATCCTCATATTATTGAAGTAATCGAAGGCTGTCTTCAGGACCCAGATGCGAACAATGTTATCTTGACCTGCCGTTGCCAGCAGCCGCCCGCAGTGAGAGAACTTCATTGTCCAAACAGCACCCTGACAAAAAACATTTAATTAAAATGTCTGTGAATATATGAATCCAAAATGCTGGATTACAACAGTCTTACCATGTGCTCTCCACTCAGGTCCTGCACAACCTTGATCTGATCGAAGTCAGAGGGACCTTTGAAGCTGTGAGCCGCCTTGAATTTGACCGGTCTGGTGTAAGGCATGCCTTCATCGTCACTGGATGATGGGTCATCCTGATCTGTGTGGAACACTGGTGAGCAACCAACACAAACAGCAGCACTGAAATGATCTGAATCTCTAAAGCAGCAGCTACGCTTCATTCCTATTTATGTAGCAAAAGCCTCTACATATTTAAATAAAGCCTTAAAAGGCAGCACAATGTTCTGTATCTGCAGAACTAGTACTCATGAAATGATTTTGAACATTTGGAGCATTATACAAATATCTAGAGAGGGACAAAGAAAACTGTTAAAAAAAAATATGATTTTTGTTTTTTTATGGGAAGAACAAAATAAAACGTACTTTTAACTTCATCCCGCACACTTTTCACTTTATTGACCGCCTTCTCTCCGTACTCCTCGGCGAGGTGTTTGGCCTTCTTCACGGACTTGCCCAGGAATTTTTTCAGCTGCGTTCTGGTTGAAAATAGAAAAGGGAACAAGTTTTTGTGCTCCAACTCAG
This sequence comes from Hypsolebias martinsi, assembly GCA_031762355.1. Taxonomy (NCBI): domain Eukaryota; kingdom Metazoa; phylum Chordata; class Actinopteri; order Cyprinodontiformes; family Rivulidae; genus Hypsolebias; species Hypsolebias martinsi. Next base: position 31,134,835 of record JARVGQ010000390.1, on the reverse strand, counting down.
ATCGTGTGGAGGGAAGAAGCCAAACTGAGCGGCGTTACGTTTTCTGCTTCAGTTTTCCACCGTCTGTGTCTGACAGTGCAGCCTGAGGCTTGTCGTCGTCATCCGACTGCGCCGCATCGTTCCTGAACGCAGAAAAACATAAAATATATATATTCCATTTATTTTAATAATGTCCACAGCAACACTAGCTTCATCTTAAAAGCTTAATTTGACGCTCAAATAAAAGTCCTGACATCATTATTACTATATTTTAATGTAACTGTAGAAAACAGTAAAAGTACTCTTCAGCTTACGTAATGTACTCCTTGGTCCTCCTCATGATGTGCAGAGTGAGAGGGTTGATCCCAGCAGGAAGTTTCTCCTCTGCCTGAATCAAAGGAATCTCTTCGCCTGTGTCTAGATTCTTGATCATCACGCTGGCCAGGATTTCCTGTTCACAGATTACACTCGAGTGTGACTCTGCAGCGCAGCAGACAGTGGAAATGTACACGTTGCGTGAAATACTAAATTTTATAATCTGATGAAAATCGTTCCACATGACTAAAATGTACCATTATGGAACCAGGCCTGCCCTAAAAACTGGCATTGTGGGAAATGTGTCCATCTGCTTGGGAAAAAAAGACCCAGCTGGTACAAAGATATGACCCCATCTCTGTCCCCAATCGCTGTAAACAGACAATGGCCCCCATAGATTAATCTTCGGCCACCTCGGTCATTTGAGGAAACTCTACTTAAAGCAACAGAAAACATAGCACAAAAAGGTTAAATTAAATAATAATGAATTAAATATTAAGCCTACTTACTCAATATGAAACAGTTTCCTTAAATGATTGGGGGGTCTGGTTTACATACAATATGCTAGTGGTCTTTGTGGATTTTAACGTGGCAATCCAATTTTTGATAGTGACACTTCTTACACCTCGATGCAGCCACACACCAAAATGGAAGTTGGCAAACTTGCTTATTTTTCCAAGTTATTATCATGCTCACAATGTGCACGCACAGATAGAAGGTACATGTAGTCCTCGACTTACGACAGAGTTCCGTTCCTGCGCGGCGGCGTAAAGCGAATTTGACATAAGTCTGAACATACGTACATACTGCACCATACACATGTACTGTATTACCAAGTACAGGTGACCCCCGGTTTCCGGCGTAGTTCCGTTACACCGGCCCGGCCGGATACCGAAAAAGCCGGTTACCGGAACCGGCTCCC
>JARVGQ010000390.1:31046087-31066145 GCA_031762355.1 Hypsolebias martinsi | reverse complement strand
GTGTGTGTGTGTGTGTGTGTGTGTGTGTGTGTGTGTGTTGGGGGGGTGGTGCTCCATGAGTATGAGATTGGGGGTCCGTTGCTACAAGCCTGTCCTGACACAAGTGAAGTGGTGCAAGAGTTTGATTTGGATTGCCGGCAGTAAGTTGGATCCCTTCATGGTGGGAGTTGGACTCCACCAAGGATCCTCATTGTCACAGTTTCTGCTGCTATTAACGTTTCTGGGCAGAATTTCTCGGTGCAGCCAGAGGGAGGAGGGAGTCCATCTCTGCTATTTGCAGATGGTGTGGTCCTGTTGGCGTCATCGTGCCGTCATCTTCAGCTCTCACTGGAGTGGTTTGTAGCTGAGTGTGAAGCAGCTGGAATGTGGATCAGCACCTTCACGTCTGAGGCCGTGGTCCTCGTCAGAAATGGGTAGATTGTCCTCTCTGGGTTGGAGAGAGGTTCTCCCTCAAGTGGAGGAGTTCAAGTATCTCTGGGTTTTGCTCACAAGTGAGGGAAGAATGGCGTGTGAGATAGACAGACAAAATCAGTGCGGCTTCTGCTGTAGTGTGGACTCTGTGCCGGTCCTTTGTGGTGACTAGGGAGATGAACTGTAAGGAGAAGGCTGGTCATTGTACATTCCTACCCTCACCTTTGATCACAAACTTTGGGTAGTGACCAAAACAACAAAATCACAGATACAGGAGGTCTAAAGGAGTGTTTTTCTGCAGGGTAGCTGGACTCTTCCTTAGAAATGGGGTGAGAAGTTCAGTTGTCCGGGGGAAGGGCGTGAGGGAGGGTGATGGATGGATGGATGGATGGATGGATGGATGGATGGATGAATGGATGAGTAACTTTAGAAGCCAATTAAATTCAAGGTGGTCAATACAGATAATCAACCTTAGCCAAGACCAAGATGGCTTAAAGTCAGTGGATTTTACTTGTATTAAGCTAAAGTTTGATGTGGTAGTAGCTGAGAGTCATTCACAACACAAACTCTAAGAGCTAACAAATCACATGAAAATTAATGTGATATCACAATACTGTACATTGAAGAAACACTCTAGTTCTTCCAAACAGTCTTTAACATGGTTCTGAACAGCTTGTGTGTACCTGAACGTGTTTTATGTCTTTCAGATAAACCAGATGTGGGAAACATCAGTTTTCTTCCTGCTTTGCTCTAACAAAGAGCATATCATTTGTAAATTATGACAGAGTTGAAGGTCTACTTGGCCAACTTCCTACAATTAAACCAGGCAGTGATATCCTGTTTGTGGTGTCAGATCTGCTGCTGAGTGTGGACGAGAGACGATCCGTTTATGTTCTGGAGAGACTGAAGAAACAAGTGGTCAATGTCCTGGGAGCACTCTAAACCCTGAGAGTGTCATCAAAAAGTTCTTCTTTAAATTGACCATTTTACAGTTACTAACATGTTGCTCAAAGGCAGTATTCTGCAATGCTTTGTGGTCTAAATTTTTTTCACACCTACTTCTGGTTTGTTGTAATACTGTTAGTCTAAACAGTGTTCATTTCAACCTCTGTTTCAGCTGCTCTGCAGTGAATCAGACACACCACAACATAGCACGTCATTACCACAACATAAAATACCCCCCAAAAAAACTAATTTACAAATATGTTTGTACATAATAGTCATTATAAAATCAGACATAAATGACCAAAACAAAATAGTAACGCCAACCGGAAATAGCTAAATATCTATTTGTGGGTGTGGCGTCTGATTTTACATGTGCATTATTAACTGTAAAAGGTCTATTAATAACTGTAAAAACATCAATTACTAACTGTAAAATGTCAATTGGTAACTTTAAAAATGCCAATTAGTAACTGTAAAAAGGTCAATAATTAACTGTTAAAAAAGGTATATTAATAACTGTAAAAGATCTGTTAACAACTGTAGAAAGTCAATTTGTAACTGTAAAAGGTTAAATAGTAACTTCCAAAGACCAATTAGTAACTAAAATGTAACTTAGTAACTTTAAAAAGGCCAATTAGTAGCTGTAAAAGATCAAATAGTAAGTGCTAAAGGTCAATTTGTCACTTTAAAAAACCAATTAGTAACTAAAAGGTCAGTTTGTATATTTAAAAAGGTCAATCGGCAACTGGAAAGGGTCAATTAATAACTGTAAAAGGTCCATTAGTAACTGTAAAAGGTCAATTAGTAACTGTAAATGGTCAATTAGTAACTGTAAATGGTCAGTTTGTAACTTTCAAAAGTCAATTAGCAACTGTAAAAGGTCAGTTTGTACCTTTAAAATGTCAATCAGTAACTGTAAAATGTCAATTAGTAACTGTAAAATGTCAATTAGTACGGTAACTGTAAAAGATCACTTAGTGACTGTAAAAGGTCAATTAGTGACTGTAAAAGGTCATTTTGTATTTTTAAATGGTCAACCAGCAACTGTAAAATGTCAATTAGTAACTGTAAAATGTCAGTTTGTAACTTTCAAAAAGTCAATTAGTAACTGTAAAAGGTCAATTAGTGACTGTAACAAGTCATTTTGTATTTTTTAAAAGGTCAATCAGCAACTGTAAAATGTCAATTAGTAACTGTGAAATGTCAGTTAGTAACAGTAAAAGGTCAGTTTGTAACTTTCAAAAAGCCAGTCAGCAACTGTAAAATGTAAATTAGTAACTGTAACATATCAATTTGTAACTTTCAAAAAGTTAATTAGTAACTGTAAAAGGTCAATTAGTAACTGAAAAATGTAAATTAGTAACTGTAAAAGGTCACTTAGTGACTGTAAAATGTCCGTTTGTATTTTTTAAAAGGTCAATCAGCAACTGTAAAATGTCAATTAGTAACTGTAAAAGGTCAATTTGTAACTTTCAAAAAGTCAGTTAGTAACTGTGGAAGGTCAATTAGTAACTGTGAAATGTCAATTAGTAACTGCAAAAGGTCAGTTTGTAACTTTAAAAAAGACAATCAGCAACTGTAAAATGTAAATTATTAACTGTAAAATGTCAGTTTGTAACTTTCAAAAAGTCAATTAGTAACTGTAAAATGTCAATTAGTGACTGTAAAATGTCAATTAGTAACTGTACAATGTCAATTAGTGACTGTAAAAGGTCATTTTGTATTTTTTAAAAGGTCAATCAGCAACTGTAAAATGTCAATTAGTAACTGTAAAAGGTCAGTTTTTTTAACTTTCAAAAAGTCAATTAGTAACTGTGGAAGGTCAATTAGTAACTGTAAAATGTCAATTAGTAACTGTAAAATGTCAATTAGTGACTGTAAAAGGTCATTTTGTATTTTTTAAAAGGTCAATCAGCAACTGTAAAATGTCAATTATAACTGTAAAAGGTCAGTTTGTAACTTTCAAAAAGTCAATTAGTAACTGTGGAAGGTCAATTAATAACTGTGAAATGAAGGCTCGTCGAAAATTCAACATGGCAGACTCACCCAGCTGCAGCTCATCGCTCATCAGCCTGCCGATCCAGTTATATGGCCCTCCGGCCCGGGCTCTTCCTGTTTGCCAGACTCGCCGCATCCCACCTCCTCCCCTTCCTCCCCTTCCCCTCCTGTTGTCTCCTAGTCTTCGGGTGTCCCTTCCTTCGTCCCGACTCCACCGCCAGGTTCGGGTCCCAGGGGAAGATTTCTATAATACACGCATGCTCACAGTGGTTCGGCATGTACGTCCACCGGGGCCCGAGCGCCAAAGAACTCTCGTCAATAAAACATTCTAATTGTTTTCCTGTCTCTTTGTGTGAGTCTCTCCAGGTTGAAATGTCAATTAGTAACTGTAAAAGGTCAGTTTGTAACTTTAAAAAGGCCAATCAGCAACTGTAAAATGTAAATTAGAAACTGTAAAATGTCAATTTGTATCTTTCAAAAAGTCAATTAGTAACTGTAAAAGGTCAATTAGTAACGGTGAAAGGTCAGTTTGTAACTTTCAAAAGTGTCAATCAGCAACTGTATGATGTCAATTAGTAACTGTAAAAGGCCAATTATTAACTGTAAAAGGTCAATTAGTAACTGTAAAATGTCAGTTAGTAACTGTAAAATGTCAATATGTAACTGTAAAAAATTATTTTGTAATTTTCAAACTGTCAATTAGTAACTGTAAAAGGTCAATTAGTAACTTTCAAAAAGTCAAGTAGTAACTGTAAAAAGTAATTCTGTAACTTTCAAAAAGTCAATTAATAACTGTAAAAGGTTGATTAGTAACTGTAAGTGTTTGTAACTGTCAGACTGTTGCTCTGTTTTACATGGATCTGATTTCTCTCCGAATCTTGATTGCCAGGGAACATATTTTTGAACTATGTGTTTTTGCATGTGTTTGTGTATGTGGTAGCAAAATGAACCACTCAACTTTTTTTATTTTACTCAGAATGTGTGATTGCTCATCTACAACTGACCGACTTTTGGAGTTAGCTGGATTCATGATGTCCTACATAGCTAACTGAACTTCAAAACAAAAACAAAATAAAGTTACAATAACTCAGTCAGTTTTACAGATATTGAGCTGGAACTTAGAGTGATAGTAACGAGCTAAGACTGACTCCAACACATTCTTGAGCGCTAACTACTAATGTCACATTCCTGATAATGGTAATGGGCCCAGTACTAGTCTAATGTGCTCATACTTGAACTTTTACTCATAAAAACACCCCTTTACTTTGGACCATTGCCACTTGTATGCTTGATGATGTAATTTTCTCTTCTACTGAGAACTTTGGCCACCTGAGGACAAAAAAAAAGACGTTCATAGTTTAGAAATATTTTCAGATATTATGTTAAGACAGCAGACTGTTTGATATGTTCTGAATAAAATAAATGGGCTTCTAAAGTCACTGTGTAATGTTGCAAAAAATACATATATAATGTAAACAACTTTCTGCTTCACTGTCACACAGCAGTGTCTGTTCCAAATGTTCACAATCTGAACTTGAATGCAACATCCATCCATCCATCCATTATTTTTACTTGCTTCTTCCTTTCCAGGTCATGGGGGTCACTGGTGCCCATATCTAGCGGTCACTGTGAGAGAGGTGGGGTACACCCTGGATGGATCGCAAGTCCATCACAGGGCCACATAGAGACAAATGAGACAAACAACCATTCACTCTCTCACTCACACCTAGGGGCAATTTAGAGTTACCAATCAGCCTAACATGCATATTTTTGGTCTGTGGGAGGAAACTGGAGTAGCCTACCTGGAGAAAACCCACGCATGCACGGAGAGAAATGCAAACTCCACCCAGAAAGGTCTATGGCAAGGATTTGATCCAGTGACTTTCTCGTTGAGAGGCATCAGCTCTATCAACTGTGCCACTGTGCCCCCCTTTATGCAACATGAATACTGTATATTTTAAAATACTAATTAGAATTTGCAGCAAAAAACACGATTCCCTTAAAAACAAGCAAGGTGATTTCCCAGTCAACTCAAATTATTTTTATTTAAGTCAAATCTAGGAAGATTTTAGCTTTTGAGTTTAACAGGTCAATTTTTTATGCACAATTCAAAAGTGACAATGGTTACTTAAAATTATGATCAGTAGAATAAAAGTTTTTTAATGAGTCAAGAAAAAGACAGAATTAGTGAATATTTAGGACAACGTAAGTTTTTAATTTAGATTTTCTTATTTAGATTGTTGTTTTTTCTGTTTATCTTTATTTATTTGTCACAAGATTTTTTTTTTGTTCATCGGCATCTTTTTTTTTTTTTTTTACAGAAATGCATAACTTTAATATTTTTTTACATTGCCATCTAGTGGTTATCTTCTGTAAGTGCATCCCAGAAATCTTAAAAACCCAGACAGACCATTCAACCATAAAGTAAATGTTTCTAGTTTCTCTGGTCTTTGCTCGTGACACAGTAAATGTCATACAAGTTACATCTATACCTCATTGTTAAAGTTTACATGAATTTGTTTTTGTGTGTGTTTACGTGTTAGTTTTCTTCTGGGAAGAGACCTGACCAGTCTATTGAGCATCACTTAAAGTTTAGCAAAACTCCCATAATTATCAATGTTTTCCTGTTTATTTTTCTGTACAGTTTTTAATCTAACTACTTCTGCCTCCTTTGTTTAATTTTAGCTGTTTGAATAGCAAAATTTTCAGCTCATACAGGAGATTGATAAGATTATTATAGTTTTTTTTATCTTTTGTGCTCAATTATTTTATTTTACTCAAATTACAAATATATTCCTATAAATTACAATGAATTATTTTCAGCTATTTCAAAAACACTGTTTACATTTTAATTTTCTTAGAGTGTTATATTTTTACCTTATTTAGCTTTTTTATTTTATTTTATTTTATTTTTATAGATTTTAACCATCCTTCTGATACATTTAGCTGGACTTTTGCTACTTTTGGCTAGGCTTTTGCTGCCTTTAGCTCCTACTTTTAAGTTTTAAGTAGCGTTCAAAAATTTAAAAACAAAAAGGAAAGGAGATAGGCTATATACTTGACAAGTGTAAGGATACAATTCTGTAAAATTACCCTGAAAATAAAGTCAATGTAAGATTTATGTAACTACAGTATTTATAATTTATTCTTTCATAAGATGAATAGATAAGTTGTTTTGTTTTCACAGGAGTATGAATAATTTGTTCAAAATATGAAATAGGCTACAATATTCCCAGAATTAAAACAAAACAAAAAAAAAAAAACGCATGAACGTTGGTAATGTTTCACGGCAGATGGCAGCACCTTCAAGTCTTTACCCAGGGTTTAGGAAGTGTTACGTCATAAAAACGCGACAGGCCACGGCAGCTCTGGAAATGAGTAAGTCTTTGTTATGGGCCGTGGTATTGAAGTCTTTTTGGGCTAAATACGAGGTTTATTAGCGCTTTCATAGACTTTTGGATACATTTATCTTCAGGCCGTGTTTGTTTTCAGCTGAAGGCCTCTCTGCGACTCAATTTATTAGAAATATTTTCAGGCTAATGTTAGCGAACGGAGGCTGAGCTGTTTTTATCGGAAGCAGCGTCATTTGTAAACAGCTAATGAAGCTAATGCAATTAATAAATAAACTGACCCACCGCAGCAACGCAACCGGTTCAGTGTAGATTAACGGATTAAACTTTATTAAAACGTCTGAATCCTCAGTAATGGCTTCCAGGAGGACCGGCTACACGGCAGCTAGCATGGATACGTCTCCGGTCCACAACCGGAAACAAAGTATCATTAACCCCGACAGGATCGAGTCCTGCTATGATCACAAAGCTCAGGGCAGCATGACCGTGACGTCACTCAAATCCCGTCTGGCTCCGACCATTCAGACCGCCATGTCCGCTGCTGTGGACACCCTGCTTGGTGAGGTGGTCCTGGTGCTGAACGAGACCCAGCAGGAGCTGCTGCACAAGGAGCAGGAGAACCAGAGGCTCAAGGTGCGGCTGGAGGTGTCCGAGAGGGAGCTGAAGACTCTGCAGGAGTGTCTGTGCAGTGCCCAGAAGCTCATAGACCAGCTGCAGGTGACCTACTCGGGCCCCCAGGCCATCAACCAGTCCGTGTTCGCACCTTCACTGTCCTCCATGGCTTCAATGACTGCAGGCCTGGACCAGGATCACCAGAACCCCAGGAGTGTGAACAGAGCTGGGGTGGACTTGGGTCTCGGTGGCTCAGTGGAGGACTCTATTCATGGGTTTGAACCACGAGAGGATTACAAAATGTGCCAGCTTTCGATCCAGCCGGATGGCTCTGTAACCAACCACGCTCTGGACTCGTTTGGATCCAACACGTCTCATATGTGCTCAGATTCCAGCAGACCAGGTAAATATATGAAAAAAAAACCATCTGTAAGTAACCTATGGTGTTTGTGTGTTACTACACTTCTGCATCTGCTCACCACTTCTTGTGTTTTTATTTGTTCTGAAGATGACAGGCAGCCTCAGGGACCAGGGGGAGCTCCCAGATTTGAGATTAAGGAGGAGCAGGGACTAGTTTCTGGCTCTGCTCAGCCCGGCAGGAAGGACCCAGGCTTGCATACCGACAGTCAAGATGGAGAAGGATCAGCTCTCACTGTTGGGGACATCGGTTATGCTCAAGTTGGAGATGAAGTCAGCTCCCAGCGCTCTTTCACTCACTCCCTGCGACACCAGAGACCGGTGCGTGAATGTAGCAGTACCTTGCAGCAAGGTGGACTCGACGGACAGAAACCTTTGCTCAGGTCTTCAGGAGCGGGCAGGGGAGAAGGTGTCTCACCAGGCAGAGCAGAGGACTCTGCGGGGCCTTCTGCTCCTGACCTGGCAGGGGAGTCCTCCGCAGATCGCCCCCACCACTGCCTGGAGTGCGGAAAGACCTTCCGTCTGATCTCCAGCCTGAAGAAGCACATCCGCATCCACACGGGCGAGAAGCCGTACCCCTGCGGAGTCTGCGGCCGCCGCTTCCGCGAGTCGGGGGCGCTCAAAACGCATCTGCGCATCCACACCGGCGAGAAGCCGTACTCTTGTTCCGAGTGCGGGAACTGCTTCCGCCACCTGGACGGTTTGCGGAAGCATCGCCGCACGCACACGGGCGAGAAGCCGTACGTGTGCGCCATCTGCGGGAAGCGCCTGAGCCGCCTGCAGCACCTCAAACACCACCAGCTCATCCACACCGGGGAGCGGCCGTGCTGCTGTCCCTTCTGCAACCGCACCTTCAAGGAGCCCGCGGCGCTGAGGAAGCATGTCCGCACGCACCGCGAGGAAGGCGGTCACTTGGGAATGGGCCCCAGTGAAGACACGGACCCGGACGCCCTGGACGACATGAACAACCTCCACCCCGCGGCTCCCTCTCCTCAGATGAGGTTTGGGGAGTGGGGGGCTGAGGAGGAGGACGGCTCGGCTGTGGACTGTGTGTAAGCCTGGTTACAAACGCAAACTGTTGCCTTCGTGTTAAAAACTGTGAAAATGTTTTCATCCTTGTTCTGTGCTTTTATTTTAATTAGCAACGCATCAAAGTTAGTTTAACGTGAACTCTCATTCTTACATTTAATGATCTCTGCACTTTTCATTTCTTGTAAAGCAGCAGCGCTTGCTGCTTGCTTGGTTGGTTGTTCTTTTTGCCACATTTTCATAAAACAAATTAAAAAAAGATTGGAAATTAGGATCACACACAAGTGACTTTAAGACTCAAACAAAACCAGAGTCACATCTGCTGTTTGACCGTTCCTGAACTGGATCTTTGACAGAACCAGGACGTCCTGGTTCGGGCTGGCTCGCGCTTCACGGAGAGAAACCAACCACATTCACTTACCAAACTTATTTCACTCCGATTATGTTCAAAACCTCATTTTAAAATCGTTTTTACAACATTTTCACTATTAAGTTATTTTTAAGATGAGCTAGGATGACTCAACTGGTTTTTATTTTATTTTTTATTTTTTCAGTTTAATCAGACATTGCTACAAAATGCAATATTTTTTAACAAGAGTTGTTATAGAATTACAAATTTACATAGTTTCAATTTGCAGCTTGTTCTGCCTTTATAATAATCATAATAATAAAAAGTTTATTTTAGTGGGTGTTAATTATTTTTCATTGTTGAATTAAATATCCAAACAACGTGCCAAACCTACAGGAACCTTCTGGACATAATAATTAACAATAAAGTAATAAGTGTTTCTAAAAATGCCTTTTTCAGCCACTTGCTCTTTAACAGGTTTTATTTTTACATTTCACCTGTCGAGTCTTATCAAACGTCTGGACACGATTATTTATTTGAGCTAAAGGATGAGGTCCAGCTTTAATATGGTAAATTCAAAATTTTATTTGTTATGAAGTGAGTCTTTTGATCCAAGTCCTTTTTTAATTTTAATGTACGGTAGCTTTTGTTTTTAAACATTAAAATATAAAATAACATGAATTTTAGTTGATTGCTAAAATCTGATCCTGATGGATAGTTTAAAATTTTAATTTAGGGATAAAAATGCGTTTGCAAATGTATCTTCAGTTGTTTTCAAATTTTGTCATATATAAAAAAATAATTACAGGATCACATTAAAACACGTTTAGCTCCATTTACACGTTTGTTTTTCTTTCAGTGAAGCCCGAGCTCGTCTTTAACTCCAGTTAACGTCTTGACCTCATTTACTGTTTTTTTTTTGTTTGTTTGTTTTTATCTTTCCACCTCCATTCTCATAATATTACATGTATTGTTTTAAAATATCTGTATTTTTTTCTGCTTTTACAAAGTGTTTTTCAGATTTGTTGGCAGCATTTTGTTCTCCGATAGTACCCGAGCACATTTTATGTTTATTTTCAGACATGTGCATTAACATTCCTGTTTTTATTTTAGGTCTGTGATGAACTAATTATATCAACAAACTAGTTTTCTACACACATTCACATATTTGCTTCTTTTTTTTAACATGACTTTTTATCCATGTTTATGTAAATATAAAATGTAGTTATGTTGGTATTCTATTTGGGTTAAGGACAAACGTTTTGTAAAAAAAAAAAAAAAGTGTCCTTACCTAAAAACATAACACAAATTCAGATTGAGTTTGTTAAAATACAGTGTAAATATACACAAACAGGCAACCTGAACTCATTTCGTTATCTGTTTGAGCTTCTGTGTAACTTGACGTAAACAAATATAATAACCTCACTGTACGTACGTACTATATTTACTGGTGTCCTTGTTGTGTACATGACACTAAAAGGGTAAAAATGTTCTGAATGCAACTTGCCTGAGTTGTAAATAATTGTAATTAATTTGAGCTTTCTTCAGTCAGACCTCAGCATGCAGGTTAAAGGACGCTGTTACTCCTCAAAAAGGTAACAAATGTGAAATTAAGTTACTTTTTTAGTAGTAAAATGTACATATTCACATCCTGTTAGCTCCTGTAAATGTTACTACAATAAAAAGCCTTGTTCGTACTCTTTCCCTGTTAATCTAGGTGACGTTTTAAAGTGAGATGAGTGAAATGATGACAGCTGAGAAGTTATTTTCCACCTTTGTCTCCTCAAAAGTTTTGACAGCAACTGTCGAGTAACGACGACCGTTCGAGAAGCAACATGAGAACGTTTATTCACAAAATCCAAAAGTGTTTCTGTTGGAATCAAATCCACTGGTTTACGTCTGACATGCAGCTCGTCAACATCCTGATCTTGTCTCAGCGAGCTGGAGCCAAAAGAACAAGATTTTGATGCCACACAGAGATTATCCTCTTCATACTGTCACAGATTCATGAGTCATAAAATAAAATGGCAGCTTTGTAAAAAAAAAAAAAAAAAAAAGAAATCAAATTATGTGATTATAAACAAACACCAAAGAGACTCGTTAAAGATAAGCACAGGTGCAGATTTCCATATCGGGCTTCATGAAAATAATCTGGTATTAAAGCAGGTTTTGAATTATCCTAATCTAACAAGTGTCCAAAAACACAAATTCCACCATAAATATTTAACAAATAAAATAGGGAGAGTGTGTAGAAAAACTGTACATTCCAAGATTTAATCACATTAGATGAATGTTTAGCAGCGATACCTCTTCATCGTCCTGACAGACTGTTCGCACGTGGTTGTGGAGGAACTTTGGCCCGTTCTTCGAGTATGTGTGAATGTAATGTTTATAAATTAGTGTTCAGGTAACAAGACGTGATTGGATGAAGGAACCCGATGAGCTGGACGGTGATCGGCTCCCTGATGAGACAGTGGTGCTGCGTAAAGGTGAGCTGCAGGGTCTGCCCCACCCAGCCACCCACTGCTGCATCAGACAACTCGCTGTAAACATCAAAGTTCATGTTCAATAATTCAGGTAAAACACCCGACATCATTCAGTCAGGTCATCTGGAAGGTTTCTTTTTTTATTATTGTTGAGACGTTTCATCCAAAGGACTTCATCAGTCCGAGGAGCCACAACAAACTCAGTCCCGCAGGCAGCACACCCACATAGTGGGTCAACCAGTTTGATGGTGATAAGATGGTTTCTGGGGTCCACCCTCTCCCCCACCGACGACTCTGAGGAAGTGGTTCAAAACATCAAAGTTCATGCTCAATAATCCGTCCAAATATAATCTCAATAGTAAAAGGGTGGGCCCCAGAAAACCATCTTATGTGGCTGCTCAGACTGATGAAGTCCTTCGGATGAAGGATGAAACGTCTCAATAAAAATGAATCGTCCAGTTGACCTGACTGATCGCTGTAAAGAGTCTTGTGGAGAGTTTGTAGGAGTGGACAGCCATTTAATTTAAGCTCTTTTCCTCCTGTAGTCCTGATCATTTACGTTTTGCTCGTTCTTTTGGCCTGAGCGCAGCCTGGTGCTGGTGAGACTCCATTTTGCACCATGCTTGTAGAAAACCATCATCCTTCCACCACCGTGCTTGATAGTATGAGAAGTGTGTTAATATATTGAGTTTGGGTTTCTTCATACATTTGTATTTCGGTCTCATCTGTCCTGAGGACATTGCTCTTGAAGTCCTGGGGTTCGTTTAGAAGAAAATATTTGCAAACCAAAGTTGTGCCGCCTCGTCCTTTTTAGAGAGAAGAGGCTTCTCCTGCAACCCTTCCAAACAAGTCATATTTATTCAGTCTCCCTCTCTCTGTACGTTAGTACACTGCAATATGAGGTCTGTAGAGTATGAGGTTATGCACTGCATGGTCTGCCCTTTGGGTGAATTTCCTGGAGTGTCCACTTGATGATCTTAAAGATTGTCTGCTTGTGAAAAACCTCTCACTGTAACAAAGGACACCAAATTATTTGAAATGTCCTTTAACCCTGAGTGGGACAGTTGCTTCTCTTATTGTTGATGCCTTTCCATCTTGGCATTGTGTCAACACACGTACATTAGATCAGCAACATCTGGCTACTACTGCTAACCTGCACTGTTTGGAGAGTATTTACTAGAGCTGAGACAGAAATATGTTTTAAGAGTTTTTTTGTTTGTTTGTTTGTTTTGTTTTAATTAATTTAAATATATCAAATACGAGCAAAGGAGTTCTGGTGTAAGTCATGGTCTTTTTCCCCCTTACATTAGAGATTTAAGGCGTGTCAGCCGACAGCAGTGCGGATGTAAACAAATGTAAGCACATTTTATGGCCAGCTGTCCTGCAGCTGTTGAGATGTTTTACCTAAAACCACAACTTTCATCCCTGCAGTGGAGCTCAAGGACTGTCAGAGTCCTTAGTCTATGTGGAGACGATAAATGTTCATCAGAATAATGCAGCTTTTATGTTGCTGGAATAACAATAAGATCCATGGATTGATTTATTTCAGACAACTTGACTGTATATAAAGCATAAAGCAGAATTTCTTCTTTCACAGCTTCAGATCTTTTACTGCGAGTCAGAAAATCAAGCTGAAGTCTTCAGTGTTCAGGAGTTTCAGTGTCAAATTAGTTTAGGCAGCACATTAAAGACCATTAAATCTGATTAACATGCTTTAAGACTTAGTCAAACAAAGTGATGAAATATAGCACTGTGCTGTATTTCATCACTGGCTTTACGTGCTGTCCAGTAACGCATAAAATGCAATGAATGAGAAGAAGAGCTGAATAGAATAAACACGACTAAATACAACATTTCTAAATGTGAGTTTTTAAACAAAACAAAACAAAAAAAGATTATGTGTAGAATTATAAATGTTTGTATATATGGAGATGTAGGCAAGGTTTTTATTGACTACCTCCGAAGATGAGGGGCGATGATGTTTTTGCCTGTATTTTGTAGTTTTAGCACAACATCTGGAGGACCAGATGATGGCCTTTAATGAAACTCAGAAAGGAGTCCTCAAATGTGCAACTACACTTTTGGAGTCAACCCCATTCAAAATGTCTGCCACAGCCGAGCAACCTGAGCAAACACAAACATGGCACTGACTCGGCCAGTTGAGCAAATATTGAGCTAACATTTGATGTGGTAGTGGAGAGTTATTCCCAACACAACTTGAGCGCTAATTGATCTGTTACCTTTGCCTGTTCGCAAATTGTCTCATGAGCCGCTAAACAGATTTTGATAAAATTCCCAGAAAGTTCATCATTGGGCACAACTAATGGACACAAACATAATTATAACTCCATTGATTTTATAGATATTGAGCTAAAATGTGACGCGGCAGTAGCCGAGAGTCGTCCTCAACACCTTCTCTGAGAGATCTCCGTGCTGCATGATGTCATTTTTTTTAACAGTCATACCTCGTGTTAAAACTCATTCCTTCAAGGAATGCTGGATCTCTAATGTTTTCTGGGATTATTCGTTTGGATCAGGCAAGAACCAGCGGATTAGTTTCAAATAAATTGGATTAGAACGTGTCAAACTTTCAATCGTATTGGTGTGTTTGTGTCCGGCTCGTTCTGCTGCAGCTTGTTGTTGTGCAGAGTTTATTCCCCTGATCATCCCAGAGCTGTTTTTACCTTCAGCTTTCTTTCTCTTTCCTGCTCCTCTCATCGTCCTGCAATGCACGGAGGGACTCGAGGTGTCCGATTGCAGAAGGGAAGTAATCATGTTGCACCAACAAACACTCGGAGACATTATGCGACCTGCGGCGTGTTTACATTCTGCGTTTTGGGCAGAAAAATGTGAGAGCAGC
The DNA here is from genome assembly GCA_031762355.1 of Hypsolebias martinsi. NCBI lineage: Eukaryota > Metazoa > Chordata > Actinopteri > Cyprinodontiformes > Rivulidae > Hypsolebias > Hypsolebias martinsi. The sequence continues at coordinate 31,051,688 of JARVGQ010000390.1, read as the reverse complement.
TCTGTGGACTCTCTGCGGGCCTGGTCGCTCATTTCCTCAACGACTGAAAGAAAACTCTCACTTATTTTTTTGCAAAGGAAGTGACTCAGCCGTTTGTGGTAATTTCTCTTTGTCCCACTCTGATCCTGACCCCCGTGAACCTCCCGCTGGAGTGCACGTGCATTTTTTTGATTCAGCGTGATCAATCGGCATGCTGACTTTTTCTGACTGAGAGCCACAGCTGAGCAAATCACTCAGCCCACTTGGGCTTTGATTAAAGCGTGGTGTCGCATTCACTGTCTGGCTTTTATGTGTTTCCCTGAGAGCGCACGGCTGCAGAGTTGGATGTCATTCAGGTGGTTGTTTACATGAAACTCTCTTGCATGCGATGCTAATCTTCATGCGGCAGAGAAATCACCAGAATTCAACTCTACTTTGACAGCGTGGAAGATATTAATTGCCCTTAACCTTTCCACAGAGCCTCACTTTAAAAGATCTGAACTATGTTTTTAATGTGTATGCGTTAAAGGATATATAAGGGTTGGAAATAACTCCAAGGTCCACCGCAGTAAGGAGGGCCAAGTTAATGCCACCCAGAATAAGATTCTGGCTGAACAGTTTGTTCTTAAGGCCCTCCACTTCAAAGATTTCAGTCATGATTGTCGTCTAATAATTTGATTCAGGCAATTCCTAAGTTTTATTTAAAGACATCTTTTCTTGTTTTTCGAAAATCGTCTCGGTTCAAAATATGCAAAGTTCCAAGTTTTTTAAAGCTGCAAACATTTATAAACAGAGGACAAGGTCCAAGTTTTCTGGAAAATGCAATAAAATTTTGAATCAGACCCCCGATCTCATAATTTACTCTTGTGGTCCAGGCCAACAAAGACTGTAATGACCCTCAGGAGGGAAGGGAGGGAGAGTCCTTTGCACAGTTTTCAGTTTGAATTGAGAACGCTGCTCATATGAGAAGCCAAATATCTTCAGAATACTAATAAAGAAGTCACACTAAAATAACGTTGAGAAGTCCTATGTGACTGGGAATCTACACGACAGTTGGGCAGCATTATTTTTTCCAGAGGGTCCATGTGTCTGTTATTGAGATCACAAAACAAACTGAAATATTGCACAAGATGCTACGTTTCTATCATACTCCACATTGAATCATTCGCAAAAAAGACATAAAAAATGACTGGTTTAATTGATGAAAATGACAATACTAGAAGGAAATGGTTTGTTCTATACTTAAATACCGGGTAAATGCATCCCAAATAAACCCATGTTTTCGTGAAATATCCAACTACCGAGAAGTAGTTTTAGAAAGACTCAAAGTATGTAACTGTATCAGCGTACCCACCCACTGAGCATATCCCAAATAATGTTTTAATTCAGTTCAGTTTATTTATACAGCACCAAGTCCCAACAAGAAGTCGTCTCACGGCACTGAACAAAAACAGTCATACACATTATAAAAGTCGATTACGGTAGTAAAAGTTATTGATCCAAGGAAGCCAGCAGACTCGTTGAATCTTCACTTTGTCACAGACTCCCATCCTGAGCAAGCACAAAGGCAAGAGTGGAAAGGAAAAACTCAGTTTTAACAGGAAGAAACCTCCAGCAGAACCAGGCTAAAAAAACAAGTTAAGATAAAAAAAAATTACAAATACAAACAGGTAGAGTAAAGCAAGTAAAGAGCAGCAGCAGAGTGAGGAGATGTGGTCAATATGTCCTCTAGCAGTCTAAGCCTATAGCCGTATAACTAAGGGATAGCTCAGGAAACACAAGCCAACCCTAAATACAGGATTTGTCAAAAAGGAAAGACAAGCCTAATCTTAAAAATGGACAATGTGTCAGCCCCATGGACAGAAACTGGAAGTTGGTTCCACAAGAGAGGAGCCTGATAACTGAAAGATCTTACTCCCATTCTGGTTTTGGAAACTAGGAACCACAAGTAAACTTGCAGCCTGAGTGCAAAGTGCTCTGTTACGAAAATATGGAACAATAAGATCTTCAATTTAAGATGGGGCTAGGCTGATGAGAGCTTTTAACATTAGAAGTAAGATTTTGAATTTGACAGGGAGCCAGTGGAGAGAAGCTAATAATAGAACAATATGATCTTCCTTATCGACTCTCATTAAAACTCTGGCAGCAGCATTTTGGATCAACTGAAGACCTTTTAAAATATTTTTTATTAAAAACGATTCAAACATTTATTCTAGCATTAGCCTTAAGACTGACATAATAATCAGAATGTTGATTTTTTAAAAATTTAATAACCCACAACCGCCTGAAAATGGGTCTGTGACCCACAAGATGAGAATAACTGGATTACCCCTTTAAGTCTTCATAAAACAGAAACAAACTAAAACAGGTAGTGGCCCAAGCACACAGCCCTGTGGAACTCCGCAAATGACTCTGCTGTAAATAAATAAATAAATAAAAATAAAACTACATTATGGCTGAAACCAGCTTAAATGTGTTCCCCAGACTCCTCCCTGACATGTCCAAGTACTTGTAAGAGAATGTTTTGAATGCAGCACTGAGATCCATCTCAGTTACATTTATTTAACACTAAAACATGTTCAGTCAGTCTAAATGGGGTATCAAGTTTTGTTAAAAATATATATATTTTTGTCCACAACCTCCTGAAAACAGGTTTGTGACCCACAAGATGAGAATAACTGGACTAGACTATCTTTTCAAGGCTTCATAAAACAGAAACAATCAAAAACAGGTAGTGGTCCAACACATACCATAGTTGCTCTATGGAACTTCACAACTACTGGTACCTCAGCTGTGTGAGAATCATTAATAATTTACAAAATCAAACTGCAATATGACTGAAACCAGCTTAGAGGCGTTTTCTAAATTCCTCCCTAACATGCCCAATCCTGGTGTTTGAATGCAGCACGATGACCCTTAGTTTTCTGCCTTTAAACTCAGACAAGACTGAGCTTTTAGTTTTTGGACATGTGCATCTTGGAAATGATTTTTTTCAGCCTTTCTCCCTCTCTGGATGCTCTAATGTTAAAAATCTTGGTGTTATTTTGATCAGGACATGTCTTTTATCCCCCACATTAAAAACGTTACTACTGTAGAATCACCTTCTTCTTCCACCTGTATAATATCACTAAAATTAGAAATGTCTTATCTAAAAATGATGCAGAAAAACTGGTTCATGCATTTGTCACGTCTACAAAAGACTGGATTATTGCAATGGTTTGTTATCTGGGTGTCCAAATACTTCTTTAAAACGTCTTCAGTTGATCCAAGATGCTGCTGCCAGAGTTTTAATGAGAGTTGATAGGAGAGACCGTATCGCTCCAGTTTTAGCTTCTCTCCATTGGCTCCCTGTCAAATCCAGAATTTAATTCAAAATCTTACTTCTAACGTACAAAACCCTCAACAACCTAGCTCCATCTTCTATTACAGATCTTATTGTTCCATTTTTTTCCTAACAGAGCACTTCACTCTCAGACTGCAGGCTTACTTGTGGTTCCTAGAGTTTCCAAAAGCAAAATGGGAGGAAGATCTTTCATCATGTTATCAAGCTCCTCTCTTGTGGAACCAACTTCCAGTTTCTGTATGTGGCTGACACATTGTCTAGTTTTAAGACTTTCCTTTTTGATAAATCCTATAATTAGTAGGCTTGGTTTCCTGACCTATTCCTTATTGTATGCTGCTATAATCTTAGACTACTGGAGAACAAATGGACCTCATTTCATCAACTGAACAGTCACAAATACATACAAATGAATAGTTTGTATTTGTAATTATCTTTCTTAACATGTGATTTCTGTCTTTTGTCTTTCCTCTTATAAGTCTGATGGTCTCTATCCTGGACCTATCATTGTGTGTTCGTTTTCTCCTTCCTGTCCTCTCAAACCCAGCTGGGTAGATGGTCGCTTATCCTGAGCCTGGTTCTGCTGTAGGTTTATTCATCATGAGGGCGTTTTTCCTTTCCACTGTCTCCTCTGTGCTTGCTTAGGATGGGAGACTGCGATGAAGTAAAAACTCAACGCAGTCTGTTGGCTCCTTAGATAAATAACGCTATTTACTGACTTTATATGTGTGTGAATGTTTCTGTTCAGTGCCCTGAGATGACTTTTGTTGTGATTTGGCACTATATAAACAAAGTGAACTGAACTGAACACTGATGTCCACCGCACACCCACATATATTTTCACTCAAAATAAACTTTTAGGTATCAAGTTTGGTATTAAAAATATATTTTTAGCCCACAACCTGCTGACAGCTGGTCAGTGACCAACCAAATGAGAGTAACTGAACAACAAGAACAAACAAAAACAGTGGTCCAAGCACACAGCCTGTTGGAACTCCACAACTAACTCTGCTGTGTGAGGATGATTCATCATTAAATGAAACCAGTTTTTTTGGTGTTCCCTAAACGCTTCACTGACATGTGCAATCCTTGTTTTGGAATGCATTCCACGCACATTTATTTTCACACAAAAGAAACTTTCAGGTGTATCAAGTTCAGTTCAAGCTGTTTGTCTTTCGAGTGGCACCCTCAGCTGTACAGCTGTGGTTTGCAGGGTGGGGGGGTCGGTGTGGGGGGCAGTCTTTGCTCCTGCACCGCCTGCAGAGGTTTCTCCAAAGAGAGAGAGAGAGAGTGGATTGGCTCGGTCTCCTTCTCCTCTCCTCCCTCTGCTTTCTCTCCCAAACCTCACAGCCTCTCCAGAGCAGCAGGCGAGGAGAAGAAGGAAGAGAAACGAGAGCAACTCCAGCAAGTTCTTTTCAATTCTTCTTTTTTCTGTTTGAGCCCGGGGGCGACGGCGGGCCTCCGTAAAGGATGGGAAACGTGGCGCTTTTTCAGACGGATCACTTGGATAGGAGAGGGAAGTGAAAGCAGGAGGGAGGACGCCAGAGTTTTCCGTCGGGGGTAACGAAGCAGGCGCCTGCGAGCCTCCGCCCCCCCCCCCCCCCCCCCCCCCCCCCCCGCGCCCGTTAATGTCCCCGGATCTCTGCGGAGCGCAGTGAAAGGATGCCAGGATGCCCTGTCTGATCGCCCATCTGCTTGTCGTCTGGCTGAGCGTCCACAGGCTCGTGTGGTGCTCGGAGCGCGCGCCCTCCTCCGCGCGCGAGCGCTTCAAGGTGGTCATCGCTCCGGTCATCTGCAAGCGGGTGTGCGTGAACGGACAGTGCCACGACCGGTGCGAGCAGGGCAACAACACCACGCTGATCGCGGAGAACGGCCAGGGGGCCGACACGCTCATCGGACAGGGCTTCAGGGTCGGTGAGTGACGGGCACGGAGGGGGGAGAGGCGCGGACCTCTGGGGCTGTTGGCTCACAAACACTGTCCCGTGGGCAATAAACCGACTAATCGATACTGTGTCGATCAGCTAAAACTACTGGTTATAGTTTAAAGTTGATAAAAGTCCACTCTTTGATATAGCCTACTGTGCTAGCGGTGTTTGATTAAAAAGAAGGGTCACCATGGTAACCAATGCCGCTCTACAGCACTCATAATGGCAGACAGAAAGGCAGACTAAAAAGTAAGCCTCAATTGTGCAATCCCCTGTGTGTCATATCATAAAGATTTTTGAACTATAAGCAGCAGATCACTCTGAAGGCAACATGTGGCTTTGTATATGGTAGCCTAT
>JARVGQ010000390.1:31017777-31029447 GCA_031762355.1 Hypsolebias martinsi | reverse complement strand
GTAAAGTACAGATACATGAAAAATGTACTTAAGTACAGTAACAAAGTATTTGTACTTAGTTACATCCCACCACTGATTGTCCATGTGTGTCATGAGAAACGTTGTTGACAAGAGCTTGAAGACAGACAGACTCCCATCCATCTGTCTTTTTGACAACTTTTCTTCCTGAATATGTAAGGTGTAGAACAGCCATCCTGGATCTGGAAAAGTACCTACTAGCTGAAACTCAGCATTAGCATCAGCAAAGTATAAAGCCTACTCTGATTGTTCTCGTAGCTTAACTGAAGTCATATTGTGAAGAAGGATGAGCATTATGGCCTCACAGTGTGACCTGTTTCACATCGTTCATTACGATAAAGAAAGTAAATCATGCAGGTTGCACCAATTGAATAGCTAATGACAAGAATGGGTCGATTTCTAGTTTGACCAGTGACCGGCCTTTTCAGCTCTTGCTTGCATGGCATTCTACTAAATTTACTACCTCTACTTTTGCTAATATGTGGTCATGTTGTGGAGGTTTCAGGTCCAGGGGGTAAACCCAAGCGTTACTGTACCCAGTGACACTCTCTAGGTCTGCCCCAAGGTTTTCCCCCAGTGAGACAAAGACTTCCAGACGAGGCAGCCATGACTAATTAGATGCCCAAACATCCTCAGCTGACTCCTTTTGATATGGAGGAACAGCAATTTTACTGTGATCTACACGGATCAACTCTTTACAACAACTTCACTGCTACTGATAGCTGACCGTGATAATTACTCTACAGTAAATCAAGGCCGGAGTACCAAATATGGCCCTTGTTAACATCTTATCTGGCCCCCAAGACAATATTTTAATGCAAAATATTTTTATTGCGTCTCATTTTGCTTAAAAACCGGACAAACTATTTAGTGCATAGTTCTCATGGCAACTGGCCAACTTTGAAGCCAAGAAAGTTTGGAAATTTCATTCACCTTTGATTTGATGTGGAAAGAGCAACAGAGAATGTCATATGAGACCAATAAAACTGCAACCAAGAAACCAAGAAAATATGTCAAGTATGTGAATTGAGCTCATGTATTGGCAGAAACTGGCTCTTAGTTTGAACTATAAGTTTTTAATTTTGGCCCCTTTTATAGCAGAGTTTGACAACCCTGATCTAATTTTAATAATCCAGGGTCAATACAGTCTAGCCCTCCTGCTGCCCTTGGGTCAAAATAACCCATGATCAAAATGATGGTCAAAAGATCAGTCCACCTATCATTCTAATCCGTGTATGGTTCATTCTTTGGTTTTTTTTTGGTTTCAAAATAAAAAGGGAAAAACAAAACAAGCCTTTGTATTTTTTGTATTTTTTGTTTTTAAAACGAAATCACAAAAACGGCAATGGCATTTGGTTTTACGATTTTTCGTGTTTCAAACGAAATTGGAAAAAACGGCAATTGTTTCTTTTGTAACTGCAATGGTTAAAGCAAAGACAGCTTTTATTTTGTTAGTAATTCAACGGGACCTTAAGGCGGAACCGGACACTGTAAGTCCCATACCCTTATTTGGAAGTGGTACTACTGCACTCCGGAAAGGATGGGGCCGCTATTTTCATAATCAGTCGTCTAAATACCTTAACCCTAACCGTAACCCTAACCCTAACCGTAAACCTACTTTCCAGTATCGCTTCATATTAAAACAACACCCGTATTTTATTTATATTTAGATAGCAAAGCAAAGCGTTCAGGTCTTCATTTCCGGTTCCGCCTTAAGGTCCCGTTGAATTAACAACAAAATAAAAGCTTGTCTTTGGTTTAACCATTGCAGTTAAACGAAAATAAAAAGAAGAAAGTACCCCTTTTTTTAATTTCGCAATTGCCGTTTTTCAAATTTTGTTTTGAAAACAAAAAAAACAAAGAAACAAATGCTTGGATTGTTTTGGTTTGTCAATTTTATTTTGAAGCGAAAAAAACCAAAGAACAAAATAAAGTTTTGTTTTTTCAATCTTATGTTGAAACGACAAAAACCAAAGAACGAATCATACACGGATTTCTGACTTTGTTTTACCAAAAAAGGAAAAAAATCTGTTTCATTAAAAATCTGGGTTGTACGCAGAAACTTCTCTCCCACATCCAAACATGACATTACCACATCACTCTTAATTTGGAAAAACCAGGTATACATTATTTTGGCTTTATAATTTGATACATTCAACATTTAATTTAATCTTGTAGGAAACATAATTTTCTTTTACTCTATTTTAGGGTTTTAAGGTGTGCAAAAAATATATATTAAGGAGCTATAATCCGGATGATAAAAGACTTATGCTGTAATTTTAGGGGTTTTATACAACCAGGCAGGATGCATTATAATTATAGTACATTCTAAACTTTTTTTTGCCCTGCCTACAACTTCTGATTTGCCCAAGAGAATTTAATGAAACTTCATACACATGTAATACTAGTTTTCATCACTCCCATCTCCAAAGTCAAGGTCAAAGGTTGTGCAAGATCTTTGCTTGTCCAAGCCATTGCTGTATACTGCTGTATCACTGTGTAATACTTTGTTGATGGGTGTATAATGTGCCATATGCAGTACCTTTGTTTATGTTTTGTTTTGGTGGCTTTTATTTGTACACATACCAATGTCCAATAACTGAGAGGATATTTGTAGAGTTTCCAGTGACAGAAAGATCTTTAACCTGGTATTGTTTTGGAAAAAGTATAAAAAATTATATATTTTATTTCATGAAAACATTATATTATGAACAGACAGTCAAGTTTTTGGTGTAACCAGAAATCATAAAAATATTTGCATTCTTTTAATTAGTTTTCAACAAAAAATAAAAATTGGTCAAGTTTTGTATCGGCGGGTAGCTACACATCAGAAACATTAATTCAAAGCAATAAACAGGGTTTTTTTTATAACCTCCCCCACTTTCTTTGAGCAAAACGTGGAAAATTGTTTTCATGCATACGTGAGTGCGTCACATCCAAGAGTCCACCTCATCCCTCAGCAGCCAATCAGCTCTGTTGATGCTTCAGTCATGTAGACCACCTAATGACTCTGAGGCACATTTGATTTTCTTAAATAACACACCACCTCTAGATTCAGGAATGTGTCAGATCCGCCCAGACCAAAGGTGCGGCACAAAATAGAATCTGAAACCCTGATGACAAAAGTTGGTGAGGAGATCGGAAGAGCACAACTGTTCCTAACAAACTCCAAGGTGATGATTTATTGGGAGAGTGGGCTTGACTTATGAGCTTTCTGCTCTTTTCAGTGTATAATGTGGCGCAGTCAGCTAACCACAACGGTTCTCCAGGAGACGGAACACCCTCCATTTAATAGCACACGCAGACAAACACGCCTACTTGCATAAAGATCTGCCAAAAACATTAGCCTGCACACAGTCAGGGTGACTTTAGCTCAAATAACGAGCGCCAAAGTGAAGGAGGGGATTTACTCTATGTTAGTATGACGGTGTGCACATTACTCTGTATCCCTGGAGCTCTGAAGACAGACAGACACAATGACACTTTATTTACTGAGCATCTTGTTAAAGAAGGCAGATCATTTAAACTAAAGAAAATGCTTGGCATGATGTGTGTATGTAACTAGGCTTGTTGTGATAAACAAATCAATTAATCACATGATAAATGAAAACTATCAACCTTATTTTCATTTATCGGCTTTATCGTTTCTTCATGTCTCTCTCTTTCTACTGAAGACACTGGATGACAAAAGGCTGAACTCCGGTGCTCTTCACTGACCCCTCCCTTTCTCGTTTCTCTTTAAAATCAGTTTTAACCGTACAAAATGATGTTTTTGGATATTTAAAAGCAGCTAAGCTTCGAGCTAAGCTTCGAGCTAAGCTAACTGGCCGACCTTGGGAAAAAACATCAGTCTTGTCGAAGCTTCAAAATTCACGGATGAAACCCGTGCCTTTGTGTAAAAAGTTGTATTTCTCTGCAAAAAGAAGCTGAAAACTTGTTTACTGATTTTTATTTTAATTAAAAGCATTGTGTGAATAATGCTATGCTAAAGAGCTCAAACCACAACGAGCGTCTGCCATTTTGAGAATCGAAGCGAGACAGCCCATGTTACGTCAAGGGGCCTCCCTCCCATTTTTCTTAAAGAGACACACTGCTTGCTCCCTCACTATCCATCCTTTGGTTCAAACAGTCTTATACTGCCATCCTGTGGTCAAAAAGATTACTATATGCAAAACAAATTAACAGATATTTCTTCTTAAATTTGACAATAATTACGAATTATTGTCAAATTTCAAACAATATTATCTTTTATCACAATCATTTCGGAGAAAATTAATCGCCCAACAAAAGCTGTTATTGTGACAGGTGTCTATGTAACTTTAACTCGACTTTACAGATGTGGATACATTTCTTAGTACCCTTCATTTTTCATGAAAAGGAATTGGAGTTTAAAAATAGTTGTATATCTCTGCGTGCATTTTGGATGCGATAAGGTAAAAAAGAGTAATGACTAATTTGTCTGTACCCTTGAAAAGACCATTAAATATTTGGATTATCGTAATATTTCAACCTGCATGTTTGATCTTATCAATATCACAGGTTCTTGAACCTTTTCATAGAACTTCAGTCTAAAGCAAACAAACTGGTTAGATTGGTATCAGTTGGTATCACAGTTGCCAATTGTATTGTATTAGTGTGTGTACATAATTTTGTTCCATCACATGTACCACATGTGGTGTGAATGACAATAAAGAATCTCTGAATCTCTCTGATTTTATGAATCTCTGAATTAGTATATTAATAGGGTTCATTGGTCTGTGGCCAATCTTCATAAACATGGACGCAAGAGGAAATGCAACCCCAGGTTGATCAGTGGGCTGGTTGCCTGTTAGGTTTGTATTTCAGCTGGTTATCCTTCAAACACTCACTAGCTATGTTTACATGTGCAAATTTTTTTGACCAGATTGAAATATTTTCAGATTAAATAATTCAAATGTATCGTTTACATTTACATGGGCACAAGCTGTTCATGACGAGCGTTTACATGCACCGGGATTTGCTCTGAACAGACATACTGACATGCGCAGTGTAGTAAACTCTCCTTAAAAAAAAAAAAAAAAAAACCCGGTAAATAAATAAACAGAAAAAGAAGTTCTACTCCAGTCTACTCCAGTTTACTTCCGGGATGAATGTAAACAAACCTGAGCACCCAAAATGGACCCGCGCAGTCAGGTCAGTTTTTCACCATCAGATAAAAACGAACAGATCAAGTGTTTACATGTGCACCATTCAGGTTATGAATCGGCGTAAACCACCCGTTTCGTTCTTATCACAAATTAGTTCAGATCACGCTGTATAAACAAAAAATAACCCAAACAGGGTGTTTACACGACACGTTTTTATTCCGAATGGCTGTTTGATCCGATTACTTATGTCCATGTAAACATAGCTACTGTTGAGTTCAGTCATCATTTTATGTTGGGGCCCAATAAGCCAGGTCATAACATAAAGTGGGGGCTTGTCCGGGATATGCTTTGAACTTTTAGTAGAGACTGAACTGATCAGTGAGGGTCTGAAGGTTTGAAATACAAAAGACAACCAGCTAAAATAAGAACCTCTCAGACAACCATTGTCCCTTGGAGGGATCCTGCCTCCACACAAACCTGCCTGGTAAGCAGCCAGAACCCTCAAAGGTGATCTTCCTCCGGCCACACCAGACCCTCCTTAAACTAACACCTTCACAGGTACAGTCAATCAAACCAATGAAGCAGCATTCAACTGCTGCATTAGCACTGCTTGGCCAGTGAAGATGCAGTTGCTGCACCGATACAGATTATAGAAAAAAATCCTTATGGACTGGCTCTGAGAAGTAAAATACATTTTAAAGCTGAGTTTCTGAAAACTCCGTGAGACTTTCTCTGTATGTCTGTAGTCATGACGAATGGGGGGGAAATCCATTAGACTTGACTTGTATGTGCTGGGCAGGTCATCCAGTGACGTAGCTCTGTTGGCCAGTCAACGGCTGCTGCCTGCTTATGTCAGAATTATCCCTCGGAGCAATTCGCTTGAAACCTCAAACAAGCTGGCCCCACAAACCGGGCTGAGTGGGGGTGGGTACCGGCAGTGGGCACGCCCTTAACTGGTGCAGTGTGGTGCAGAACCGATGAACGTGCAACAGTGGCAAAGCACCAGAAGTTTCTAGGAGATGTTTCTGGAACTGATGACACAAAATCTCCTTTTTGGCCAAACACATCAGCTGTGTTTGGGTGATTATTGTGAAATGGGTACCATCAAATTTATCTGGTCAGAATATTGGATGCATTGTGCTAAGCTTACACCATAAAGGTGAAGGTGTCAGTTTAGTAAGAGCTGGCATTAGCATAGCTTGTTAGAGAGGAAGGCTTTGTGAAATAAACAAGGGGTCAGATTTACCCAACGCAGGGCCATCAGTCATAATAGTACAACAGATAAATTGCAGGTTTTGCTATTGTCTTACTTTCCTGTTTGAGTTCAAGTACAAAAGGTTACTGAGTAAAAATATTTAAGCTAGTTTATGTAATCGTGTGAGTGGCATTTATACAGAAAGGTTCATAGTGATAACTCACCTCAAAGTAGAAACTCTTCTGGCACAGTTTTCTTTTTAACGTTCTTACAAATCTGAAAAAGATACAGAGGAAATGTTGTTTCTAATTCAGTCAGTCTGTGGAATGACGTTAAATTCACACATGGATGAATTGATCCTTTTGTCTTAAGGATGGAGGCCCAGTTCCCGAATATTTTAACCCTGCCTTTGCTCAGATTTTACTCTGAAAAGTTCTGACAGGAAGTGAAGATGTGTATCCTTGTGGGTTTGGCATTATTTCTGGATCGTAGTAGATCTGTGGATGTTCTTCACCTGCCAAGCTGACATTTACTGACCCAAGTCTTCAGGATTTTAATGTAACAATCAGGATTTTGTGTAGTTTTGTTGAGGGAGAGCCTTTGATTGTTAAATTAATGATTTACTGTGTAAGATCAGCCACATTTTGGTCAAAACGAATCAGCTGTGATCTCAGCTGCTTTGTTTCTGTAATCACTGCTGTTATTTCATAACATCAAAGAGTCTTATTCAGTCTATTCCTGCGTCTGCTCCAAGAAATCTCATCCAAAGTATGAAACGTGATTCCTTCCTTTTCTCTGTGGCCATTAATTTAGCACAGTCTGCATCAGAGTCTCAGTCCGACACTTTCCCAGTCCAGACTCGGCCTGCAGTTTATCATCTCCTTCGTCTCTGTTGGTTTAGATTGTGTAACGTTTGGGAGAAAGAAAAAAAAAAAAAAAACGGTGCCTTTGCTGTTTTCTCTTTGTGACTACGGTTTCACTTTTCAAACCCCCGTTTCCTCACATGCTGGATCCAGAACCGGGACAAGCTTCGAGCGAGTCATGGAAACTGGAACACATATCAGAGAAAGTCTGGCCAAGTTGAGCAGTTTAAAAAAATATATATGTTTGTGTTTTTTTCATCTGTCATGCCAGTCGCAGTCTCTGTGGTTAAAAGCCACAGTGACATGCTGTTGTAGACACTGAAAGGCTGCATCATCCACCCCGGCTTCAGAAATAAACTGGTTTACTCTGGTAGAGGAGTATTTCAGTGAGGTTCCTTAATTGTTCTACCAGTCTTATACAACCTGATGATGATGGCCCTGCTGTGTTTGACGAGATCTAGTCTCCTAATTACGCCACAGCCCAGACTCCTTGACAGTCCGCACCTAATTACTTCCATGTGTACACACTTGGCGCTGTAGTCCAAAGGGGCCTCCTCTTCTCTTACTGCTTTGATAAAAAAATGTTGGGTTCAACGTATAAAGGAGAGAAGCAGTGTTGATGTCAGGGTGGAGATGGAAAAGCTTTTGGCAGTAGAAGATTTCTAGGAACATTGGGAACTGAACAACACAGCTTTTAATGTTTTTCTTTTTTAAATCTATTTCAAATGACATCAGAAGAAGAGACAAAACAAGGAAGAGCACTAACTTATAATATAACTTATAATCCATTTATAGTTATATGGTCATTTGTCTTTAATCAATGTATTTTGCTCATGTATTGAGACTTTTATGTTGTTTTTCTTGACTTGTATTCATGCCGACCTCTTGACTCCCAGGAAAAGGAGGATTTATCTCAATGGAACCTTCCTGGTAATTAAGGTTATATTAAATAAAATGAAAAACTAAGTGATTTTAGTCCAAAATGTAAAATTCAGACTGTAATGTTGACCCAGGCCAAATAAATAACTACAATTTATTAAAAATATATATACTGTACTAAATTGGTTGTTTTTAAATAAATATATATTTTTTTGTCAAAAAAACAAGCATCTATTGTCAGCTTCTTTTTACTATCCCGTGTGTCCTCCTCTGTTAGACCAACCTTCTGCATGTCCTCCTCCACCACATCTACAAACCCATTGGGGAACCACAACCACAAGAGCTAAGCTTTCAGGTAGACGTAATATTATAGCAATTTGACCAATTCTGATGACACTATGGAGCTGCGGTCAAATTACATCCATTTACTTTCAGTTTCACAAATCAGAGACTCTGCACAGGAAGTACGTTCCCCATTTTTATACATCAGCTACAACCATTAACCCATGGTGCATGGTGCTGCTTCATTTAGAAAGGGAAGTGGGAAGTCTGAGATTGTCGTCATTGTACATAATGGCAAAATTAGTTCTCTGCATTTAACCCATCACTCCTGAGATACAACCAGGTGGAGCAGTGGACAGCTATGTAAGTGCCTGCGCAATTAGGGATCTTGCTCAGAGAGACACCATGACATGTGGGAATGGCTGTGAGTCAAACTGCGACTTCCTTGTCCCAAGTCTGCTCTACCTCTACCCCATCTCTGCCCCTTTTTTATTTTACCATCACTAACGACAGACAACCTGAACATAAATGGCAAGCCCCACACTAAACAGAACAACCAACAGGGACAACTCATCTGAACATAACCTGAAAACATCAATCCATTTCTGTCCCAGGATTACCCAGCATGCCCGGCTGCTCATCCAGTCTCTTGTGTTCAAGTACAACATGTGGTTTCAAAAACTCAAACTGAAATTTAACAGTAAATCCACAGCATTTACTGTTTCTGTGACATTTCATCGTGAAATGAAACCAAAATAGAGTTTTAAATTTGAAAATTATTAATGTAAACCTAAATGGGGTATTTAACCTTGGTTAACAACAACAAATAGCAACTACAATTTCAGTGTGCTTTTTTAAATTTATTTTATTTTATTTACAACTTACAATTGAATGCGTAAAAATCTTCACATGGTCAACAACATCCTGCATGGTCTTCTCAGAGGCTCAGATTTCAGTGTTTTGGTCCCACCCACTGTGCATCAGCATTCTGATTGGTTCATTTTCCAGCCAGAAATTAAAAGCAAATGCACCCTGCAGAGACTCCGACTGAGCTCAGCCTTCTCTCCTGACAGTGAAGTCCTGACCAATGAGAAAGAAGCTTCAAACTTTTCTGCCTGGTGACAAATACTTAAAATTATCTGATCGGATAACTGGATTTTCATGAATTAGAAGCTATTTATTTATTTATTTATTTATTTATTTATTTATTTTTGCTCAAATGCAATATGGTTTACAAAAAATAAGATAAATTATTAGCAACAGATAAGAAAAACGACATTGACAATTATATTTAAGAAAAAGATTGACTATTTTGTTGAAAAGATACATATAAGTTAGTTAATATGAAATGAATTACAAACGGTAAATTGTGATGAGTTTTGTGTTTTGTTGTATTATGTATAGATGATTTTGTTTGAATTATTGTTTGAATTGATTTGTTTAAGAAGGGGCAGATATGATAAGATTTTTTTCTTCTTCTGCTGCCTTTCATTTTATGTCTTGTTTTTTTTTTTTTTTGTATTTTGAAATTGTCTTTGTGTTTTAAATTTGAAATGAATAAATTAAGTTAAATTTAAAAAAATTAAAAATTAAATGCTGCTGCAGGAAAAAGACAAAGAGGAGACATATGGATGCAGTTAGAGAGGACATGGAGGGAGTTGGGGTGAGGACAGAGGACAGCATGAGATGGAGGAGGACTCTCTGTGGAGACATCTGAAGATGAAAAAGCCAAAAGAAGAATATTTATAATCTGTATTGTGGACGAGTCAGGATGATATCCGAAGGTTTATTTGTTCTGTGTCAGGTGTGGAAGGAGGAGCCGTCAGAGTCAGCGGGGCCAGAGGTTTCCCTCCATCTCATGACTACAAGGTGAAACATCAGCAGAGCCTCATGGCCTCATCCTGTCAGACTTTAGTCCTGATGTCCTCCTGTCCACCTTCGTCCTCCAGGTGTGCGCCACCTACATGGACGGTTTCAGAGCGACTGCAGTGTGTCCTGTCGGGGGCCCGAAGGCGGCAGAGAAGTCCAGGAGAACAGCAGACAGCATCATCAAACGGTGTGGAGGACCAGCACTCAGTCCTCCTGGTCTTGTCTTCATGTCCCGGTGGTCTCTGTGAGATCTAATTCCAGTTCTTTTGTTTCATGAAGAACCAAACGGGTGTTTCACCAGCTCGGACTGGAAGACTTCCATGCCGTCAACGTCCAGGTGCTCGGAGCTGAAGACACTTACGGACCCAACGCTCGCTGCACGGTAAGAACTGAACTCTGAGTCAGAGGCTGGTTTTTGTCTGGGACCTGTTGGTCATCCACTGTTCATAATGTAACAGTGTAAAGGTTGACATCAGATGTTTCTGTCCTCATCAAGGACATGAATGTCTCACATGCGTCCATCCAGAGCCCCGCCTTCTTTTATGTCAGATAAAGTGTTTTGGTTCTGTGATGCTCGTTAAGATAAAAGTTTTAATTAAAAATCAAAGCTCGCAACGTAACAAAACGTGGAATAGTTCATGCAGCCACTGTTCACAACATTAAAAATATTACAACTTCTGCAGAAAGCAAAACTATGAGCCGCGCTCAGTCCTCATCACTAACAGGAAGTCTCCAGACCTTGTCAAATTAAGAGTCTTTCTAGAACCTTCAGAATCACTTTCAACAGATTCAGGTGAGCGTATGTAAATATTTGAGCCTGTTTGTATGATTTAGACCCTGGACCAGAGAAAGGCCTCGATAAATTCAGATGTTTTAAAAACCAGTTTCTAAGAATCGTAACGACCATGAAGTTCATGTCAGCGAAGAACGGATGGAAACGTTGGACTGTAAATGTTTTAGTGTTGTTTAGTTTAAAGACGTCTTTCAGGGTTTTAGGGTCCACATTCTTCTTGTTTAAACCTGGACCACTTCCCTGCATCCAGTCCCAGAGAGGCGTCCAGGTCTGAGATCAGCCTGTTCCATCTGTGCTCCCCTCTCTCAGCCTTTTCTCCTCCATTCGTCACGGACGCTCTGATCCTGCTGCTCCTCATCTACCCTCAGATTGCTCTTCACAGAACTGGGTCAGAGGTCCCATGTCAGACCTCTGTTTGGCTCCTGTCTCATTTTGTGCTCCTCCTGAACCTCCTGCTCGACAGACATGAGTCCACCTCTGTTCCCAAGTCCACCTCTGTTCCCGAGTCCACCTCTGTTCCCGAGTCCACCTCAGTCCACCTCTGTTCCCAAGTCCACCTCTGTTCCCGAGTCCACCTCTGTTCCAGAGTCCACCTCAGTCCACCTCTGTTCCCGAGTCCACCTCTGTTCCAAAGTCCACCTCAGT
>JARVGQ010000390.1:30988031-30998549 GCA_031762355.1 Hypsolebias martinsi | reverse complement strand
CGCCTTGCATGGCAGCCTACCGCCACCGGTGTATGAATGTGTGTGTGAATGGGTGGATGGCTGGTGCTGTAAAGCACCTTGGGGCCCCTCATAGGGGGCTGGAAGGGGCTATATAAGTAAGCTCCATTTACTATTTACCATAATGATGTACATTTAATATTTTAGAGAAAATAACAAAAATGGAGGATCCTTGTCTAAAGGCAATTTGTTTCACATCACATTGTTGTTTTTTTATTGTATTTTGTCACATTGTATTAAATCAAATTGTAATCGTATTGTATCGTACTGAATTGCGTTGTTGTGTTGGGTCATATTGGCTCATATTGCCATACTGTGTCTAACTGCGTTGTTATATATTGTACTGCATCGTATCACACTGTATCTTATTGTATTGTAGTTTGATGTGAATTTGTCAAAAGTGATTTTTTTTTTTCTGCAGATATCGATGAGTGCTCTTTGTTTGCTGAGGAAATCTGTAAAAAGGGCCGCTGTGAAAACACGCTGCGAGGCTACGAGTGCTACTGTCAACAAGGTTTCTACTATGACAGCAACCTTCTCGAGTGCATAGGTAAATGCTTTGATTCATGATATAAAATGTCTCCTTAGATATTACTCATTAAAAAAAAAATCAAAGATTGGAAATCCAAAGTGGTAAATTTTATGCTAGCTTTTATACACTCAGCAGCAGTTTGGGGCAGTTGTTTGATGGTTTTTGCTCTCTTTCTTTCTCAGATGTGAATGAATGTCACGACGAGTCACTGTGTGATAATGGTCAGTGCGTCAACACTGAAGGAGGCTTCTACTGCGTCTGCAACTGGCCCTGGACTCCCGACTTCACCAAGAAAAAATGTGTAACGGCAACAGTAGCAGGTGAGTAAACTTTCTCCTTCTTGCTTAAACTGCTTTTATCCAACTGCTGGTGAAATAATCTTGAACATCACGGCTTTTGTTGCACAGATGTGAATGAGTGTGACAATCCAGAGAACTGTAAGAATGGAGTATGTGTGAACACTGTGGGCTCGTACTACTGTATTTGTTCTCCACCCTGGACCCTGGCCATCGACCGCAACAGCTGCGTGACTCCTGAGGAGCAGGCGGGTGAGTTCTTCTGACTCTCTGTACCAGAACCGTTACAAAACCAAGGGCTGGGCAAGAAAAATAACAGATGAGCTACAAAATAAACAAGAAAAGGCTGAAATTGAACTCGAGCAAAACAAAATTTTAGACTTTAAATTGATCACAAAAGGATTTCTGCCTGTGTGGTGCAACATAGGAAAGTATTATAAAACTGAATTTACTGTAAATGGATGAAAAGTTTTCTTGTTTCAGTTTTTTTTTTCATGTTATTTTATTTTACAATGACTTTATTCAGAAAAGCCTTACAATTCTCAATCAGTCCACATTTATTTTTTAGAGCATTTTACAACAACCAAAAGATGCTCAAAGTGCTTCTCAGTACAAAAGTTAAAAACGATTAAAAACAACAGAAAAACACTAGGTATTAAAAGTCTGCTTGAATAAAAAGGATTTGAGATTAGTTTTAAAAGGCTCTGATCAGTGATGGAGAAGTCCTGAGGTACAGGTAGTTGGTTCCACAGACTGGGAGCAGTTACTGAAAAGGCCCGGTCACACAAATGTTTGTATTTGGTCTTTGGGACAAACAGTAAAGAAGTATTAGTTGACCTTAAAGTCATCTGATATTCATGGAATTCTTCCTTATCAGCTAAAAATGGTGGGGCAAGACCAATAAGAGCTTTAAAAGTAAACGATTAGACCTGATAAAGGCATGAATGGTCTTTTCCAGGTCAGAATGATAAAAAAAGGCTTGTTCTTGGTTTAAAGACGTAACTGGGAAAAAGTGGCCTTGACTACGGAAGCCTGTATGTTTATCAAATGTCAAACCCCTGTCAAAAGACTCTCACAAGTTTTTTGGCTCCCATCGTGGAGCAAAAGGGGAGAGTTGGGAATCCCCTCTATTCTTCCCTCTGTGCATGTTGTGCACAATGAGAGTGAGAAACCAACTTCAATTTTGGTATGGCATCATCTAAGCGTAAGAAAGGGCACCATCAAAAATTAGGTTGCCATGTCAAAATCCAAGAGCATATTTATCCTGGCCACCTCAATGAATAGAGAAAACTGTTGTCTGTTTTTATACGGCTTCAAGTAAAGTTTTCTCAAATGACTGGGGTGGGCAAAGATTAATCTGATTCCTCCATTTCACCTCAACTTTTCAAGACCATGATTCATTACACTGCGCTGCCTCGGAAAGAAACAATAAACCTCCCTCTGTTCTTCTAGACAGTGTAACTCCTACCCACTTGAACATCTTGCACCAAAAGCATTAAGAGAAAAACTTGAAAACTACAAACATTCACTGTTCAAATACCTCAGCGATGGGGGGACCTCAGCGTACCGCTTGTTTTATTATTGGAGTAAGACAACTGAAAAACATCCATAAGTTTAAGAGAATTACCGGTACATGTGAACCCAGGAGAAAGCAATGTGTCAACGCACAGCCATTTCCATGTTCCTAAAACTCACAAAAAGTTGGAAACCAGCAATAAATGTTCTTGTTCTGGCTGCTCGTTCTAACAGAGCACTGGAGCATGACTTGTTCAAATAAGTAACCAGCAAGCCAGTTATCTGTATTAATGAAATTCCTAGCGATTCAAGAATCTCACAGAAGATCAACCATCTGTGTAGCACTTCAACAATAAGGTCTTTATAGTAGAGCAGACAGACAGAAGGTTGAAATACAAATTTAATTAAAAAAAACAAAAGACTTGGAAGCTTTATTTTCCTCAGATGTACAGGAAGGAACAAGAAAATTTCTGTTTGGTTGATCATTTATTTGTTGTAACAATGCTTCTTGGCAGTAAATGTTATACTGGCAAAAAGCCTGTTTGTTTCCTAATAAAATATGTCACATTTGTCAGGAAAGTGCATTTGTGTATTGAGCAGCTGGGTTGATTTTGTGGGTTATATCCATGAAATATCCTGATACTGACTCTTGTTTGATGTCCTTTATTGGATTGGATGATAGAAGTCTGTTAAAAACAAGACATA
This sequence comes from Hypsolebias martinsi, assembly GCA_031762355.1. Classification (NCBI taxonomy): domain Eukaryota; kingdom Metazoa; phylum Chordata; class Actinopteri; order Cyprinodontiformes; family Rivulidae; genus Hypsolebias; species Hypsolebias martinsi. The sequence goes on along the minus strand of JARVGQ010000390.1, from coordinate 30,995,483 downwards.
TTGACATTTTAACAGTTTGTTAATTTAACACACATGGGCCTCAGTAGCATGCGGAAGAACCATACCCAGCCATATGAACCTATTTGATGGTATCCCATTCTTCAACCAGCATTTGTCACAAGTCAGCCAGTGTGGTTTTGTTAGTCACTCTGGAATGAACAGCGCGCCCATCTGATCCCACAGGTGCTCAGTGATGCAACATAAACAGTATTTTTACACTTTTTTTTTTTTTTTTTTAACTTTAAAAAGCTTTTATTTATTTATTTATGTATTTATTTTTCCAAAAAAATATAACAGTTTTCACACCAAAACCTCAGTTTGAGTGAAAATCTCTGCTTTTTCTATGGTTCCAGAGAGACAAGGTCAAAACTAGAAAGGTATGGAAAGTACTGAAAATACTTTTCAAAATATGTCTGAAAGATTATGATTTTGCTTCAATATGTAGCTTTTTGATTGATTTAACTGTATGGTCCTTTGGAATCAACAGGGGAACCCTTCACCGCACCTGGTCTAGTGCCATGATACATGATTTAATTTCAACTTCAACCACATAAGACACCCACCAACCCCTACACTCTGACCTAATTAGCGTTATTTTTTTCCTTCTTCTCCTTTTACAAAATTCATACATATTTTTGGCAACAAAGTCCTGCTGGAACCAAATGTACAGTTTTAATGTTGAAGATGTCTCATTGTGATTGCCTTCCATCTAGTCACCAGATGCAGTGTTATATCATACAGACTGCTTCATGTGGAGCTAAACTATTGGAGCTGCATACATGGAGGTGGACACATTAATCCACCAGCCTCAACAATTAACTCATTACATGATCTAGGACATTAAAAATAGCACAGAAAACATCCCAAATGGAGCATTTAAAAGTTATTTATTTATTTTGTTATTGAGATGACCACCCTACAGACTAGGAGCTGGCCCCATCCAGATGTTCAAACTGTAACCAGTGTCTGTGGTGCCCTTTGCAGATGTGAATGAGTGCCAGGACCCCTCATACTGTAAGAATGGGAGGTGTGAAAACACGCCGGGCTCCTTTCACTGTTTTTGCGACCCTCCCCTCACCTTCAGCGCAGCACTGAAACAGTGCGTCTATGACGGTGGGTAAAACCAGCTCGCCTAACCGCTCAAAATGACTTGTGGGCTCCCGCCATGCCTGCCCATCATGTTGACTTGCTTTCTTGGTCCCGATGTAACAAAACCAGTCAAAACATGAAACTGACACCACCGTGTTTGGCATAAAACTCTTGTGCAGGATTGAAGTGTTTTCCTTTTTTTCAAACTTAGTTTCTTTTATAAATTAAAAATTCTGATATAGGCAGTCTATCTTGGTAGTCCTTTGGCTTGTCCATGAAATATTTAGACCCATTTAGAATTTTAGAAACTGAATTGGTGTTTTTATAGAGCTATTATTGTATTGCCACACAGGCAGATGTTCAATGTCTCATGAACATCAACACAGTTCAGTGCAAGAAGGACATTTTTTAGTGCCTTAAAAAAGAGCTCACACTCATGGGACTTTTTCACATTTTGTCTTGTTACAACCACAGACTTTAAAGTGTTTTGCTGGAATTTTGTGTGATTGGCCAACATAAAGTAGTGCATCATTGTGAAGCGAAAGGACAATTATAAATTATTCAAAAACATTTTATGTTCTGAAAGTTTGAAAAGTGTGCTACCTTTTTTGATAGCCTTTACCTAAAATCCAGGTCAACCAGATGTCTTTAGAAGTCACCAAATTAGCAAAGTCCACTTGTGTGTAATTTAATCTCAGCATAAATTCAGCTATTCTGTGAAGACTGTAGAGATTTGTATCAGAACAAAATGATCAGCATCATGAAGACCAGGGAACATATCAGGCAGGTCAGGGATAAAATTGTTAAGAATTTTAAATTAGAGTCGTGATAAAACAACATCCCAAGCTTTGAACAACTCACAGAGATCTTTTTAATCCATGGCATGTCCAAGGCATTTCCAGGTCAGCTGAGACAGACAGTCTCTCCAGTAGGTCCTGGGTCTTACCTGGAGTCTCTTCCCAGTCGGACATGTCTGAAGCACCTTCCTAGAGAAGCGTCCAGGGGCATCCTAACCAGGTGCCCGGACCATGTCAATGGGCTTCTCTCGATTTGGAGGGGCAGTGGCTCTACTCCAAGTCTCTCCTGGATAATTGAACTTCTCATGCTATTTCTAAGTGAGAATCCAGCTACCCTACAGAGAAATTTAATTTCAACCACCTGTAGCTACAATTTTGTTCTTTCAGTCATCACCCAAAGTTGATGAACATAGGTGAGGGTGGGAGCATAGACCGATAAGTAAACAGAGAGCTTCTCCTTGTAGCTCAGTACGCTCTTCACCAGGACCGGCACAGAGTCCACAAAACTACAGAAGCTGAGCCACTTATTTTGTCAATCTCCCGTTCCATTCTTCCTTCACTCGTGAACATAACCCCAAGGTACTTGAACTCCTCACCTGTAAAATACTTTAAAGTTTTTGGTTGTAACATCGCACAATGTGACGTTAATACAGTTCAAGGAACTTGACCGCTTCTTCAAGCCACTAATCGCTGAAAAGCTACCATTGTTTATCAGACATGAGGTCAGTTATAGTGTTTTGTTTTTTTGTATTGTACACATTCTGTGTAACTATGATTTATTAGAAATGCTTTTTTTTAAAACCTTTTAAAGAGTAATAAGTCTCAACAGTTATTTATTAAAAGTGCTTAGAAATTAGATTGTGGTTCCACATAAAATGTTGTCCAGACCAAACTTTGACAAAACAAAGTAACACAAGATTGACATCTCTCCAGTTTGAAACATTTGATTGTATTGTCACCTGGAGACGAACTGGTAATTTTAGAGTGCCACTCACCGATAAACCACACTGAATTTTATCTTTGTATACTTTTAAGACTTCAGCTCTTTGGTTATGAGTAAAAGAAAGTGGGAATAAAAAAAATAAATCTCCTCTTCCTTTCTGGTCTAGATCGTACCGCAGCACACAAAGACGTATGTTTCGTGCAGGTTGACGAGGGTCTCATCTGCAGTCGGCCCATTGACGTGGTGGTGACTTACTCAGAATGCTGTTGTCACTACGGTCGAGGCTGGGGGCCTGAATGTAACACGTGTCCCACCAGGAATTCAGGTGACTCCACTGAAGACTTGGTTCAATTTCAGTTTCGCCTTCTGACCACCTCACTTCAATTTTGAAGCTTATTTTTTTCTGTCTTCAGAGATGTTCAGTCGTCTGTGTGAGATGCATCTGGAGACCGAGTCAGATGGGGATCAGGATTTCCTGGCAGCTTTTGCCAACTACAATCCAGGTTATCTTTGTTGTACAGTAAATACAATCGTGTCAGACAGATGTCCCTCCACTGATTTTTCGTATCAGCCTGTCGAAGGTGGACGTACTATGGTGTTGTCTCCATCTGTAAATTTTACCTTGTCTGGATCATAACTTCTGATTCACTCAAGAAAATTTAGCAAAACTTTATACACACAGTGCATCATCGAGTGACTCGTAGACTTTTCATCACCCTAGCTTCAAAGTCAAGATCTGAGATCAAGGTCAAAAATTAACCAAGTCTTTCCTTCTTCGAGCCATAACTTCTCTTCCGCTGAAGATAATTTAATGAACCATCATACACACATGCATCATCACTAGACGGAGTGTTTTGTAAACATTCCATCACCTGACTGTCAAGGTCACGAATCAAGGTCAAATTTAAAACAAAGTATTTACTTGTCCAGAACATTACTTCTGATCTGCTCAAAATAATTTAGCAAAAATTAATACAAATTTGTACCACCACTACACAGCATGCTGCAATCTTTTCATCAACCCAGCTCTAAGATAAAGGTCACAAATCTAGGTCAAACTTTGTACAGGATTGTTGCTTGTCCAGACTATTGCTATAGATATGTGTCAAACTCAAGTCTGGTGGGCCAAATCTGGCCCTGGTTAACATCTTATCTGGCCCCTCAAGGTAATATTTTAAATGTAAAATATGTTTTTGGTTCTTATTTTACTTAAAATATGGAGCATGCTTCATTTAGTGCAGATTTCTCATGACAGTTGGCTAACTTTGAAGCCAGAAAAAGGATGTATTTTTCAATCATCTGATTTTGACATGGAAGAACTTCAGATGGGACCAGTTCAACTCCTGTTGAACCTGCAACAAAGAAAAGATGCCGGGTATCTTACTTAAGCTAACTAAACTAAACCGGCCTGTGGCTTGGGCCAAGTTTTTAAGTTTGGCCCCCTTTTGTAATTGAGTTTGACAACCTGCATTACATTACTGTTTAACAGTTTGTCGATAGGGCACGTGATGTGCTGTATATTGTACTCTTGTTCACTTATGCTTTTTTTTTTTCATGTCGGCTCATTCCCAGGTGACAGTTCAGAGGAGGACTCAGACGAGTGCAGCTGCACAAACGGCCGCTGTGTCCGTTCCTATCTGGGCACCATGTGTGAATGTAACACAGGCTTTAGGCTAGACCACTCCCGTGCCCGTTGTATAGGTTTGTAGTTGTTACACATACACACATTCCTGTTTGAGCTTTACAATCACTGACTTATTGAATGTGTTCGTCTGTTCCAGACATTGATGAGTGTGCAGAACCAGGCCCCCGCATCAGCTCCTGCAAGAACGCTCGCTGCGTGAACACGTTCGGCTCATACAAGTGCTACTGTAAACATGGCTTTGTGGCTACACGTCGCCAAAATGTGTGCATCCGTCGGAGAACTCAATGACCTCAGCGTGTCACCTCTGTGTGCCGCTTGGATAATTCCACATCTATACGCAGCGAACAGTCCCCCATCACCCCACAAAAATAAATAAATCATGCTGTGCACAGGATTGTTTCATCATGGAAAACACGATGAACCATAAACCATGAAATGTACAAACATCATTTTCTTCTTTGTCTTTTACGCGCCATTTCATTTTCACAAAGTAACCAGACGTTTCTTCATTAGTTAAACTTTAATGTTTTCTGAATTGTTTTTGTAGTTTGTTTTTGAATTGTACATTTTTGCAGTTTTGTTTACTCATCTCTTCTGTTGCGATGATCATAATTTGAATATGTGGTTGGAAATAAGTTAGAGCCGTAAAACAAAAACAAAAGTAATACTCTATGTTATTACGTTTGTCTTTAACTCATCCATAACCTGTACACCATCAGTGTCAAGACGACTTTCATATTATTTTATCTTTTTTTTTTTTTTACATTCCCCTTTGGATCCAAGTTCTGTCATGTTTAAATTGACATTATTTTAAGCTAATTTTCTATGGTAATTATTATATATTGCTATTGTACAGATGGTTCATTATAAAGGTCCCCATGCCTGGTTGTTTACTTGTTGATGTAAATGAGGAAAAACTTGATACTAATTTTTTTTATTTGACCTGTGCACCTACGTGGACTTAATGGACGAGGCAAAAAAAAAGAGAAGCTTGTGCACAAAACAGTGACTATACTGGGAGTATTTACAAATAATGTAGCTTCTTTGAGAAGTCCAAGGAAGTAAATGTTTGCTGCAAAGTACTCAGAAAACCAAAGAAGCTGTTGGGAAGATAAGAATTTATTAATAAAACAAGATTTTTAAACAAATTGTGTTTTTTTTTCTTAGCGTATATAAGGGATTTCCCCCCCACTCATAGGATGAAGGATCCCGAAAGACTTGCTGCAGGACTGTGCTGCCTTTAAAGTAAATAAAACCCAGGACATGGTCAGGTTTCCACAGGTCCTGCTCTTTTACTTCTTCAAAAATATATCAGATGCCTAATTCTTCCTATCCCAAAATGCTGGTTGATTATAAATAATAAAAAGAAAAGTATCTGTAAATTATATTAGCATGCCAACTACTACAATGGATTTTAACAGTCAAGTCAGATTTATTTATATAGCACATTTAAAATGGGAACTGTAGCCAGCGTGCTTAACAAAAAGATAACAGCATCAAATAAATGATAAGATATAATTACAGCATCAGGAATAAAAACATAAAATACACAAACTTTGTCAGAAACAATGAAATAGTAAAACAAATCACCCTGTGTTAAATGTCAATGAGTACAGGTGTGTTTTAAGGAGACATTTAAAAGCAGAGACTGAAGTGGCCTGACAAATGTTGATGGGCAGATTGTTCCAGAGTTTAGGGCCCATGACTGTAATGATCAGATCTCTGAGCTTCAACCTGGTTTTTGGTACAGCTGGTCAGATGATCTCAAAGCTTGAGAAGGAGCACAAGGATGAAGAAGGTTGAAGAGATATGAGGGTGCAAGGCCATTAAAATGTCAGCTGGATAATTCTCAAATCAATTCTGACACACAAGAAGCCAGTGAAGGGAGGACAAAACTGGTGAAATATGCTCAAACCTGAGAGTTTCTGTTAGTAGGCAGGCTGCAGCAGCTTGGATGAACTGGAGATGTGAAAAGGAAGCCTGACTGACCCCAACATAAGCAAGTTACAGTAGTCCAGCCAGTTTGTAACAAATGCATAGCATATTTTTTCAAGGTCGGATCTGGCCAGCACAGACTTAAGCTTAGCTTTTTGCCTTAGCTGAAATAAGCTTTTTTTGAAGAACAGATTGATCTGCTTATTAAACTTAAAGTCAAAATCTAAAACCATACCGAGATTGCTAACAGACTGCTTTAGATAATGGCTGAAGAGAGTCCAGGTTTACAGGATCAGAGACAGCGGTAGAGTTAGCGTTAAACACAATGATCTCGGTTTTCTGATCAATAAAACTCAAGAAGTTTATAGCCATCCAAGTCTTAATGTCATCAAGACATTTAGCAAAGGGCGAACAGAGCAGAAACTGTTAGGTTTCAAGGGCAGATAAATATGAGAATCATCAACATAACAATGCAACAAAATACTGTACCATGTTTCCTCAGAATAGACCCCAACGGGAGCAGATACAATGAAAACAGAAGGCTTCTAAGAATGGAGCCTTGTGGTACCCCATATGTAAGAGGCACAGAAGCAGATAAACAATTACCAACATTAACATAAAATATCCTGTCACTCAGATATGAACTGAACCATTCTAATGTTGCACCCACAATCCCAACCCAGTGGCTGGGGCCCAAAGGTCTTTTAGTGCTCGAAGTATGCAATGGTGGTGACTCAGTTACTACCACACCTAATTTTAGCTCAACATATTTAAAGTGGACTGTTATATACCCATGTTTGTGTTTTCTAAGATTCCATTGGCTGTGGTGGCCACCTTGAAAAGGCTATTAGTTGTGGTTTTAGATTAAACTTTCTGTGAGTTTCATTAAAATCCACCCACTGGTCCATGAGATATTTTGCTAACAGACAGAAAGACACATTTATGTGATCATCGTTTGTCATAGTAGTGAAAGGTAGGTAAAAAAAATCTTCATTAAAAAATATGGAAACAAACATGAAGAACAATCATATATATGTATGTAT